>OW052220.1:132471732-132929232 GCA_932526605.1 Nephrotoma flavescens
AAAAGTTGTAACTCTTTAAAAGGTTGCCATTTGGTTGGGAGGAACAATACAGAAATAAAAAATTGATGGTACATGCAGTTTGTTATGCTGAATCCAAAAAACGAATCATGCAATAAGTTTGTAACTCGATATTTCAACATATTCGTTGGACGTATCGATATATATATATATATATATATATATATATATATATATATATATATATATATATATATATATATATATATATATATATATATATATATATATATATATATATATATATATATATATATATATATATATATATATATATATATATATATATATATATATATATATTAGGGTGGCCCACGTTTATATGGGGAAAAAAAAGTGTTGAGATATTTAACGGGACACCCCTTAGAAATGTGAGGTTATGCTAAAAACTTAACCAGAAAAAATATTGGGTCGATCGAAGGTCGTTTAGAGGTCGCGACTTGAGCGCGAAGTTCGATAAAAACTGTGTTTTTTTCGATTTTTCACGTTCAAACGAACAGAAAAATTATTTAAAATTTTTTCTCAGACTAAATAAAAATTGCGGTCGATAGAGGAGATAATTACCTTTCCAAAACAGCAAAGATGTCGAAAATCGGTTAACAAATAGCGAGATTATTGCTAATTTTCGAAACTATTAAAAACTTAAATAATAAACGATTTTTTTTTAAATCCTGGAAATTATCTTCAAAACTACAAAAAAAATAAATAAATAAATAAAAAGGAGGTATAAAGAATAAACAAAAGAATGTTTTATGGTGTCATAAAAAACCGTATGAGTCATGAGAAGTTACCATAGTTGTGATTTATGATGCCATTATCATAAAACCCAACTATGTTAAGTCCTTATGACTCATTTGACTCATTAGTTATTGTATTTAAAATTTAAATCCGCCTACTGCACTAATTATGATCTGATATGGCCAATATATTTCATTGTATCATATACTATATAAACAAAATAAATGCAAATTAATTTCAGTTTAAATCCAAATCTCTCGAGAAAAGGACACAAATTTGTAGAAATTAAATCTAGTCATTTTAACAGTTTTATTAATATTTTTAAGAAAGTGCTATTACAGTTGATAAAATGACAGCTAATTTACGGTCCACTACAGAAATTTATCTTCTTGGGCATGAGTACTGTCAAATTATTGGTGCTAAGTTACCATCAAAAAAGCAAGTGTTGTGTCTTTTTTTTTACAATCACCGTACTGTAAAATTAACTATTCGTGAAAGTGCAGCTCTGACAATCCAGGAAGTGTCTATTTTTTGGGCAAAAGCACGAATTCCAGTGAAAAAGGAACAACATTCTATTGAAAAATTGGAACAATTGCATGATGAGTGGAAAAATCTTCTAAAGAATAAAAATAAACCTTTAAAAGTTTACCGCGAAAGAGAAATTGCCTTTACTAGTAAACTGGATGATATTTTCGATATCGCCCATACTAATGCCTTATCGATGATGACTAGTGAAGACGACAAGCGATTCCTGTTGTCACAGCGTGAGAAAAGGCGCCCCGGATATTTGGCTGGAGTCAGGCAATATGAAATCGAAAAAGAAAAGCGGAGATCGGAACGTCTGATGGCAGAAGAAAATCGTTAACGAAGACATCTTGAAGAAAAACGTAAATCAATTCCAATAGACTCACAAACATTATTTTCATCATCGGAGAGTGACAGCGAAAGGACATCTGATAACGACATGAGCTTCGAAAATATTGATTTGCCCGTGATAAGCGCAGAAGGAGCCTCTATAGGAAGCAAATGTTTCATTACTCCTAGAATATTGTCAGCTTTGGATAAGTGGAAGATTACAGATCGTGCAGCAATGCATTTAATCAGTGCCGTTGCCGAAAGTCTTGGACATTCTATTGATGACCTCGTTTTGAGTCGAACAACACTGAAGCGTCTTCGTGAAACAAATAGAGTAGAAATAGCAGAATCAATTAAATCGACTTTCAAGTTTACGACAGGCGTAGTACATTGGGATGGAAAATTACTTCCGGAGTTATCAGGAACGGAGACCGTGGATCGTTTGCCGGTGATTATTTCCCATATAGATGGAGAACAATTATTGGGCGTTCCCAAAATATCAAGAGCAACTGGTTTGGAAATGGCGGAGGCTGTTTTCCAAAGCTTAATTGATTGGAGAATAGTTGACAATGTCGTGGCGGCTTGCTTCGATACAACATATTCAAATACTGGAAGACTAAATGGAGCAGCTATTATTTTAGAGCAGAAACTGGATCGAAGTTTATTATATCTTCCTTGTCGACATCACATATGTGAAATTACATTACGCGCTGCATTTGAATCAAAAATGGGCAATACATCAGGAGTAAATGTTCCATTATTTGTGAGATTCAAGAATGACTGGAATTCCTTGAATAAGAATAATTTTAAAGCAGGCATAGATGATCCCAACGTTCATATACAATTAAATGATGTGAAAGCGGAATTAGCGGGTTTTTGTAACAACGAATTGGCAAAAGAACATGCTCGTGATGACTACAAAGAATTATTGGAAATTACTCTAATTTTTTTGGGCATGATACCAACTGAAAATGTCCATTTCCGCCTGCCGGGGCCTATGCATCATGCTCGCTGGATGTCCAAAGCCATTTATGTATTGAAAGTATTTATCTTTCGGGAGGAATTTAAGTTAACAGCACAGGAACAGAAGAATTTACGGGACATTTGCATTTTTGTCGTAAGATTTTATGTGAAAATTTGGTTCCATTGCACAAAAGCTGCTAAAGCACCACAGCTGGATTTCAACTATTTACGAGATATTTATTTGTACAAAACACACGACGAAAAGTTGGCGATGGCTGTACTGAATAAAATATGTGGCCAATTGTGGTATTTATCCGACGAAAGCATCGCATTCTCTTTTTTCGACGAAAACGTCTCTAGTGCGGAGAAAAGAAGAATGGTGCAACAGTTGGATATGAAGAGGGATGTAGAGGCCGAGTCAATTAAGCGCGTCGAGTTGAAAATTGATGATGTAAAAACATTTATTACGAAACAACTAGCAGATTTTGTTACACCAAACACTGGCGATCTTTTTAAAAGGTTCAATATTTCTACAGATTTCTTGAACAAAGATCCGGATATGTGGCCTCGGGATGATAATTTCAAGAACGGAATGAAGATTATCAGTCAAATAAAAGTCGTAAATGATATCGCAGAACGTGGTGTTAAATTAATACAAGATTATAATAAGAAATTGACAAGAAATGAAGATGACATGCAATATTTACTACAAGTCGTAAAGGACTACACACAGAAGTTCCCAACATACACCAAAACAGCCTTAATGGGTAGAATATCAACTTAGATTGATTATTTTAATACTAAAAATTAATTTATAATATCATTGTATAGAAGAAACATTATGCATTAATAATAAAAAAAATATAGTAATAATTTGACTTGTTTTTATATTTTGGAAATTTGGCAATAATCTCGCTATTTGTTAACCGATTTTCGATATCTTTGATGTTTTAGAAAGGTAATTATCTCCTCTATTGACCGCAATTTTTATTTAGTCTGAGAATTTTTTTTAAATAATTTTTCTGTTCGTTTGAAAGTGAAAAATCGAAAAAAATACCGTTTTTATCGAACTTCGCGCTCAAGTCGCGACCTCTAAACGACCTTCGATCGACCCAATATTTTTTCTGTTTAAGTTTTTAGCATAACCTCACATTTCTAGGGGGTGTCCCGTTAGAAATTGGAACTTTCGAAAATTTGGACCACCCTAATATATATATATATATATATATATTTATATATATATATATATATATATATATATATATATATATATATATATATATATATATATATATATATATAAATATATAAATATATAAATATATAAATATATAAATATATAAATATATATATATATTTATATATATATATATATATATATATATATATATATATATATATATATATATATATATATATATATATATATATATATATATATATATATATATATATATCGATACGTCCAACGTATATGTTGATAACTCGAAAATCACAAGTTTTCAGGAGAGCATTTTGAATGTTCAAATAGTTGTAGAAAAATACCTAGATAAGTATTTGATTAAAAATAAATGGCATATTGTAGCATTATAAATTATCTTTTGTACACTTTTTCTGATTTTCTCGATAATAATCCTAATTACTTGATTTTCATAAAATTACACTTTTAATCTGGAAAAATTCTGGATTTCAAGGTTGCAAATAGAGTTACAAAGTTTTTGTTCGTTTTTTCTTTATTTTAAAAGTTTTATGTTCAGTTACACATTTTTTGCACGGATTAGTTTTAGTTAATAAGTTTCAAAAATTTATATGCAAACATACTACATGAAAATTAAAAACATACCCATAAATGTTTTTATTAATTAATACAGCAAAAATACATTTGTTTCTGGTATATGTTGATAACTGTTCTTACAACCACAATATTATTTACGAAAATTGTTTAAAACATTGCAAACAGTTTTACAAATCAAACGGAATAAAAAAAACTGCGTGTAAATAGTTTATAAATCAAAATAGAAATAGTTTTTTAAAATATACTCCATACAATAACTTTGCAAAAAGAGTTTCCTAGTTTTTTCATGTTCCTCAGTCAAAAATGACGAAAAGTTGTAACTCTTTAAAAGGTTGCCATTTGGTTGGGAGGAACAATACAGAAATAAAAAATTGATGGTACATGCAGTTTGTTATGCTGAATCCAAAAAACGAATCATGCAATAAGTTTGTAACTCGATATTTCAACATATTCGTTGGACGTATCGATATATATATATATATATATATATATATATATATATATATATATATATATATATATATATATATATATATATATATATATATATATATATATATATATATATATATATATATATATATATATATATATATATATATATATATATATATATATATATATATATATATATATATATATATATATATATATATATATATATATATATATATATATATATATATATATATATATATATATATATATATATATATATATATATATATATATATATATATATATATATATATATACCATACACACACGCCACATTCATACACAAACCACATACGCAAACGCATTTTTTTCTCTATGTATATTTTAATATTACATGCACGAGGTAAAAATTCTATTTTTCTCATTTTTTTAGAGGATTAACGGTAATATTTTGGGATTTACCGTATTTCATTTGTCGTTTTTGTAATTTCTTCTTCCTGTGCGCGATTCGTATTATTTAAATGAGGGAAACGTGTATGGTTTCTAATTAAAAAGTGTTCTTTAAATCAGTGCAATAATAAATTATTGATAATTATGGGTATTCTCCTAACAAATAAGGGAAAGGAGAAGTTGATTTATAATGGGTATGAGTACTATCTGGAGAGAGGTGGGAATACATTTCAATGGGCGTGCGCCTCCAGAAAATCCAATTTTTGCAAATCACTGGTTGTAACTAAGGTGATTGGAGGACTATACGTACCTTCGGAACATTGCCACGAGCCGTCGGCCCATAGTAAGGCAATAAGTGGTCAAAATTATAATTTAAAGCGAGAGGCAGAAACAACCACAATGAAACCATCACAAATAGTTTGTAATGTTGATTGTGTACCAAACCTTCGCATTTATTTGCAAACTTCGTTTGCGCAACAACAAAAAATAACACGTGCAAGGCGCACAGCTTGTATGAAAGAGCACGACAACATCAATGAAATAAATATACCAGAAAGCCTAAGATTAATCGAAGACGAACAATTTGTTCTTTCTGAAAAATATTTTTCGAATCAATGCGTCATAGTGTTAGTAACACATTTTCAAGCCTCTCGTTATTAGCTGAAGCTGATTGCTGGCTAATGGACGGCACTTTCGAGGTGGTTCCAGGATTCATGCGCCAACTCTATACCATCCACGGTAAAATCGGCAACGAGATTGTTCCACTGGCCTTCGGAGTCATGAGCGCAAAAAGTCAAGCAGCATACTTCGATTTTTTTTTACGAAATATGCAAATGGGCATGCGAATGGAGAATACAACTCCAACCAAAATTAATTATCACGGATTTTGAGATGGCGAGTGTATCAGTTTTAAAGAAACTATTTCCTGCAGCTACGTACAAAGGTTGTTTGTTCCATTTGAGACAAATTATTTGGAGAAAGGTGCAGGCCTAAAGCTGTGCTGTGAAATACGGTAACGATGAGAATTTTAGCATACAAATTAGAATGCTAAAAAGTTTAGCATTTCTTCCTTCAGATGATATTGTACCGTACTATGATGAACTAAAGCAAATATTCGATACCGATCCTAGGAAGATAGGGAAATGGTTTGAGCAGAATTATCTGATTGGTAAGGCACCAAATAAAACAAAAATGCCACCGAAACCCAAATATCATCCAAACTTTTAGTCGGTGTGGGAAAGTACGACAAACAATTTGCCGCGAACTCAAAACTCCGTGGAAGGATGGCACAGGAGATTACAAGTTGTGGTTGGCAAACCTCATATTGGTCTACATTGTTTAATTTCCGAACTGGGGAAAGAAGTAATAGTCGGAAAGCAAGAATAAGGCAAATGCGAAATAGAGTTTCTTCCAAATTAAAAAAGAAATCCATTGAAAAAAATTGCAAAATAATGAGAGTAATGGAGCAACGGAGTAGCATGAGCAAAATAGATTATCTGAAAAATATTGCTCATAACGAAGCTCATTACATAAAATATTTATCTATCTAGTCATAACATGAACTATTTATTGAATTATTATTTATTTTACATTTTGAATTGTTAAACGTTCTTCTCAGAACGACCACAAAATAATTTTATTAAAAGGATAATTTTTAAATATTTAACTCCAAAAATCTGAGAAAACAAATTTTTAACTAACAACAAACTAAAAAAAATTACCAAAAAGCCAGGCTTTTAAAACCAAGATTTAAAAAAACCCGGCTTTTGAGAAAAAGTCATTTCAAAACCATGCAATTCAAAAGCCAGGCTTTATGAAAAACTAAGCTTTTGATAGCACCAGTCTTTTGAAAACCAGGATTTAGTATGGCACCCGAAAACAGGCAATTAACCCGAAAACAGGCAATTAATTAACAATAACATTTTACAAACTATAAAACAACGAGATAGTTTAAGTAATACCACAGACACATATCTGGGGGGTTATTATGTAAGCATTACGAGTACGAGTTACGAATTACGACTCAAACTAATTTTGACAAATTATGAATGAAAACAAGAAAAAAATAGATAGTACGACTATTGTCTCGTATTTATAAATGTGTACGACTAAAACAACAACAAAAAGTCGTAATTACGACAACTCAAAATGCTTTAAATAAAAAGGCCTTTTGACGTCATTTGTCGTAATTCGTAATGCTTACATAATAACCCCCCTGGTTTGGTAACTAGGATAATGAGATTTGCGAAATGAGAACTCAAGATACACTACAATTTCTTTTATCTTCTCGTTTGATTTTAAATTGAAATGGAGTAGGCATTGAGAAAAATGTCAAGATTGGCATTTAATTGACGTTTAAATTGTCAGAAATGACTTTTATATTGACAGAACAGAAAAAAATTTGTTCCCGCCACCCAAATATCTCATTGACAAATATAAATTTCAAAGGAAACTAGATTTGCTTGGTAAACTATTAGTGTCCGGAATCTCCATTTTTGATATAATCGGCGTTGGGAGCACAAAATAGCCTCGGGATGAGAAAAAATATCTCATTCCGAAACTATGTATAAACCGAGTTGCAAACTATGGTTAGGGGTGACACATTACAACGAAACCATGGTTAACTCGAAACCATAGTTATGAAACCAGTAATGTGTCTATAGCAAAAGCTTGAATATCTCTATAGCAAAAGCTTGAAATATTGCATATAATGTTCAACTTTGCAAATGAATATCTCTGACATACATATTGATAATTATAATTTTTTTCTAGTCTTTTGAATAATATTTATCTTAGAATGATTAAATGTTGATCTTAATATAAATATATGTTATTTTTTATTTACAATTGAATTAATAAATTTTATGACCATAAAAAATACTAAATTTAGAAAACCATGCTTAAAACCTGGCTATTTTTTGTTGCAAAACCAGAATTTTGAAACAAGGATTTTGAAAATCAGGCTTTTAAAAACCTGGCTATTGAAAACCAGGATTTTAAAAAACCAGGCTTTTCAAAACCCAGGATTTTGATGCAACCAGACTTTAGTAAACCAGACTTACGGGTGGAACCCAAATCAAAAAAATTAAATAATTTAAATAAATTAAAAAAATTAAATTAATTAATTAAAGGAGTGTGTTTGGGTGTGTGTTTGTGGTTTAAGGCTCTAAAAGTTGACACTGTCAACCAAGGCTTGTCTTGGATTTGAAACTACAGCTCTGGAAAGAGGCGATACAATTGAGGGAGAGAGAAAAACAATTGGAAACCGTTGTTCCAAAACTCAACAAACGCCAAAATACGATAATATGGGTGTTAAAATTGTTGTGGTCGTATTTCCTATCTATCAAGCTAACAAAATTGACAAGTGACAAGTGTCACACAAAAATTATTTTAAATATTCCCGTTTTTTCAAAAGTCAACAAAGTTCGCAGAGTTTTTTGAAAATGAAACAAGTGGAATACATAAATTATCTTTCTGATTACTAATATGTGAATAGGAATTTTTTAATTAGAAGATTGTTTTAATTCAAAAAACGTTACTCTCTATTTTCGAAAATAATTAAACACACAATACATAGCTATATCTGTTTTTTCGCAGTTTGTTTCTCTAACAAGAGGAACCTAATTCATTTTGCGTGTGAATAATAAATGAGAGATAATATTTCACAAGCCACAAACAATCAAAAGAGATTTTTCATTTCAACTAAAAAATCAAACCAAAATTAGTTTCTGATAATTCCATTGTCATCGTTGTATCTGTGTTTTTTCTCTTTTTACAGAAAGTGAACATGAACATACAGTGCTGGAGAAAAAAAAATTGGACAAACTTATTTTATTGCAAATTGGAGACTTTTTTTTGCTAAAATTACAAAACTTTTGAAAGCAATTGGCTTATTGTTTCATTTTAAATACATGTATGACGTAATTTTTTGAAAAAAAAATTACCTGCAATTTAGGGGCAAAACCCCGAAAAATTCTAAAATATTCAAAATACGTTGATTGGAGTTAAAGTAATGGAATAAATTAAACACCAATTTTTTAATTTTTTTGTTTTGTTTTTTATTGATTTGTTGAAGTTCTATCTTCAATATTAATATTTTGTTGGACCGCCTTTTGGTTTTATTACACCTGTACAACCCCGCAACTGATGTACAAAAAATTGGTTTGACGACCAATCGATATACTTATTCTAACGTTTTTACAATTTCATTAAACCTAAAATATGATTTATCAAATTTTTCAAAACAAGCGTTAGTATCAGCTATTATTTCATCATATGACCCAAATCTCTTTTCCACCTAGCCATTTCTTCATATTTGGAAATAGGAAACAGTCACAAGGGGCTAGATGGGAGGTAAATATGATGGATGGGAAAGCAATTCGAAACCAAAATCATCTAATGTTTGCTGTATTTTTAAATGAGACCATTATTCCTTAATTTTTTCATTCAAAATGCTTAATAATGATGCATAATATTCACCTGTGATGGTTTTACCTGTGATGGTTTTTTAGCCATAACCTTTCCAGCTTATGCAACAACATTTGCTTTCATTTGAGCACTTGAAGCGGTTTCTCCCATTGTTTTGACTGATGTTTTGATTCTGGCGTGTAGTGATGGATCCATATTTCATCAACCATTTTGAATCAACGCAAAAATTAATATGGATTACGCTGAAACTTCTCCAAACATTGTGTTCACATTTGTGTTATATACACACTCGTATGAGATGCTTACGATCTCAGTAATCTCGCGCAACTTTATACAACGTTCTTTCATAAAATTTTCATAGACTTTTTCGACCATTTCGGGAGTTGATACCATTTTTGGCTTTCCTGAACGTTCAGCGTCACCTGTGCTTATGTCGCCACATTAGAATTCATATAAACAAATATAAACGAATGCATTTGAAGGTGTATGTTTATCTAACACTGTGTTCATCTAACCGATGATTTCTTTTAGTTCTAAACCTTTTAAACGAAAGTATTTGATCACTGCACGACATCTGTTTATTTCATATAAAAAAAGCAAAAGTAACTTTATAAAAACGACTAGAAACTATTGAATCAAACGTCAAAAAACTTTGACAGCTTTCATTTAAAAGAACATATTTCACGACCACTGATATATATACATGGATACGACATCAATGCCAGAAACCATATAAAACAACAGCTAAAAATGGGAGCACTTTTTTGTATAGTCATATCGCTCGTTTATACACACCTCTTGCTTTAAAAAAATATTTCCGAAAGATAGGACCGTACCGAAGATAGATTTAATTTCGAAATTTTCTGAAATTGGTTTTTTATTATTATAATCATGAACAAATAATAATATTCAAATGGTTTAAATTATAAATCACATTTTATTCATTTAATTCATTTGGTACCGCTTTTGTATGCAAATTTCTTCTTGCGATTTCCCTTAATATTTCAAATGCTCTCCTGCAAATATTACGAATAAAAAAAAGAGTTCTTGTCGTCAAAACGTCAAACGTCAAAATCTCATAGGAACCAGTTTTCTGTTTACATTAATTTGATTTTCGAAAATTCGGAATTGAAGAAAAGACAGAAAATTTTTCTGTCTTTGTCACAAACGTAGAACTATTTTTGCTCTACCATATAGTTTTTGACATGTCGTATCCATGTAATATAGATCAGTGTTCACGACAAACAAAATTTGTTACTAGTGATAAGGCAGTGCTGCGGTCAGAATTTCAAGTAACATGAGTCTTGTCAAAATAAAAAAATAAAATTAACATCTAATGAACATAGTTGAATGAACATGTTGAATATTTGTTAGATTTGCTTTCTTCTACGTAGCGCCGCCTATTACGAGACAGAAAAATTAGAAATAGAAAAATCATCAGAATTCTGATCGCGAAGCAGAATATATGTATTTCACGCCACATAAACGTATGTATTCTAAATTTTCTGCTTTCAGAATACTGCCCATGTATTTCCTGCATTACGCGAGCATTTCTGAGCATCACCGTTAATTGCTCAGATTTTATTCTTTTATTTAAGATCTGATTACTTTATTTTTTTTTGTTGAAAAACTGTATATTTTTTTGATTGTTTTTAACTCACCATGATATTCTCTATAAATCTTTATACATCGTTGCGTTTTAGAAATCCCATGCATTTAGAAAAGTTGTTTAGTTTGAACAAATGTAATGATTATTTTCTTGACGAGTAATTCAGGAAGCTGCTGGTGAAATTGGATTCGGAGAGGATTCAATATTTTGGAAAGATATAATTTAATAATTATGTGCATTCTATTCTAAACCAAATTTATTCAACCGTATGTAAGTTAGATGATATTAGAAATGAACCTATCCTTCAATACAATTGTTTTTATCAGAAGGAACTTAAATTAAGCCTGAACGAATAAGCATTTCGAACCCGGACATCCTGTTTTAAATGTAATTAAATTTATTTGTTCACACAAAATATCATTGACGAATACATATATCCAAATTACAATATGATGAGTGATTTTTCAAAAGGGTTTATTTTCATTTTTGGCCAAAGGTGATATTATTTCGGATTTCAGTTCAACAGCTTAAAATTATTGTGGATTTTATTGTGTCTTTTCGTAATACGTAAATGTCACCTACAATAATTTTAAGCTGCTGAATATCACTTTTAACCATAAATGGAAATAAGTCCTTTTGAAAAATCACTCCTCAATTTTGCTCTCTTCGTTTTTATATCTTAAAATTGATTACTTTTCGAGCAAAATTAAGTTACAAATGAAATACAGATACTATTTCACAGAACATTTGGGAGCCTGTTTCGGATTTTCTATTTGCCTTATTTAATAAATATGCAGTAAAATAACGTTTTATACCCAAGTCGGAATTTAGTTTAAGTTTTTATTTACCCAAAATTGACAACCAGCGAAATTACCAAACTCCTTATGATTTTAAGTTAGTTCTTGTCAATATTATTTTAATGTTATTTAATTTAATAAATTAATACTACTTACCACCGCTTCCATATTCTTTGTGCTCCGAAAAAAAGGGTCAGCTAATTGCCATGTGGTCATTATAGCCAAATCAATGGCCAACAATACACCAACTACCATGAACAATTGATAATCCTTGATAACCTTTTTGTTCAGCTTAACATCGGTAAAAATTGAATGAACACGCCATGTTTTCGAGAACATTGCACCGAAGGCTAAACTAAATCCGGCCATTAGTAGCCATGCACGAGCCGTACATATGTACGGGAAAGCTGATATACTACTTAATCCACTATCCAAACCTAAAAATATTACACTCAAGTATGTCAACATGCAACCAATTATGATTAAATTATTCAAATGTGGACTGGACATTTTTATGTATCTGAAAATATAAAAGGCAGACAAAAAAAAGAACATCAATAAATAATAAAAAAATTATTATACTGTTAAGAAGGTTAGAAGGTATTAAGTTATCACACTTTTTTTGTTTTCTGCTGTTGATAAGAAAATATTGCTATATATCTTATAAATATTCTGGTTTATTCACAGTTGGAATTTAATATCACATTTTTTTTCGTTTCGGTTATTCCGCTCCTCTGCCCCATATCCTATCCAATTCCTTGTATTCTTTTCGGGTTGGTTATTTTTTACTTTGTTTTAGCCAAAAACGTCTGAGACGTAGCATTTGAATAGAAATCATTTTACGATAATAATGATTTTGGAGAAAAAGTTATACGATAAGGTATTACTGTCATTTTGATTGATTATATTCAACATGATAATATTAATAACAACGACCGAACTACAAAAGTAATCGAATTTTATATAGATGTTTGCCTTGATTATACGGTGTTGGTTTAGCTACGACATATTGATTACACTTTTTCTTAAAAAACGATGGGGTTAGTAGATAATTTACCCTTTAATGCTAATATAAAATTTCATTTAACATTTAAAGTAACAATCAATTATTGAAATGTTAGAAAACAAAACTGAACAACAACACACTTGTTCTTATATATTGTTGATTGTGTGATTTTAAGAATTAGCATATTAATAATGATCGCTAAGGGCATTTGTAAATTTTGATTATCGATTTAATATTAATGACTAAAGATATTTATACAAATTTGAAAGGTGCTCTTCATGAAATTATTATTTATTATTTTATATTATTTATTATTTACACCTTATACCGCAGTCGCAGACATCCTAAGAATTTTACTAGACGCGTGAAATGTTCGTTGGTTAACATCTATAGTTAGAAATAGTTAGAAACGATAATAGTTAGAAACAACCAACTTTAGATTTCTCGGATTCAGTATTTATTTTTAGGGTAATATTTTAATTATTTCAAAACCACCATTCAAAATCTATGAAGAGTGTTTAACATTATCAAATTGCAATCCAACGAGTTATAAATTAATTTATTTTAAAAACTGAATGGGCGAATAGGTTGTGGCCAGCACCCGACTTTCTTTTACGACAAATGTAGATAGATCTCGAAATTAAAGTAATTTCTAAATCGAAAAACTGAATCTACCGTTTTTGATGAAGTTGTCCTTTCCAGTACACAGTCCACCACATTTCGCATGAATCTACCAATTTATGAAAAAGTTTTAGGATGAACATGAAGTTTGATTGCTAAAAGTCAATTCGCCTGGACAGTAAGGATGCCGAATTAAGGTGAAATAAATTTTTTTAAAAGTAAAAAATAAAATTTAAAAAAATATTCTGAACAATAATGTTGGTTGAATCTTAATCTACACATTCTGTTTTAATCATTTTTTCGCAAATACTACATATATACTTTTCAAAATATGTATTTGCAAAAAACGAAAAAGCTCCTATGAGAGATGTCACTTCCGGTGAATCAATATTGAACAAAAATCACTGGGATATCCCAATTTATGGAGAAAGTGGCGGGCGCGAATGGTACCGCACAATTCTTTGGTCAAAGCGTAAATGACTTTACTTTTCTCAATTCACATGTCGAGGCCACTTTGTCAAGTAATAAGCAATTCCAGAGATGCCTCTCAAGTATTATACCTTGTGCGGAAGAAACTGCTATATTTATAAAAGCAGTGATGAGAATTACATATTATTTATACAAAATATTACATTCCTTCATTGATTATCGCAAGAGTTATAAGATTTGCTCAATTTTCAAGTAGAGGTTTAATTGCGTACACATTTCATAACAAGCAAGCCATTCAAATTGTTAACGTAATATAAAAATGAGGAGCACAATAAATATGTAGATTGATCTGTAGCAAATCTAAATTTTTTAATGAGGTAGATACTCGATCGGTTACTCAATCAATTATACCAAGGAAATTTAAATTCCAAAATACTTTTTTCATAAAATTTTTGTTTATTTTTGCGATGTGACAGTAAAATTTACGGCTTCAAAAATTAAACAGTAAATTTATCGCAATCGCAAGAAAAAAAAAACAAAAAGTAAATTTAAAATATAATTTGAAATTCAAATTTCCTTGGTAAAATTGATTGAGCAGTCAGGATTTCGGCTAGAAAATTGCTTGGTTGCTAATCAATCGAGTATTTACCCCAATAAGATAGACAGACTTCCAGGATTGGGAAATAAGTAAGTAAGTAGGATTTAATAATGTTCTATGTAGAACAACTTTTAATAATATTTTTCATTGAAAATATATTTTAACTATCTACAGGGATTTCCACATTAACTAGAATAATTATTCAATCTTAGTAGGCTATGAAAAACCATTACATGTGATTTTGATTATAATACGCAAAATGTGAATTTATTTTAAAATTGCAGCAGCAAGGTTTTGTATAGCTCGTTGGTATAAAACGGAAATTCATATACCGAACATTAAAAAGATTATCCGATAAAGGTGCGGTAAAAATAAAACAAAAACTGGGTTTTGTACAAGAAGTGTGCGCATATAAAAATTAGTGAAAACTGTACGAGAACGAATTCGAAGGAACTTGTGGTTTTTGAATATTCTGTAGCGAATTATCATGAATCGAGTCAAATTTTCGGGTGTTCCTAAACGCCAGCCATCCTAACGGAGACTTATTTTGAGTAGGTCACGATCTATTCTAATGGAAAATTAGTCATTTTTAAAAAAATCTCTAATCCCAGGCACTTAGGATTAAGGATTTCTAAATATTCTAAAGAGAATTATCTTATATCCTGTTCCTAAACGGAGGCCCTATTGGAAATTTTTTTTGAGTAAGACATGATCTACTCATCATTTTTAAAAAAAACTATGGTCCCAGACGCTTAAGATTAACGATTTTGAACATTCTATATAGAATTATCTTAGATCGAGTTTCCCTGAATTTTCCTGGTGTAAACGACGGCCATCCTAACGGAAATTTATTGTATTTTGAGTAAGTCACGATCTGACCGATGAAACTAACCGAAAATAAAACGTTAATTCATGGGAGTTGTGGAGGGTAAATCAACCCTACTCAGGTGGGTAATATACTATTTTTGTGTCAAGGCTAGACGGGACTGGCTTCCGAGGGTGGTATAGGCTTCAAATATGTAATTTAAAGGTCGATTTTACTACCTTTAATAATTTATTACACTAGACTGTTACCAGAGAGCGCCGTTAGCCTTGTGGAGGGAAAATGAAACTTTCTCAGGTGGGTAATAAATTATTTTTTTGTGAGGTTAAAAGGAATTGGTTTTAGACCAGCATTTACCATCTGAAGGTAATTCCGTATATAACTTGACACAAAAATAATTTATTAAACACCTTGATAAGGTTGACCTACGCCCTGAAAGACTTCTAGAACAACATCTGGTAGCGCTCTGGGGTTACCCTAAATCTGATTGCGGTCTGGGGTAATAAATTATTAAAATTGGTTAAATTGACATTTTTGAGACTAATAATCGATCTGGGCGCAAATTCCGGTTTAATGATAAATGACAATGAGTAATAATTTAATCAATTACTGGTAATTTTTCCTTAGTTTTCAAATAATTAACGGGTTTGCTTGAAGAACCAGGCTAATGAAATATTGTAAAGAAATATAACCAGAAATAGAAAGATTCTAAAAATTCAAACTTGACAAAAAATACAAACTCATGAATGACAAATATACAAAGTCATTGGTCATTCTCATTAGTCATTGAACCGGAATTCATGCCCTGGAGTGAAATTTACCCTAATGCAAATTAAAGGAGTAGTCTTGAACTAATCAATTTAATGTAATTCATGTGTAGTAAATACTGGTCAAAGAGCCCAAGAACCATCCCGATATAATAGCTACATCAAAAGTCGCAATTTGAGCGGTGCAGGTTTATTTTTAAGCTAAACCAACCACTCATTCATCGAAAACGGTAATTGTAATAAAATCGGGATTTGAAATTAAGAAATTATGGTATAGGTCTCATTGATGCGGGGTAATTTGGTCGGTGCAAGTTTAAAGGACTTGTTTTATGCTGTCTGTAATAACCATTGGAATAATTTCGAATACCTTCTTTGGACTTTAAATTTGAGCTATTTTTAACCGTGTAGCCTATTTATACAAAAAAACGTTGATATATTTTTTTTTTTAATATATATTTAGGATTTTTTATTATGGCGTGCGCTTTTATTATGCGAACAAATAATTTTCAGTGTTTTGGCAAACAAGTTTTTGTATTGTCATTATTTTCGGCTATGCATTCTGTACTTTATTAAATTTGTGTACAGTTTTAAATTATTAAACAATAAATTTAAAATCATAATTATAACTATAATGATGTTTGACTTTAGATCTACGGATTGTCGCGGAACTATTTGAAACTTAAATTTGGGAATACTTAATTCAATTTAAGTAAAAATTCATTTTTTAGCAAATTGTTTTCCTAAAATCATAATTAAATGGTTGAATTGCTCTATTTCGTTTCTCTTTATCTCTTTTTGTACTTAAAATAAACAAAATCAAAAACCATCTTAATTAAAAAAAAAAATATTATTTTGACAAAACATCTTAATTTCTCTAATTTAACCTCAGTGGAACACAGTTATATTTAAAAGGATTTAAGGTGTTTTGTAAACAAAATTTTCGTATTTTTTTATTGTGCTATCTGATTTATTAAGGCATTTTAGTTAAATTAAGATATTTTGTCGTTTTAAAATCTACGAGTAAAGTGTTTCTAAACGCATGAAAGATATTTTGTTGTTTGAAATAAAATACTTTGTCAAAATTCAGTTTAAGATGTTTTAATAAAATGAAAATATTGTGGTAGCATGATTTAAGATTAAAAAATGCTAGTGTGTGATGAAAATAGTATACATATCAGTGAATTTAATAGTTAAATCATAATTTTTTATTGTTATATTAATAAATTTTCATAAAATGAATCGTACACGTAAAATGCTAGAAATGGTTTAGGAAAAAGAAAAAAGGCATTCGAACCAGCAACCAATATCGTTAGCAGCAACAAATACTAGAGGTAATAACGGGTGATTCATTTTGAGGTACTTTTTCAAAAATAAAAAAAATAAAAAATCAATTTTATCGAGTAAGCTCGGCAAGCTAACATGGTCCACTGAGTTCCGATGCTGGGTTCTACCATTTCGAGTGGTATTTGGCCAATACCGCAAGGAATGTTGGCTTCTACTTCCTCAATCGTAACCGGCTTATCCATGTAGACATTGGACTTCACACAGCCCCAAAAGAAAAAGTCTAATGGTGGCCTTAGGTGGCCATTTCACTGGTCCGAAGCGTGAAATTAACTATTCACCGAATTGTTCTCGCAATATAGCCATGGTTTCACGGGCTGTAAAGCAAGTAGAGCCGCCTTGTTGGAACCAAATGTCGTCGAGATCGCGGGCTTCAATTTCAGACAGCAAATAGTCCGTTATCATAGCGCGATAACGGGCACCATAGTTAAGTTCCGGCCAGCCTCATTTTTGTAAAAAATGTTGACGGATGATTGTGGTTTATGGACCAGTCCATAAACCATACCAAAACGTTAATTTGTCTGGATATAATGGTAACTCTTGAACCCCTTCGGGCTGCTAGGCCAGATTATGTGCACCGTAAGTGGCTCTAAGCGCATGAAATACATTTTTAGTAGAACGCGGATTTTCGTAATATAGCTGAATAATTTGTAGACGCTGTGCCGAGCTAAGTCTTTCCATGATGAAATGTCAAACAATACCGAACAAAAATACCATAACTGTTTGTCAAGAACCGTTTGACGATCACGTACGTGATCTGTCATAAAATCCCTACTGACAAACGTACCTCTAAATGAGTCATCCGTTAGTTATGTATATTTTTGGCCTACACCAACTACAGGTTTATTATATTTTCTGGCCATTCGAGTCTCACAATAATAGAGGACCTTGGCCTGATTCAAAGAAATACTTTTCCAAGATGGTGCAGCTCAGAAATAAATAAAAATGAACCTGCTGAAGAACTTACAGGTAACCAATAAAACTATGTAATTTTAAAATTTTTATCTTAATTTTAATAATATGTTTTAATAATATGGAATGGCAGTTCTAGGGGAAATGTTTTGTGTAAAGAAGGTGACGTATTTGAGCCGGTGGAATTACGTATTTGAGCCAATTGATGAAATTGATTTGAATTTGTTGCAAAGCACGTATGCAACCCAAGAAATAACCTTACAAATAAACGATGGAAGTCCAACAAGGCCGAAATTGATTCTGAAGGGTTTGACGATAGTGACACAGATCCAAATCATATTCCAACACATTCTGAAATTGATTCTGAGGGCTTTGCAGATGATAGTGACATATAAAAATGTGGTCTCCAGATTGAAATCAATTTATTAAGCAACCTGTCAGAAAATTATCAATTACACGATCAAGACAACGAAGGAATGGATTTAGAAGAAAATGTAGACATAGTTTTAAATTCAACTAGTGAGATCCATATTGACCAACCCAACAGCCAAAAGATGAAGAAAACAGGAATTTCGGGAAAGAATACATTACTTCGAAGGATAAACTAGTTTCCAAAAGAGAAGTTATAAATTACTTGAGCTATGTTTAAGGCAAGCATATTTGCCTGGTCTAATTGAAGTTCATCCAAAAAATCTGAACCTAAGCTTCAAAGTGCCATAGCCCCAAGAATTCAAAGCCATTCTTACAAATACTTTCTTGAATTGTGTAACGAATTTTTTTTCGTCCCAAGTGGCGTTCAGGTGGACACCCCCTTAATTTATTATTTTTTTGTTCACAAATTGAAGCATACTATACCACCTTATGAATGGAATTTGAAAGTACCGAAATTTAAATGTTTTGTAAATATTAGGAAAAACTGGTTTTTTACTCCATGCTGAAAGAAAACGAGAAAAAATCGGATGATCATCGTTACCGTTTATTTTTGCGTTGACTATAAAAGCGAAATTTTGTGAACACGCGGGAAGTTGTGTCTGGTTATTGATTGGAGTTAGATTAAAAATATCGGATTTTTTAAGTCGAAAAAAAATTAAGTTAAGAATCACTCATTTGTCCAGATAGTTAAATTACTATATATTGAACTATTCTAAAATTAGTGAACTAATAACTATTATTAAACTTGTGAAAAAAAGGACATTTGAAAATATACCTACATAAATTTTGCTATCATGTAATTTATGTAATTAAAACTACATAAATTGTGAAAATAATACAATTGGTGGACATGCTAAAACAGAAAGAACCTTGTCAAGTCTATGAAAAGAACCACCTTGAATTTGTTCAGTGATACTTCTCCTAAAATGATATGTTTTAATAATAATATTATCATCTAATGACAATTAATAAAACTTAATAAGAGTCTAAACTTAGTCATAATAATCTAACTTAAATAACTAAATAATAATAAAGTGCGAGATCGTGTATACGAAGAACTGTAAGAATACGTATTTCTATGTATGTATAATTATTATAACGCACCACAAAGAATATTCATTCGTTCGTGCTATTGTTTCGGTGCTGGTTAACCCTTTGCCATTCTCATGCATACATAGGCGGTTAACCGAGACGTTTCTGTATCATATTCGATACACACTCTAAATTAGATTATGTATCAAATATGATACAGAAGCATCTGGGTTAACCGCCTATGTATCATATGTGATACATGAGACTGGCAAAGGGTTAAGAATCAACCAACAAACTTTAGAATGGTACAGTGACCGAGGTAGTACCCAAAAGGGATCCGCTGTGTTGATGAATATATATAAATTATAATATCGATCGATAAATTATATATAATATCGATAGATAACAATCGTGAAATAAAAAGTCTATCATCTTTGGATTATTATACGTTATCTTATGAGTATACCACAATGCCGGCCAACGCGTCGAAAAAGGTACCACTACCATATTTTTTTTCATATCAAATATTTTGTTTCTTAGATTTAGTAGTAATTATATTATATTCATTTGGCATTTTCTTATTATTAATTATTGTAAGGACATGATTAGAATTTTTAAATTTAATTTTGATTTCTACATTTTATTTTATTATATAAATAAATACGGGTATGGGTCGATTTACTGTATATAACATTTTTTATTTCCGCCATTCACACCTTCATCGATTTTTATTTTTGTTGATCATTTTGTATTTCAGGATAGAGTAACCTAATTTCTTATAGGATGAGATCATGGTGAGTATGGCTCAACCGTAGGTATGTAATTGTCTGTGCTAATTTTCTTTCGGTAAATTTAATCATTCGGCGGTAACCCAAGACTTTTTATGCAAGTTTCCATTGTATACCCACTCCATCCACTGAGCCATAGCTGAGCTAAGTAAATAAGCCGCCGCAGAAACCTATGCATAAAATATACACATTTTCTGTTAACGATCTGGGTAGAAACTAGTTCAGAACTGGAAATTTTCCATCCTTGACCACCTCGTCCGTCTTGCGGATCGTTACAATTGCACGGAAAATGGACACAAGTTTGCCAAAAATGTTTTTCTTACACGTTTTGTGAAAATGAACAAGTTTAAAAAACAATTTATAACAAAAAAAAGATTCATCTACAATTATTAAAACCAAAGACAACCAAGGTTGCCACCATGCTCCTTCTCATAAATTGACCGAAGAAAAGGAAAAAGAAATAAAAGAGCATATTGAAAGCTTTCATTCCAATGAAAATCACTATGATCGAAAGACTCTTCAGTTAAATAATTAACAAGTGATTGTACTGTGAGACGACTTCAACTCCTGTTTCTATTACTAAATATTGACATATTTTTAATAGTTTAAATTTAAAATTCTAGTCTCCTAAAGTCAATACCAGCAGCCGATGTGATACAATTAAAATGAAATTAGCTGTTGCATCTGATGAAGAAAGAGCAGAGTTATTAGAAGAACAAAAACAACATCAAGGCGTAAAGTAAGGACGTAAAAAGGATAACCGCAGAAGAGCAGGGTGAGCCTTGAGCCCCGAAACAGATTGCATAGTATTCAATAAAAAATAAAAAAAATATCACGATGAAGGTAAAAAGGCATGACAGCAAAATCATGAAAAAGCTGACGTAGAAATTAATTCCACAAAACGAGTTTTAACATTTGATCTTCAGCAATGTCTGACCCCACCTCTGCTAAAATTTTCTGTCAGCTTTTCTCACATAAAGTGTTTACCATCGAATGTTTTACATCTAACGCTTTATAGTGATAACTGTTCAAGTTAGAACAAACATTTATTCGTAGCGATAATGTTTTATTTATTCCTACAATCGTCCAATTCGAACATTCAGACAATCGATCATAAATTCCTAGTTGTCATACAAAAGGTCATACACACATAGAATGTGATTCGGATCACGCAATGATTGAAAGAAAAACCAATATCCACATACATCGCCCTCGAGTTTGGATGCAGTTTATACGGGGAGTTGGAGTCAAAAAAACGTTAGCCGCCGATGAAATGACGCAAGACAAAGTCTTCAATTTTTCCGACATACTAAAAAAAAAAATTACGTGGCGTAAAACAAACACTGGTGGAGATAAATCTTACTGGAATGCTGTAAAATGGTTGAGATATACCAAAGACTTTGGTTTGATTCAGTATAAAACAACGTTGAATACCAATAGAGAACCATTTAAATCAAAATAAATTGCCGTGGAGTACAAGCTGTCACAGCTGATTTGGAACCGTGTGAGAATTAATTTTAAATTTATTAATTTCCAGATTGCTGAGTTACTACCTTCCTTAGTGTGTGATGGCAGTGTTGTAGTGGCTTAGACTGTATTCTATATTTAGAATGGAATAAGGTCTGAAATGCTATAGTGTTCCAATTATAAATTATTTATTTCAGGATTAGCTAGTTAACTCATTTATCTTTATTTATTATACGCTTATGGACAAAACAAACGCATAATCTGTATTTTTAAAATTACGAGTACATAGTTTAAATAAGTATTTTTGTAGTTATTAGTTGCTTTCCAATCGACCACCGCAAGTACTTATAAGCACTTATGGTTTTTGTCTTAGCTAAATTAACTACTCACAACTGCTCTACGATTTTATTATGAGTAGTTGAAAGCAGTTACGATAAATTTGTCCGCTAGGTGATTGTGTGTAGTATTTTTTTGTCAAAAATATTATTGAATGTCGTATGTGAAGCGCTAATAAAATCTCGGTATAGATATTTTTTTATTAAAAACTTATCAGAAATAAACTTAACATTTGTAGGTTATGTTTTACTTTTGTAATTTTTTATGCTTTCCAATCGACACTTTAGCCAATACACATTTTTTGCACTTACAAGTACTTGCGATGGTCGATTGGAAAGCAACTATTATGATAAAACCTATATAGTATCTAGTTCCTACTGAAATACACATGCATTAAAAAAAATACTACCGTTAGTTTTGTTGAATTCGAGTTTACCACAAATTTGAGCATTTTGGCTGTTCAGTCTAAAAGTTTATTTGCAGTGAGTTGTTATTTAAATTATACAATTAAGTGTAAGAGTAATGTTTTTCATTAAAAACAAATAAAAATGAATAACTTGTCGGCCGGAAGAAATCATTTGAGTGTTGAGGATTGCGTGAGGGCCGTTACATTAGTTGAAGAAGGAAGAACTCAGTTTTACGTTGCACAACTGTTAAGAGTGGACCAATCCGCAATATCAAGAGTGATCAAACGATTCCAGGACAGTATCATCGTCGTGCTGGTAGTGGGAGAAATCGATGTACAACACTCGCTGAGGATAGGTATATTAAACTAATTTGCTTGAGAAAACGGTTCGTAACATGGACGTAGCATCAAATCAGACCTAATTGGATCCCGAGATGCAGCCATTTGTGAAAGGACCGTGCGTCGACGAATCAAGGAATCCACTTTGACTGCAAGAAGGCCAGCCTTATGTCCAGAGTTGTCTACAGCACACCACAGAGCTAATTTAACATTTGCTCTCGAACATGAAAACTGGGCAATGGAACAATAGCCAATGTTTTATTCTCCGACGAGTCTAGATTTTGCCTTGGATCATCAGACCGTCGGATGAGAGTTTATCGTCGGCCAGGTGAGCGTTTTGCACCGGCATGCATTATTTCTAAACGTGCTTTCGTCGGATGTTCTATTATGGCTTGGGGTGGAATATCACTTACTATATAAATAATGGATATCCATTTTTTATGGTTGGTGCTGTGGCTTTTATCACAATTTTATTATATTTTGTTTTAATTGAAACAAATTAACTAATAATTATTATTATTTATTAATAAAATTTTAAATTTTTAAAAAACATTTCACAATACAAAATATCAATATTATTGAAACATATTTAAAAGATACTATTAAAACAATAAAAACACAAAACTTTCATTAATGTGATAATAAAAAAATGAGTGAGTCCATTAGTACTCTCAAGAAGTTGTGTAAACATGGCGTGTGTATAGTACGTGGGTACTGTTTACTTTGAAGGAAGAAGGAATGCAATTTTACTAACCAGAGTTTTTCATTTGTTTATTATCGTTAAATTGGTCTATTACTCTTTCGGTATAATCGACGCAATTGGATTTTGGTAGCTAAAATAAGATATATTATATACTGTCGACTCTAACTTTAAAAATTTTCATTGAAAAACTGCACAATATGGTCGTCCCATATCTAGTAGTTCATGTGCAAATCGAATTCGTGTCGCAGGAAGTTTATAAGTGGTTCAGCTTGAGGAACAGCAACATTAATATTAAAATCCCCGCTCATAATCACCGGCAAAAGATGATAGTCTCCTTGGAGAATTTTTCAAATTCTTTAGGATATGGGCAAGGACGAAATGTATGAACTTCATCATGTCTTCGAAAGATTTATTCGGCGAGGGTAATACAACTACAGAAAGCATCTTATTCCCATTGAGAAGCTGAAGTTCAGCCGTATATATATCATCAATGAGTTGTGTTGTTACGCTCATACCAGTTGTTTGTCCAACGATGATTTCTTTATGCGAGGTGACTGTATGGTATGAGTATTCTATTTGAATTTTTATATATTGTTACTCCGGCAGCTCATTCACAGTCTCTCTTGAACTGAACGGAGATCTGGAAAAGCAAGAAAATTGAGCATCCTTGCGTGACTGTGTCAGTTAGGTCGAGGTGATGTGTATGACTTAAGACTCTGACAGTTCAATGTTAAAAACCAGACGTCATTATTATCTCGTACAAAATTCGAAATTACAACGGATAAAGCGGATTTGTGGTGAGGCGCGATAGCTAATTTTGAAGAAGACTCATTGAGGTCCCATTTTTACGTCCATGGCAGACGACATGATCATCGATAGCCGACGTGATGAACAGTCCTTCGAGACTCGTTACTCGTGCTAAAGCAATATACACAATTTGTTAACTGTGTCTTTTATCGTAAGAGTATATACTGACTATCTCGTTGTAGGTACCACCGTGTGATGCATGAATTGTGGTGGCACATGAAGGTACGACGCTTTACATTAATTGTTGTTTATGCTTAACATTAATTGTTGTTTCGATTAATAGTTGAGCTTTTTCTAGAAATGGGCACCAAACATCGGTCGATATTCGTTTTCTGCGCCCATCCAGCTTCAAGTCACCTGACCTTCTTGCCAACTTGTGAATTTGAACCGAAATCCATCCAGAGTCGTTTGACATTTTTTACTGTCGACGTTTTCATCGTTCTCGTTGTCCTGGTTAGGATGCCTATGCATTCGATATACTTTAGACAGCCCATAGTTCCATTCGCCAGTCCATTTGTTACGTCAATATTGGTTTTGAAAAAGTACGGCAAATTATTTGTGTCCACTATGCTCATTTTATGGATCTTTTGACGGAATTGCTACTCCGGCAGCCCACTGACCATCTCTATTGAACTGAAAACAGCATTCAAACGTAGGAATATTAACAAGTTCGTCATTGCGCAGCCAGGTCTCGAAAACCAAATGAATTGAGCATACCTGCGTGACTGTGACCTGAGACTCTGGCAGTTCAATGTTAAAAACGAGATGTCATTATAACCCCATTCAGTAGAAGACATGATCATTGATAGCCGACGTGATGAACAGCGCCTAGAGTCGTCACTCGTGATAAAGCAATATGCAGCAGTTGTTGACTGTGTTTTTAATCGTAATTCGTATTTCGTATCGTAATTTTTTTTTTTTGATTTTTCTGATCGATGGTATTGTCGATTGTTTCTATTTCATTCATTAAATTAATTTTTTCATTTTCCCTACTATTATACATATACATAAAAGCATGCCATGTATAGTAAAAATTGTTTTTGTTGAGTTTCTTGCTTTTTTTCAAACGAAGTAGGTATACGTCATTTCCGTTCGTTTCATTTACAAGTTTACTCTAATACAAAAAATTTTGGTAGGCGCGCGTAAAGATGTTTACACATCAAAAATATTTTTCTCTTATTGGAAGATCAGTTTCGGACATTCGTCCATCATCAGTTCCTAAACGTAACTGATGATGGACGAATGTCCGAAACTGGTCTTCCACTAAGAGAAAAATATTTGTTTATTATCACATTAATGAAAGGTTTGTGTTTTTATTGTTTTAATAGTATCTTTTAAATATGTTTCAATAATATTGATATTTTATATTGTGAATTTTATATTGTGAAATGTTTTTTAAAAATTTAAAATTTTATTAATAAATAATAATAATTATTAGTTAATTTATTTCAATTAAAACAAAACATAATCTCACTTACTGCAAGAACAGAGTTTGTACCGATTTCTATGAGTACCATGACAGCAATTAGATACATCGACGAGTGTTTGGAACCTCATGTGATGCCCTTTGCACCATTTATTGGAGATGAATTCATGTTTATGCATGATAATGCTCGCCCACACGTCGCAAATGTAGTAAAGGAATATTTTGAGGCTGTGGATGTTCCAGTAATGCGTTGGCCCACTTGCAGCCCAGATCTTAATCTCATCGAGCAAATGTGGGACAAAATCGGGAGACTAATTTATGAAGTCAATGTATCATATTCTTCGTCACAAGAACTGATCAACGCCGTTATTCGAGCTTGGAACAAATTCCTCAATATACTGTGGCCAATTTGATAAATTCAATGCCAGAGAGAGTAAAATGTGTTATAAATGCAAGATGATGTAGCACACGTTACTAATAGCGAATTCTTTTACGTTTTTGATGTAAATCAAATTTCCGACAGTTAAAAAGAATACGAAAAAAATTTGATGTGTTTTTATCGTAGTGTGCGTAAACGCGAAAGGGATGCCGAAAACAATAACAGAGCATTTTGAAAAATTTTCAAATCGCGTTTGACGTATTCGACAATATTTACGATTGGCATATTATATGTATATAAATATGTGTATGTGGTAGTCAAAATGGAAGAAAAAATTTACATTTCAATTTTTTGATGTACATCAAATTTTTTTGCTATTTTTTCCCCTAAAAGAATGCGAAAATGTGATTTACATCAAAAAATTTTGATGTACATCAAAATTTTTTGCCGGTTTTTTGTAAAAAGAAAACGCCATAATTTTTAGGATTAATCAAATGTTTTTGAATTACGAGTGAAATTTAGCTGATTTTCTTTACTTTAACGGTTTCGTTAAATTTGTCTAATAATTCACAAAATATTGAAATAAATTAAGCTTGACACTAATAAAAATATTTGTTTTCGATTAAATTTTATTTAATAATAGATATTTCGTTGAGAATTCCCCTTCTAAATGAAGCAAAAAGAATTATACGTTTTTTTTGTCCATAAGTATATTTAAATTAATCTGTGCCGGCTTGTGTAAGTAAATAATGACTATTGGCTTTATTAGGTGTCTGTAATCGGGCCAAGTCTGTCATTAGTCATAACTAACTCTCCTATTCTATTATTCGGTTTTGTTTTAATAATCTTGTCTTAATAGATTAAAAGATTATGATTATAATGAAACAATAAAGTGTCAGTTGAAGGAAGCTTTCCAAATTGACATAACAACAGCGTTACCAAGTTATAAGTGGTACTGTTCAGTGATATTGTACGGGACATTAAATAATATCTTTTAGTTAATGTTTGGTTTCAAGAAATTGACTTGGTGTTGAGAATATTATTTCAGTGTATCTGTGCATTTTAAGTTTTCGAATTGCAGAAGCACCTCATTAAATTTTAAAATCACGAGTAATTGGTTCATTTATTCATTTTATATTAGTAAGCTCGTCGTGTGTCAATTGAAACTAGATAATAAATATTTTTGCAACTTTCAGCAGTAGCATTTTTTAATTTGATTTAACTTCAGAAGTTCGGGACGGGTAATAATAAAACAATCTTTATTCGTATTGTTTAGGAAACCAAAACGTATTAATCGCTCATTTGCTGCAACAGTGACACAACGCAACATTTTTAATTTTTCAGTAGAGCGATTTGAAATCATCACTCAAAATTGTTTGTAAAAGCGGCGTTTTTCAAAAGTAAACAAAAATACATTTTGATTAGTAAAAGATTTTTTTTCTGTTTTGCTTCTCTACATGCAATACAACCAGTGAAACAACAACAATAACATAACAATATAAGGTGAGAATGAATTAAGCATAAATGCATTTATGCACATTCCGGCATTAAATATCATTATGTTAGATTAATAATTGTATTGTATGTTAGTTGTTAAGTTAGTGGCTAAGAGTGAACATTAAATAAATAAATAAGTTATGAAGTTAATAAAACTTGTAAACCAGAATCAAGGTTTTTTTCTGTTAATGTCTTTAGCAAAGACATAATTGGCGCAGTTGGTAGGATCAAACATCATTCATGAATATCCATTCGGAAAGCACAGAACATTATTTACATGCCTAACCACCACGTGCATATCATTAGACTCAATATCAGAAGATTTGTAACATAATATCGAGTTACAGGTATTATGTGTGATGATATAGTCTTTGACATATCTAAAGAAACTTATCAAGAACAATTCGGGGAAACTTTTCAAAAAATACCTGGTAAGAACTCATGTCCTCCTAACAGACGTGTTGGACCCTGAAGATCAAAACACCATGATCAAAAAAAGGCATGAGCAAAACCATCACAGAGGCATATTGGAGAATTACGACTTCATCAAAAGGACACATTATAACATCGTACATTAATAACTGCGGTACATGCTTGCAGACAAAATACGATAGACATCCACCGAAGATCAAATATCAGATTACGGAAACGCCCAAAAGGCCAATGGAGATCTTTCATATAGATTTCTGCTTCTTTGAAAACAACGAATTTCTCACGGTACTGGACAAATTTTCCAAATTTGCGTCAGCCATCTACATGAAGTCGCGTACCAGTAAAGAAGTCCAAAAAAGGCTTTTTCAATTTGTCAGCGTACACGGAAAGCCTTTAAAAATAGTAGCAGACAACTAAGGCAACTTGAACGCTCCATCTTTTAAAGCTTTCTTACAGGAATATGACATACAATTACACCATACTTCGTCATATTCTTGGACAGGAAATTCCCCAACCTTGCAAGTTATAAAAATCGCTCATATCAAAAAGCTTCAAGGAAACACAACCTTAATGCATAATTGAATTGTTTCTTACATTAACACCATACATTCGGCTACGAAATTCACACCGTTTGGGCTTTAACAGGCCTTAGTTCTATTTTAGGGCAATCGACAAATCCTGCATTCTTAAACGCGCAGGAATACTTGTTCAAACATACTTTATCATATGATCAATTATGTAAGAACATTTATGCGGAAACCACGCTAAGAAAACCGAGCTGATCAATAAACTCCAGTCATAAAAGCAAACCAGGTAATCCATGTTCGTAAAAAAATACATTCGAAAATCAAGCCAAGTTATGTCGTAAGGAAATTACTCAAAAATAATAACGTCACTGTCGTAACTAAAGACGGTAAATACCATAAAAAACTGATTAAACAACCATTTCAGGGTCTCTCTAATCCGGAACCAAACACTCAAGGTGACCAACCTAGAGAACAACAAGGGGCTTATACCGATCAAGATAGGCCAGGCCCAAGTAATCAGTAGCTATACACAAATCATTCATTTAATTGACATCCAGAATTATGAAAAAAATCTTAGGATAATCCAAGAAAATGTCAATCTAGTTGAGAAATCCATAATAACGAGTATTCTTACGCATTTAAAAACAAACTGAAAATTTTCGAGCATAAAACCGGAGAGTTACACGAAAACATCAACCTTTTGAAACCTGCACGGATCAAAAGAGGCCTCAATAACGGATTAGTATCTCTAATCAAAGATATTACGAGAAATCTAGACCAATACGATCTAGAAGAAATAAGCAGTGCAATAAACAATCTTCACGAAAATCAAGTCAAATTAAATGAGCAAAATAACGCTCAAATTACAATCAATCGTATGATCGATAGGTTCGAATTAAACCAACTAGCTAACGCAACCGAAGTGAAACTACACATGTTCAAAATAGATCAATATATGTATATATACAAATTTGTGGCGACCAAAAATATAAATTGTCGCCCAACGTAATTTTTGACTCATCGCCAAATAGCCACCCGGTTGCTTTAGCGTAATCAACATGATGCACAATACACACAAATATAAAACGACACAAAAAGACGAAACCAAAACCTATTTAAAATTAAAATTAATTTTTTCATCAGTAGTCCAAAATCCATCAGCATACAATGTCGAAACAGTCGGACTACCAAGTTGCTGCCGCCACATCGCGATGCCACACTACGTATCACCACTTAAATAAATTATATGTGATGTATAATAATAAATTAATAATTATAACGTGCGAAATGAATAGTAGTTTTAATTGTGAAAACGTTACACAAAAGCGTTATAAATTAATCAACACAATAGACCCACTATCACAGCATATCGACTAGACGTCCTCAGCTCTGCAAAACACAGACGGATTTCACGACATTTACTAACCAGAAATACATTTCATTAACGACATACTATCCAACAACCGCATAGAGATTTTAAATCCGAATAATATATACGATCTACTAAATTTACAAGGATACTATAACCAATCCAAAATTGTACTCAGTATTCAGGTACTAAAGTTCTTAGAATCAACATTCAGTTACTACAACATTAAACCTATATCCCCTCAAAAAACCAAATGATTACTTCTATTCCCTCATCCAATATCATTCTTGATGAACAAAATTATCAATTAATACTGGAACCATGCAACGAGATGGAAAACGTATACTATTGCAACAAACCAGTACGACGATCAACATCGCACTCTTATACCGAAAGTAATACTTCAACAACTGGCCAGGTGTAACCACATGAACGTCGATCAAGAAGACGAGACAATCATAGTGCCATATCACGATGTCGAAAACATCAACTACTTCCATCGCTATACCGGAGATGACAAATTGGACGCTGAAAAAAAGAAATCAAATTCAACTATTACAAGAAAAAACTTTATTTAACTCAATTTTAAGTAGCATCGCAACCGGAATTGTCGCAATCATCATAATCACAATGATAGCCTACTACATCTGTACGAAATTCTGCAATTCAACGAGAAGTGACGAAACATCCAAGGAAGCGCAATCACCAAACCCGCAAACGATCATGCGAACCAAGTCCGTATGGCCTTCTCTTTGGAGGGAGGAGTTACGTTTCTCTACACGCAATACAACCAGCGAAGCAACAACAACAGGTTAGTGCTATAATCATCAACAAATAAACAACTTACCTCTAAAATTTTGGTGGTCGTACCGCGTCCCTAAGTGGTCCAAACGGAGCACAACTTAAGTTTTAGGTTGTGGCTGGTTGAGGCTTAAGAATTGTATTTATTGTAAGTTAGTTGTTAAGTTAGTGATAAATAAATCAATTGTGAAGTTAATAAAAGTTGTAAACCAGAATCAAAAGTGTTTTTTTATGTTAATGTCTTGTCTTTAGCAAAGACATAAATCATCCTCTATCGGATCTTAATTTTTATAATTCTTTAATATTTTGCAAATTTTCTTATAATAGTTTCCAATATCTTAAATTGTTAATTTGTTTCGCGAATTGAGTGATTTTCTCGAATTGAGTGAATTTTACCTAATTTGCTAGAAATAACTACATAAGAGAGTATGCTTTGATACAAAATAATAAAAATATGAACTATTGGGGATAGTGTGATTCAAATATCTTAGAAATGAGTGAATTCGAAATTTTAGGAAAACCATTGGTGCATGTGAAATTTGATTAATAAACATTCGAAAGCTATTTCAACTTTTAACTTTAAATTATTTCCATTTAAACTGTAACTATTTTTTTGTATATATATTTAACATAATATATATTTAACATATATATTTATTAACTAATATGCTTTACTAACTATTGACTATTTTACGTTGTTGTTGTTTTATTGTAATGGTTTTGTTGTGATTGTTCCGTACATTGGTCTATTTCAGTATATCTCGAATTAAATACACAATCGTAGGAAATTCTTCCATTTGGCGTCAAATCTGTATGACAACGACTATGATAATTCATACTTACTATGATAATTCATAGACACAATCAACTTCCCAACCACCCCATACTTTTTCTTTCTTTTAACGCTTGATCGCGGATAAATTAGAATTTAATTTGAATTATAGATGGAAGTTTTTGGACTACTTAGGTGTCCGTAACGGGGTCTAGTTATCATATTTAGAAACCTTTCCCATTCCTCCATTCTGTTATGTCTAATAGAGTGTATGGTAGGCTCATCGTATCCGGGATCTAGCGAGTCTTAGCCGTACATTCTCATCAATAAATCGATCAATATAATAGGATTTATTTATTCTACTTTCATTTTGGAATAATTCTGTCACTATTATACGTATGTTATTGTAAAAACCATAAAATGACTTACCAGTCTTGGTTCCCAAACTGGATTAATGACACTAATAACTTATAATTATTCCATTAGCAAAAATAAGTTGGACATGGGTAGGATGATCATGATGTTCGAATGACATAAAAAATTACGATTTCTTTGATGTTATGAGCTATTGAAGAGTATAGTTTAATCTTATCAAATTGAAACAATGAATACGATTATCACAAATAATTAATCAACAGTAAATAGACGAAAGGTTCGTCCTTTTTAAGCATAAATAATTTATTCAAAAATTTTCAAATCAACAGAACTTAAAAGATACGTGTATTAAATAATATTTTATATGATATCTTAAAATTAAGCACCTTGAATCCTTTTACATTTACACAAGAATTTTAATTCTTGAAATTGCTTATACTTTAAAATTATAGATATAAACAATTTTTAATGTTTAATCTCTAAATGTAAAACCATCTCTTCTTCATATACAAGAGGTACATACATGGTACATACGAGAATAAGATATATGAAATAACCAAACTAAAAAAAGTTATTTTTAATCCAATTTAATCCTAGTTTTTTTTTTAAATAGAACTTTGTAGTTTTGATGTACTTTCGTTTCTGTTGAAATTAGATGTACGAATATTTTTAGGTTTAAAAGGAATTTGGGTAAACCATTCTTCAATAAATATAAATAGGAAACTTATAAATGAATATCTTCCATTGTAACATCTAAGCCTTGGAGCCTAGTTCTAGCTGTGAAAGTTACTAACCAAGGTCTGGTATACCCAATATACGGTGGGTTGTGTGTGATTACCCCCTAACGAAAGATGTTATTTATTTTATTTATTTATTTATTTAAATATTAAAGGAAATCGATTTAGTACACTGCAATTATGATTTCAAAAATAACAAAGTAAAATATAAAATATATTAACAAAAAAGAAAAGAAAATTTCACACTTAGATTGTAAATAAATAAGAATTATAAATAAAACAATTATTTAAATTAAACAGTTGTACTTCAAATATGAAATTGTCAAAGGACTTACTAAAAATTTAGAAAATACGATTACTTTTTTTTAAAACTGGTTTTTGATAAATTAAAATCAAATTGATCAATTACGGTATTGAAAGATTTTGCTGATCGAATAATGGGATTGTTGTCGCCATAGTTGGTTGGGTGGTGTTCGATCGCCAAAAATTGATGATTACGCAAAGTCCTGCTTTTGACATTTATGGATATGTTTTCCAGGATGAAGGATGAATCAATGCGGCCGTGAAGGAAATTTCCAAAAGCGGCATCCAGAAATAGACACCTGTTTTCAAGCGTGCCCATGTTATATTCTTTGCACCTTGTAGAGTAAGGAGGTAAGAGAACCACATTTTCGTAAAATGGTATGTTGTAATCATCATAATTCCAGTTTTTTTCAACAGGAATATAAGAATTTTTTTTTGTATGCTTTTGATTCTGTTCATGTGCACAGCGTAAGAGAGGCTCAAACCGTTACAGCATATTCCACTTGAGATCTTACATAAGCGTAATATAATGTGCGTATAGTATGTATATCCGTGAATTCCCCAGTCCACCGCTTGACAAAGCCAAACATGGAGTTAGCTTTAGCAATACAATTATCTATATGACGGTTAAAATTACCGTTTTCATTAAATGTGACTCCTAGATCAATAATCTCACGTACTCTTGGAACTTTCGAGCCATTTATTTTATATGCCGAAGTTATTGGATATTTTTTCCGATGAAACGACATAATTTTACTTTTATTAATATTGAGGTGTAATGAATTTTGGACACACCACTCACTAAGTCTGTTGAGGTCATCCTGCAGTTTATCAACATCATGCTCATGTTTAATTGTATCAAAAATTTTTACGTCATCAGCAAATATTAGAAAATTTGAGTGTTTAATTATCTTGGCTATTCTATCGATGAACACAATAAAAATCCAGGGTCCAATATGCGATTCTTGAGGGACACCACTACACCAGAGGTCACTTTGATAACATTGAATTTCTCATTCCCAATTAATACATATTGCAGTCGGTTTGTCAGATACGATTTGAACCAATTAATAAACTCTGTTGGTAACCCGAATTCGCGCAGACTTTGGAGTGCTTTGAGGTGGCATATAGAGTCGAACGCCTTGCTAAAATCTGTATACGCTACATCTACTTGATGATGATTTTCTATCTCATTTAACACTTTGTAGGTAAATTCAACCAGATTGGTAGATGTCGATCTTCCAGGCATGAACCCATGTTGGTAAATAGAGATGTGACGTATCAATGACGTATCAATGTAGATTTAAAAGCATTGCACACAATCAGCTCAAATAATTTAGGAATTGACGAAGATGTTGAAATTCCTCTATAGCATGAGACATCCTCCCTCTTACCCGATTTAAAGATAGGTGTTATTTTCGATATTTTCCATTTATCAGGAAACACGGCTGTGGTTATCGATTGGTTGAAAAGTTTGCAGAGTGGATTTGTGAAGGTACTCGCAAACCTTTTTAATATAAAGACGGGTATATCATCCGGCCCACATCCATCTCCAAATTCCTTTAAGGCTGATATAACATTCTCTTCATGTATGACAGGTGGAATAATAGAAGTATTGACAAGGGCTATAGACTGATTGGAAAAATGCTGCAAACATGTTTGCTATCACTTTTGCGTCCGAGGAGCTGGTATTATTATAAATCATATTGGAAGGATATCCCTCGATTTCCCGTTTGGATCGAAAGTATTTCCAAAATTCTTTAGGATTTGATTTAATTTTTGTTTCAATACTTGCAAGGTAAGACCTGTACTTAAAATTGAAATGGACGTCGAATTCATCACTGCGCTGTAAAAAAGCTAGCTTGTCGGATTCCAATCGAGATTTCATCATTTTAGTATAGGCTTTACATTTTCGATTTTTTAAATTGGTTAGCAGGTCATCGAACCACGGAGGATGAGTTTTCGGTGCTTTATTGTAAAGAGGCTCATGGAGTTCAAAGCCTTTGAGAATGAAGTCATAAAATTTATCAACATTTTCGTTCACATTGTCAAGATTTAAAATTATATCCCAATTTGCTGCTTCGAAATAATTGTGCAAACCGGCGTAATTTGCCTTCTTGAAGTTGAATTTAATTCTGGGAAGGTGCTCAGATTTCTTCAGGTTCCAGTAGGTTGTATCAAATACAATGTCCAAAGGTTTGTGGTTGATATCGTTTACAACAAATGGATTCATTGATTCAGTTACTTTGAAAGCATCCTCCTCAGTGGTGAAGACCAGATTCAAAAACCTATTGATGTTATTAGCAATCATATTAATTGCGTTGAGGTTAAAACCAAGTATGGCATCGACGAATAAGGACTCTGCATCGCTATTGATATTATATGGAAGAATGCAGTTAAACTCCACATCATGTTTCCAGTTGATATTCGGAAGATTAAAGTCGCCCAGTATAAGAACTAGATCCGATGAATTAGATGTTTTAAAGACTTGTGACAAAAACTGACTTCAGACAAAAAGGATGGTAATTGAGACTATTTGGGCATATATTTATGATCGGAGCGAACTCTATTCAGAAATTAACAAAATAAACATTGTGACCGATTAGATCTTAAAATTGAAACATTAACTCAAAAATTGAACTTTCATAATATCATTTGAAAAAATATTTCAACACTATTAAATATAAAAATTAAAGTTTTGGAAAATGTTTTGAGTGAAAGTTTCGAAATAAAATTCTTTAAAACAAAGCACTACGAATCGCACAGAGATGGTTGAAGTTGTTCAGAATTAGTATTTGATGTAAGAAACCAATTTTACTGAGCCACATGCTCAGAAATCTCTGTGATTTTTTTTTATGCGAGAGAGAATATAATTTTAATAAAAAAATTCTTACAATTTAAACATTTTTATTTTGGTCCCTACGGATCGCACAGAGATGATCAAAGCGGACCTAACGTGGCATTTCATGTAAGAAACCAATCTTGCTTATACCTTGTGCAAACTATGGATTATGATTTAGATTAAATGATCATTCGTAGTCGTTGATCAAAATCAGTAAATTCATCGCACAGACTAGGGATTAGTTTTATTTTGAGGATTAGTGCATGGGTTGTATATACAAATAAAATAAAATTAAATATGGTTTTTATGAGAGACAGCGTTTCGAAACGAGCCCGAACCCAAATCACACCGGTCCTTTCATTTTGAACAATTTTTCGAACCTGAACTTGAACCCGAGATCGCGGGTCCGATTCAATACGATTCGTTAAATAGATTTGGTTTTTTGGGGGTTTCTCTTGTTGCTTTCATCATACAAAAATGGTTTAGCGTTTCGGTTTACAATACACATTTTCGTTTTCTTTCGTTTTCGCTATAATTGTTTTAAGTATGTAAAGGGTCTTTTGCTCATCATGGTGATCATTTGCTGATTAAATAATAATTATTAACTAAATTAATTTTGTAATACATGGGTAAAACACGGTATTTAAAAAGATTTTGTTTTCATTGTAATTAATTAATGTTATTTTGTAAAAGTATAAAAAAACATTTTAAAGTCATAAAGTTTCGCAAATTATTTTGTTTTAAATTTATTTTTTAGAAATTGCTGAACAAACAGCTTCGTATGAGAAAACAGTTATGACAGTGTGGCACTAGAAGCAGCAAGAAGAATGATACAAATTCATTTATAGCTAAAAACACACCGTTTTTGTTATTTTTAAATAATCCATGAAAAAAAAATCGAAGCCATCGTTGTTAATAAGGTCTTATCAAGGATAGTTTGCGTGGTCAAAAAATTCAAAGCCCAATGTTTGAGCGTTAGCCAGCCAATGTGGACTGCCTAAACTATAGAACGGTTAATTCTATTAACAGTCAAGATTTGATTAGGTGTGAAAACAGTAGTCTTTCGTGACCTAGCTAATTGTTCTCATACTCATGACCTCCAGTTCTGTTACAATATATTTTTTTTTAAATGTTTTATATACAATTTGAACCCGAACCTGAAGGTTTCCGGGTTCGAAACCCTGCACAGAAGTGATTGTACTGGTTCTGAGTATCAATTTTGTACGCAAACCGAAAGCGCGAGTTGGCGGGGTGAGCAAGAATTTCGTGTACATATACGGTGTATAATACAATTTTATATTTGTATTGTGTATTTTCCTCTCTTGTATATGTGCATTCTATTTGTCATTTTTGCGATGGTATGTACCAAAATAAATGGATACGGTTGAATCGGTTTAATTTTTTTGATACTGACGTCTACTCACCTCTTCTATTCGCTTGCTTTTGAGCGATAGAATCAACTAATATTTTATGTTTTTAGGGTTTTATGTTTTAATATTAGTTTGTATGTTTATGATTTAATATTTAAATCTGTGAATTGTTTTCAAATTATTTCAAAAATATGAAAATTGTGAAATGTTTACGCATAGAAATGTCAATCCAAAAAAATCGATACATGATCATGCGCATGCGTGTCGCCTACTAATACAATCAAGATGCTCAATACTCTATTTTTCCGGTTGGCTCACCTCGCGCTTGTCGCTTTTAGTACAAAATCGACACTCTGATTTATTATTTGGTGTAAAAAATCAATCTTGCTTACCTACATGCTTGGAAACATCATTGGAGTGAAATCCAAAAATTCTAAAGATTTGAATTTCATTAACTCGATCTCTACGGATCTGAGCACGTATAAGATTGGTTTCTTACATCAATTAATAACTCAGCATCACTTCGATCACGTCTATGGGATGGTGTAAGCATTTTATAATTTTACTCAATGATATTTCTTTCGAATAACAAATATTTTTGAGGTTTCCGAGCATATGGCTAAGAAAGATTGATTTTATAAATCACATATTAATTAAGAACCACTTTGATCACCTTTGTATTATTCGTAGTGTGTTTTGTTTTAAAGAATTTGATTTCCTAACTTTCACTAAAAACGTTTCATAAATTAATTTTTTTCTATTTAGCGTTGAAATATTTGTGTTTATTATTTTCAAATATTATTCCACAAGTAATTTTTGAGTATTTTATCAGTTTTAAGTAATTATGGTCCATAGTGTATATTTTCTTATTTAGGCTTAAACTTCACTCCGATATTTTTATGAAATGGTATTGTTTGTTAATACAGTTTGTGATTTTTTTTAAAATTGCAACGCCGGCAATTAAATAAAAACGTTTTAAGTAGATTTAACCCGAGGAACTTTTATTAATTTTATTAATTACATAAAAAGCTTAAGAAGCACATCAATTGCTAAGGATTGTAACACATTTGGTAATTTAAAAGATTTTTCAAGAATCTCGAAAATTTCCAAATACATATACAAAAAATTAGAAATTTAACTTGTTTTGCGAAGCAATTGAATATGTTTGCGTAGGATTCACCACATTCATTTTTTAGAATGGATCATTTTCTATTTCTCGATTTTTCAATGCTGTTTCTCGTGCTGTATTTGCATATTATCGAATGATGTCCAGAGTGCGGTGTGTTCAATAAAAGTTTAACCGAAGAGTTATTTATTTTTATTTGATGCTAATACAATTTATTTCAAGCAAACATAATCACTTCAACCCGAAAAACAATTTCAATTATTGGGACTGATAAATATTCTATGTAGGACTCGAACCCCATACGGTTTTTTGGTTGACTTTGCTTTGCTTAAGTTCTATCAATAAACCGATTTTTGGGACATGTTAGGCAGACCATATATTTCGTGTACAAATGTTGAATCTCTTTTTTCTGTCCATTTGTCGGTCATATGTTAGTCGCTTTGCCTAATAATTAACCCGCCAACTACATGTTTGTGGCATTGACAAATAACTGACTTTCGGCTGGTCGCGAAATAGAATATGACTGACCTCTATTGCGAGATTATATAAAATAATCATTTTTTGAGTACTTGTCTGTAAGATGTTTAAATGGTTTATATGGTATGTTTCTCGGGAATATGTTTTTCTATTGCCCGATCAATTGACATAATTTTGTTTATACTTTAAAAGGGACCTCTTGTACAAATGTACATGATGATACAGTTTAGGCACCATTTTTACCGAATTTGTATAGAAAAAATAAATGTTATTTGTTAGTTTCATTCAATGTTTGTTATTTTTATTTTCTAATATCCCTTTTCCTGCCCGGTAACACAATTGTGTGGGTACGGCAAAAGTACCATGTCAACAACTTAATTTTGTATGTGTTTTGAGCCAACTTACACATTTTTTTTTTGTTTTTATCCATGACATCTGTTTTGGGGCCGAAGCACACCTTGCTCTTTCGCGGTTTATTTTTTCCGTCTTACTTTACGCATCACTTGCCAAATCGAAGACGTACGGCTATAGGGCCGATTTAAGACCATCTGCACATTGCAAGCTCCATGCCAGCCTATACTGACATGGAAGATGGGTCGGCCCATGAGTTTTGCACTCCGACAGGGGGTCCTAGATGTGTTACATTTCATCCCCGATCGTAATCGGTTATGAAATTTCACTGAAACTTACACATTTGTGTTTTCCTTTCAAACATATTTCGTCCGAAAAAAACACTATAACTATACATACAATTGTGTTGGTTGTAATTCAAATCAAGCGAAATTTATTATTATCAAAAACGCCATTACATGTTATGATTTTTTAGTCACACATTTGTGTGGTTTGGACTTAAATTAAGCCATTTTTTTTGGTTGAAAAAGGGATATAATGCTCAATTATGCAATGCCAAGGCCACACTAAGCCCAGAACACAACTGAAACTTTGGTCTACAATCACTGCTATAAAACTTCTGTGGTATGGTTAAAAATAATTTTTTAAATGGGCATATTCGATATAAAACGTATTAGCTACAAACGTTTACTTCGTATTGAAGTTGGTCAATATCGTTAAGTTTTTTTGTCGTCTTTAGGTTATTACCGGCAATACCGATATAATAAAAAGCCATATTTCTATATAGAAAAATTACATGAGTTAGTGTTGGTGAGTCCGATAAAAATTTTGTGCGCCCTACAATCTCGGATAAAATGCGTGTGAATTTTTTTTTGTTTTCAATAAATCTTAAATATTTCCTAAAATCAGTTAAAATGTAACTCGACCTTCACTGTAAATATTGAAATTTTAGTTTAACTTACAAACAAAAAAATTCTTAATTTGGGAACCATTTATTAATTATGCAATTATTGGCCTGTTTTTTTATTATGTCGGAGAGGTCAGAGAGATAAAAAAGAGAACCTTTTCCGGTTTTTTTTTATTTTATCTGATTATTCTCAGATCGCCATTTTTCCATCTGAATTTTTTTCAGATAGTTCAGAGAAGAAACATATTTGAAATATTTTGACAGAAAATATGGCGGACGATATGGAAAATGGTAATTAATCAATTAATTTGTAATTATTTTTATTGAATTAATTGTAAAATTAATAATACGCTAATATATTATTTTTTCGTGATAGATACCCAAATTACATATTTTCAGTATAAAACTCGGAAAAAAGCCTTATCAGATAAAATATTATCCAATTTGTCAGTTAAATTATCTCTGATTTATCTGATATCTCGGATACAATAAAAAAACAGGCCATATGATAGCAACTCTCTTTTTGCCACAAAACACGTGCATATAAACAAATAAATCTAAAAATAGTTTTTTTTATTTTTGTGAATTTTTTTTATTCGCCTAACCAAATATGAAACAAAACAATATGTTGTATTCAGCGATTTGGTTTTATTTTGTCTCACTCAAGATTTTTTATAAAGATTTTTTTTCACGTACTTGCAAGTATGGCAAGTATGGCAAAAATTAGTTCGTTCTTATCCGATGTTTAATAAATAAAAATTTTCCAAATTCTATTTTTTTTGTCGATAATTAATACCATAATTGTGTCTATTAGAATCAAAAGCGATCTATTCCACTTTTAAAAATTTTAGGTTAGTGATTGATATTGTTACCATCCTAGTGTTCACTCGTGTACAAGAGGATAAAAAATATCCGGGTTTTTTTGAGCTACAAACCGAGCTCACCCTATAAATCGGTATATTTTTAACTCCACTTTGTTTTGGATTTTTTCGGGGTTTTTTTGACATCTGAGTTTTGTTTTGAAAAAACTCGATTTTTAATAGCCGGCTAAACTGGATTCAATCATAAACATTTTCGTTAATATTTTATTAAAATTTAAACAGCACTTTAGGAAATATATCACTATATTAAATTCACTAGTAAAGGAAATTAACGTTTAAAATAATGAACTGTCAAATTTATATGCCAAGCTAAAAATAAACGCGTTCACTCGTGTAATAAAAAAAGAATTGGTATATTTTACTGAAGCGAAGTTAGCCGGGGTAAAATATGTCAAAAATATACCGATTTTTTATGTCAGTTCTATTCCATTACATTTGCTGATACAAAACAAGTCTATTACATTGAAATTTACAATCAAGAATCTTCTATTCCAAAATTAATTGCGAATATGAGAATCAAAAATGATCTATTCCAAATTTGGCGGGAAACATGTGATGTGATAAACGTCAAAAAATATTCATTCAAAAATCAGTTGCTCATATCTGTCGACAGAAAGTGGTTAGTTTTCTAGAATATGTTTTAAATTTCTACGATTTAAAAGTCCTCTCTTTTATTAAATTTAATAAAAACACAGTATTTTGTTGGTTTTTAATTAGAAACGGGTCGTGCGTATGTAGTAATGGATTCAATCGAATCGCCGCAAGTTACAGACCACCCTCGTAAAAAACAAATAAACATTCCAAATCGAAAAAGGACATTGGAAAAAATGAGAAGTAAATGACTAAAATTCAGATACATAATGGATATTTTTAGGTTCATTTAAGATTAAAAAATATAATAATTTATCTGCAGGTACAAACGGAAATGTTTACCAGAAATGCAAAAAATGTAAACACAGTGTACATAGCCAGTTTAAATGCAATCTACTGAGACCTTGCGATGCAATAGAGTTCTCTAATAACTTTTATTCGAACAAAACCAAGCTGGCTCAAGACGCATTTATATTAAATCATTGCAAAATTGCTAAGCCTCACAGAACTAACCGCAATCTAAAACAAGGTTCTCGTAAAACATTTTCAGTCAACTACTATATTCAGAACCGATCTAGAAAATTAATAAAAGTTTGCCAAAATACGTATTTAGGTATGACAAAATACCGTGTGCGTACTATATGGAAAATATACTTTGACACGGGAAAAATTCCATCAGAACGACGAGGAGGAGATAGGAAAAGTTTGAAATACGAGGATAAAAAACTGGCTGTTATTAATTTTATAAAAAAATATAAAACTGTTGAGATGCATTACTGTCGAGCCCAAATTGCGCACCGTCAATATTTATCCGGAGATCTCTCGATTAATAAAATGTGGAAGGCAAAGCGCCTGCGACCGATAAATGTTTGACGTGCCTTAGATTTTTGGAGCAACTAAAAGTTGAAACCGACGCCCAAAAAAAGCAGGAGCTGATTACGATGCCACGGGTTCATAAGCTCAGAAGCAAAGCTTTCTTTACACTTCTCAATGACGCGGCCGACGCTTTATATACAATTCGTTTAGTGGCAGATGGATGCGGCGGACAAAATAAAAATTCAATTATGGAATGTGCGAATATTGGTTACTCAAAAAAGCACCACCAAATGTGTTAAAGATTGAGTTGGTCATTCGTACATTCCTCCAGATAGAGTTTTTGCTCAAATTGAGAAGTTCGTCCTGAAAAAAGAAACCATTATCAACGTCAACGATTACCTTGACATTTATAAAGAAAATGGAACCCTTATTAACTTGGGAAGTGATGAGTGTCCCGCACTTGATTTCAAAACTGAGATATGCAAAATTCTTAACCAACATCAAAGTGGCATTTCAAATTCAATGAATCCAAACGGTTTATTATAACTAAAAACAGAAACGGCACAATTGTTGGAGTACGAGGCGAACCTTTTTATAAATCGGACATAGGAGACTCAAAACCGAATGTTAAACGAGGGCAGAATCTTGCGACTATGAGTGTAATAAGACTCAATAATGGTGTAAAAATAAAAGAAGCCAAAATTAATGATGTTGACAAACTTCTGAAAAAACATTTTGGAACGGAATGGCGCGCAATGGATGATTTACGATTTTATAAAGAGATAATAGATCATAATGAACTTTACTTGGAAGGAGATAATGAGGTCATTAACTGCAATAGTCATGATGAATCAAATATAATTAGAGTTTAAATTTTTAGTTTTATTTTTTTAATTTTAATTTGCAATTTAATTGGACTGATATTTTAAGTATAATGTGATTTTGCGAATAATTAAATTATTCTCTACGTGTGTGATTTTTATAAACTTGAAGATTTATTTTATTTTTATTATTTTAATATTTTTATTTCAAAACATTCAAACAATATCTATTCCCAATTTATTTTGAAAATACAAACCAAATTAATTAATATTTTAACAGTTTAAAATTCAGATTAGAAGTCTCTAATAAAGGCAATGAATAAAAAAAAAAATCAAATTACAAAGTAATCTAAAAATTAAGTTTTTCTCAGTTTTTTCGTGAAACGTGGAATAGATCACTTTTGATTCTAGTAGACACAATTATATCAATATTTATGGTAAACTTCAAGGTAACTTAAAATTCCCCCGATTTTAGACGATTTTAATCAAAGATTTATTACTAGTAAAAAATGGTCCGATGCAATTTTTTACAAATTTTTATTGGGCTTACCCACTCTCTCACTTATAACGAGTATGGCTTTTTATTATATTGGTATTGTTATTCGGATTAATTTATTTTGTTGCCTGGGGTGTGATGTTGTAACATCACTTTTTTCGATATTTATCGAATATTATATCTCTTTTTCCTAAAATAAAATTGCTTGCTATTTCGCTTTTCAATTTTGCTTTCTATATTGCGATCGCACACTATTAGAATAAATTGTTTATTTATCTTTTTTTTGTTTTTCGATAAAGTGTCACTCATAAAAAACGTAGGTGATAGAATAAGAGTAAAGCGACATAATGTTTCATTCGGATAAATAGAGATTTCAATAGAAACAACGCAGTTGATAAATGGAAAAACGTTAAATTTTATTCGTGATGAAAGAGATGTAAATTTCGATAGTATCGAAAAAAGTGATGTTACAACATCTCACCCCTGATGTAAAGCGTTTGTTTTGTAATTGTCTAATTGTGCTCATTCCGCCGTTCCATACTTTGATTCTTTCGTCGTGATTCTATCGTTTCAAAAGATCAGTTGATTCTTTGCGAGTTTCTTTGCGCATTTCTTTGTTTATGTATGTGTGTAAAATTTTTTGATTTATTTGTATTGTAATAAAATTTTATTATTTGCTGCAAAAATTGATTCTTTATTTGAAAAATAACATTTTTCCGAAACATTTTTCGAAACAGAAATTGACCAAAAAACGACAAATAAACAAGGTGTCCTTGAAATATTTATCTTTGTTGTAGTGCGAGAATCAGTTGAATCAAAAAAAAATTTAACTGTATAATATCGACAAACTAAAGTATAACAATTTATAATAACACTGATTTCATAATTAACAAAAAATGGAGTAATCATAAAAATTCGCAATATTCATTAATTCGCACTTATAGAAAAAAAAAATAATAATAATTGTGGTTAAACAAAAGAAAGCAAAAAGTTTCAAAAAAAATGTTTCAGTGTTGCTAATCAGTGTAACCAATCTTTTAATAACCTACAAAATTCATGTCGTTTCATTAAATCAATTATAACTTCATTTAATATTATTATCTCATCAAATAACTACCACTCAAAATTTAATTATTAGCAAAATTATTTTCAATTAATACAGATTATCCCAGAAGTGAAGGATCAAAGGAAGCGAACGGCGAGCTCATTCCCAACCAAAAAATGCCAAAGTTTTATCGAATTGTTGATGGTTCAAAAGTTAATCCACTTTTAGTGTTTTTGGTGAAATCGCATGCGTACCCACCAAAATATTAATTTAAAATGAACCAGGAGTTCTACGAGTAATACGATTTTGAAGCGTATACCTTTCCTATAAAATCATTTATACACACTCTATTATCTTCTGCCAAATAAAGACAATGGTTCTATGAAATCGTTTTGTTTCCCAGCAATTTTATTAGGCAATTGATAAATCTGAACTAAGTTTGGAGTTTAGTACTAAATATTAGGAAGATTTTGGTTTATGAACCTTAAAGACATGTATCAATAAGTGGTATGAACTAGCCATTGATTTGGTTAGTCTCTAATTTAGACAAAATAATCGATGTCTGGTACATGATATTATAGTTTACTGTCATTTTAAGACGTTTTGTTTTATTTCTGACAATCAGCTTTTTTAGCACTCAATTTTGTTAAGTGCATTTCCTAATAAACACGTCTTATTTGAATACCCTTATGCGTGATTTTACATGGCTTTTATTTATAAATCAGTTTTTCTGGCCTACTGAGAGAAAAGTTTCCTGTAAATATTTGTAAATTGGGAATAAATTTTCAATAGCGAAATTATCAGGGAACGTTATTCCCAATTTTATTTTGTTTTCATAAAACTTACCACTATCTTTTTACCTAAGTATGCCAGAAAAAAATTATTTAAACATAATTTAGATGTAAGTTTATTCCCCAATTCTCTATTCCCGGGGAATTACCAGAATAGTCCACTGGCCAACTTTTTGTAGTACATTGTTTTTCCGGAACACAGACAGAAGATAGTAGAGTTATAACAACGATTTTATTGCAAAGGAACAGTTTTCAAAATTGTATTGCGGGAAGAAGTCACAATACTAAAACTAGAAATGAACAAACAATTGCATGTAGTAAATAAAAATGATGACGCTCCTAAAGCTTTACTGTCGAAAACTATGCTTGAACTAATAAAAAATTTTATTTAGTAAATGGAAGAAAAAATATTACGAAACTAATTAAATGTCAAAGTTAATTTGTTATGTAATTTAATGTTACTATACTTGGACAGAAATCCGATTATTGGAGTACACATGTTCTATTCTACACCCTTATTACAAGTCTACGACTTATTCTTTCATATGATATGAGGTTATATACATACGAAATTATTGTCTTAAAAATTAGAAAGTTTTCCAAGAATCTGAAATAATTATACCCCTAAGAATAAGATAACCATTTGTTAACGTTTCATTGTCTTATCAAAATAATTAAAACACTATACGGTTTCGCAAAAAATTAAAAATCTATCGTATAAAACATCAAGTTTTCCGTTAAATTTTTCTCTTCTGATTAAAAGAGATCAAGGGCGATATGTTGTACCATCACTTCGAATCGTAATTCGAAAAAAGTCGAATCGAAAAAGTGAAAGTTGTATTATTTTTACTTTTCGAAAATGATACAACATACCGCCATTCGACTTTTTTCGAATTTCGATTCGAAGTGATGTTACAACATACCGCCCCTAGTTTCTTTCAGTCAGCATTGCAAGATGGGCAAAGTATTGGAAATTATTTTACAAAATGGTTCATTTCTAAGTTATTATTTTATCGTTATAACAACAACACCAATATAATGTAATAAGCACGATAGTAATAAAGAAAACTATAAATTTACTTATTTTATTAAATCAACAAGAATGGATCACAATAACAAAATTACTTAATTTCCTTTTTCTGTGCTCACACATTCAAGAAAAAAAAAATTCTTATCAACGAAACAGGGATTCTTTTCGCTTTGTTTTAATTTCTTCTTCTCATTATTTTTGTGTGCTTCTTTATTAATTTATTAAAAAAAATGTAAAGAAAATGAAAATGAAAAAGTTAAAGATAATTTCCTTTTCATAATTTTTCTATAACTTTTATATTTTATAAATTTTTGTATGTATGAAAATAATTTGAATAAAAAAATAAAAAATTATGTAAATTAAATTTAGCGTGATGAAAAACAAAAGATTACAAAAATAACAATAGAGCAGCAGCATACAAGAACACACATTAATAACTAGTTGAGAGCTGATGAGCGGCGGGAGTGTAGCCGAAAGAAAATTTGTTAGATTTGTTCTTCCTTTCTCTTATGCGATTGTAAAATTCAATTATTTATGTATTATTTTATGGTTAACAATTAGGCGAACAAAAAACACAAAAAATAAATAAAAAAAAGCAGAAAAAATTATGTAACATTATCAACAAAGTGGTTTTAATTTATCTTACATTTGGGTGTGCTTTACTATTTATCATGTAACCATAAATGCGTGTGTAAAGTGTAGGCAGACGTGAGTGGTATATGACATGTATCAGACTATATAGAGACTAGACGAATAAACTATTTTATAATCCTTGAATCTACATTTTAATGAGCAATGTTTTTTTGTATAACTATGAATGCATGCTCTCATTGGGATTGACTTAAATTATTTCTAAATGCTACTTGATTGTACATGGAAGATTAAACTTAGCTAGAACTGCGGTTATGTTTAAAAACAGTTATAAGCATAATTTGAAAAGTTAATAATTTATGCTATAAATAATTCTACAAAAGTAATTCAAATTTTTAAATGCACATAAATTTAAAATAACACATGCTTCCATTCCCATAAAGAAAAATGTGTTAACGTTTGGAGATTTGTTTCCATCTAAAAAGATTTATTTCCTTATGCTTTTTCTCGTAAAAGATAAACAATTACAGTGAAAATACTCAATGGAAAGGCTAAATCTTTCTCTCTATTAAAAGACTAAAAAGGGACTGGACTGTTGAACACATTAAGCCATTTTTGTTTGTTGACAAGACTCTCAGAAGTCAATATCGTTAAAAAAAAGAAAGATGTTGAATGTCACATGACATACATTGCTCAATTGTAGAGGTTCCTACTTGGCTTAGTTATCAATACTCATGATTGAGTTCAATGGATTTTAATGAAACTAAGCATAATTTATTCTTTTATGATTATGGTTTACTTACAAATTTACTGAAATCAGCATTTCAATTTAAAAGTGTTTTACTAGAGTGATTGTAAACCTAATGTCAGCATCATCTAATTATAATGATTTATTTATTTCGGTACATATTTTCAGGTGGACTCGTATTCATTGCCAATTGTTTTAGCAATTCACTATTTTTATTTTTAAAATATGTAGGTATATATATTAAGGGTCTGCATAAAAGTTATGGTTTTTGGGTGGGTAAGCAAAGGTTATTTGCAAAAGAAGTAGGTTAGCCCATGAAAACAGTCTCCGTAGTACATCATAATTAAAAAAAAATCCAAAAGGGAAAAAATCCCAAATGTCGAAATACAAACAAAACATAATTCAAATTTCGAAAAGCCAACTGAGATACATTTCTATCCGTATAGATAATTTGTTGAAATTTTCATTGTTTTTATTTTTATCCCAGTTGGCTTTTGAAATAAAACAATTGTTTTTTTTTTATAAAAATGCATGTACTCTTTTCTTATAAATCTTTGCATTTAGTTGGTAATCGTGTATGTTCCTTTAAAATAGTCTATATTAGATTTTATAAAATGAGTTCTATTTCAATGGTTAAATCTTAAATCTAATAAAGCGAACGAAAAATTATTTATTGATGGGTATGATTACCATCTTGACAACAAGAGCAAAAATATATTTAGATGGAGTTGCTCGCAACGAAAATCAAAATTCTGCACCATAATACATAATACACTATAATCATAGACGTAATACAAAGTAACGCCATTCAGCATTGTCAGGATCCGCACGCAAGCTTACAAAAACCTATTTGCGAAACCAATGGGAAAATCAAAAATATAGCGAGAAATTCAACGCTGTGTCCCTCCAAAATTATATGAAAATCTATTATTGAAACTGAAACTAATTGCCGGCGATACTTATCATCAAATGAGGCGCAAAGACAAAAAATAATTCGTTGTCGTAAAAATTCCGTGAAAGAGCCAACAAATTTAACCAATATTAATATTCCGGAGAGTTTAAGGTATTTAGAAGCTGAATTATTCGTACTCAAGGAAAAAGAATTTTGCGGGGAAAGTATGAAAGAAAATGTTGGATAATGGACGAGACATTGTACGTTGCACCATCCATAATGAGGCAATTTTTCAGCATCCATGGTACAATTGATGGTCAAATTATTCCACTTGTATTTTGCTTGAGGAGCAACATGATTATTTGGCATGTGAAAAAAACCTTTTCGCTAAATTCGTATCGAATTATTTCAGAAATAACCATTTCTTCGGCAGCGAAATCTTTCTTTCCATTGACTAAATATAAGGAGTGTATTTTTCACTTTGGCCAGATAATATGGCGCCAAGTCCAAAAACGAGAGCTTGCGAGAAAATACGGGAACGACGAAGATTTAAAATTGTTCTTTAAAATAAGTTCTCATATGCTGAAGAGTCCTGGAATTTGTATCATCACGAGAAATCGATGTCTACTACAATCATTTGAAAACCCATGTTCAAGATAAAGATTGGCAAAAATTGGCGTTGTTTATCAGAATTTTGGTGGATAGAAAAAAATCCAAATTAATTTACTGAATTCCATTGTAAATTTTTTCATTAATATATCGTCGCTAACAATGTTCCATTTAGATATAATTAAAAATTTGTTTTGAATTCGTGTTTACATAGATATACACAGAAATCTTTTTCAGGTAATTATTATTTTAAACTTTAAATTTTAAATTATTATTTATCATTATTATGTTAGTTTGAATTGTTAAATTCAGAATTTGAGTTTACACAAAATTCATCTATATCATGAGCACCGGTGCAGTATATGTTTTCAAAGTGATCAGCAATTTTATTAGATATTACCGTTGGGTTAATGATAGGATCTCCGTCATCTAAAATAACACGCGTTTTCTTGGAAATGTTGAAACAATTTATGCTTTTAAATATATTCAAACAATCAGGCTCTACGTTTCTAAGTTTGTTCTTCCAAAAGTTATGATTATGTTCTTTAATTTTTTCATGAATTGATTTAGTAAAACGATTTATGAATTTAGACGTGAAGAGGGGAGGGAACTTTCGGTTTTTATTCCACATAGAATTTCTAATTTTTATCATTTGAATGATATCAGCTGGAAGAACTCATATAGTAAGGATTTTTTGACCGACCTTTATACATATTGACGTTGCAGTGAAATTTTTACGGATATACGCCTTTGGGTTTAAATATTTAATATCTTTTCTAATAAGGATAGCTGTACCTCCCGATTTTTCACTTTTTGTATTTAACGGAAAACTTGATGTTTTATACGATAGGTTTTTAATTTTTTGCGAAACCGTATAGTGTTTTAATTATTTTGATAAGACAATGAAACGTTAACAAATGGTTATCTTATTCTTAGGGGTATAATTATTTCAGATTCTTGGAAAACTTTCTAATTTTTAAGACAATAATTTCGTATGTATATAACCTCATATCATATGAAAGAATAAGTCGTAGACTTGTAATAAGGGTGTAGAATAGAACATGTGTACTCCAATAATCGGATTTCTGTCCAAGTATAGTAACATTAAATTACATAACAAATTAACTTTGACATTTAATTAGTTTCGTAATATTTTTTCTTCCATTTACTAAATAAAATTTTTTATTAGTTCAAGCATAGTTTTCGACAGTAAAGCTTTAGGAGCGTCATCATTTTTATTTACTACATGCAATTGTTTGTTCATTTCTAGTTTTAGTATTGTGACTTCTTCCCGCAATACAATTTTGAAAACTGTTCCTTTGCAATAAAATCGTTGTTATAACTCTACTATCTTCTGTCTGTGTTCCGGAAAAACAATGTACTACAAAAAGTTGGCCAGTGGACTATTCTGGTAATTCCCCGGGAATAGAGAATTGGGGAATAAACTTACATCTAAATTATGTTTAAATAATTTTTTTCTCAGTCATTTATACAAGCTGTATGTGGTTTATGTTTGTAAATTGGGTGATTTAATTCTTGACGTCTGGCCATAATAATTAGAATGTTACAATTTAGAGACACTATTTTCATTGCATAAATTGACACAAGAGGTTCTGGTACATAGCTTTTTTTTTCTCCTGAACTGAATTTAATTTGGTTAAGAAACTTGAAACATTTTCAGTTAAGGTCATAAAATCTACGTTAAAAAGCTACTTTGATTTGGAAAAAATGCATTTAAGTTATATAATTGTTTGGAATTTAATTTTCTTTGCCATGATTGACGCTTTCAGCATACGAAAAGCTCGGCTTTGAATAATTTGAATTGAATGCTCGAGGAAGTTTTATTGATATATTGTTACTCATATTCATTACTCTTACCTGTACAATTTTTTCGTCTTGGACAATCAATCAAGCTCGCCGCCACATGTTTATCTTGACACTTTATACATTTTAATGGAACTTTTTCGGCCTGGTTCCTTGAACATTTTCCTAGCCCATCTTACAATTTGAGGCCGCGTGACGGAATGCCTGGCACTTACGACATTGGGAAATGTTAGATTTTCGTTTTAGTTCTGATGAGAGTTTATAGCCGCAACAATCCTGAAACGTCTTTATATCGTTGCTTTTTGTAGATGGATCGAAAGTCACCGTATAACAAGGTAGTTTTATTTTTCCCCACTCCATTTTCGTATTTAGTATATTTAAACATATTATATACATTTAGCACTTTTAGACCTTTTTCAATGAGGTAATTTTTAGTTTCTTGAGTTTCCGTTTCTTGGTATATACAAGAAATATTGTCTAACAATCATGATTTTTGACCTCAAACCTCTCGGAGTATATGTGTAGAAGCGATATTCCTAATTATTCAAAATATCAACAGCTTCCTTGTGTTGATCATTATTGTTAGTGTATTTTGTTGCATTTTTATAACAATATTCCCTTTATTTGGCGTAATGCGAATCATAGATCCTGGTAACTTTTCTAACTTGGTTTTCAACCCACCGATTTTTCCGTGCTCAATTTTTTTATTTAAAATTGGCCGTGGTTTCTGTATTACCCTTTTTTTTGTAATAACAGAGATATCTGCGTTTGCATCAACTTTCAGTTTATTAAATTTGCCACCGATTTGCGTTGGGAAGTAGGTATCGATTTCCGTTTCGTCGTCCATCATTTCACTCTTGGAATCGGAGGAGTAGTAGTCGTTACTATGTATATCTTTAAGCGGGCTTTTAACTTGGTTTACTAAATTAGTATCAAAAGCAAGAGAATTTGTGCTATCTCGAGAATTTTTAGTTTTTATGTCATTGCTATATGATACCGCACAGTTTGTACCAGAATCCAGTATATTATCGTGTGTGATAAGATTTAGTTTATCCTCTAATAATTTTTCTACTTTTTATTTTTGCATTTTTTAAATGCAGCTAGTTTGCGTCTTCACTAGTAACGTCTAGATTTACAATTTTTCACTATAACAATATATATTCTTTTTAAGTCTTATAGAGAAAGCAGTTAAAATTATACTCGTTACACTTTTGTTATTTTCATTTGATTTATTTACACAAAATTTGGACACATACATTCAAATGAAATCTGAAGATTTTTCAATCTTAAATCAAAAATCTATACAATTCGTTTGGTCTGGTGCAGATTTTTACTATTCTGTGTGTATGACACAGAATTTTTTCAGGTAAAGAAACATAAACTAGATAAACGAGTATTAGTTTAGAAAAACCTCGCTAAAATGTGTATGTTTTTCGCAGAGATATCACTTTTGGAAGACACATGTAATACGGACACATGTAATATGAACATTACAGAATTGTCAGCTTGTACAGTAGTTTTCGTGTTTTCGAGACCAAATAGGCTTATAGAATTACCTGCAACTATGACAGAGCTTTAACGATTAAATGGTATCCCTCTCTTCTAATAATTGAAATAAATTAAAATTAAGGCTTCATCTCTACGACTTATAGCAAAGTTATGTTGTGTAATTTTAAAGTTTCTCTACCACATAGGAGTAAACATATTATAAACATTGCTAAATAATAAAAATAAAATTTCCATACTTTGAGTATGACCTTGTTCCAATTATAAATATTTGAAAATATATATAAGTAGTTCAAATATAAAGGTCCTAGTTGATGGTGTAATATTACGTTACGATTTACCATTTATTTTTCTATGTGTTGAGCTACATGTTGTTTTAATGATAATTATACCGTATAAATATTTCCACGGCCGTATAATAATCCGGCACCCACCTGCTGTCAATTTAATGTTTTCAAAAATACGAAACCTTCGTAACGTAATATACACGCGCAATATTCAGAGTGCGAACGCGCGGAAAAACAGGGAGATTATTAAATATTCTTTCATAAGCAGTTTGTATTGTTTAATAGTAATCATTCCGATTTTATAATGTTGCTGGCAAACATGCTATTCTCTTTTAACGACACACTAAAAAAAGTATGATAGCTTGAATAGAAAACCTTCATAACATAATAACGATAATAAATTTTGAACATTAAAAATTAAAAATTTATTTTGCATAAAATATAAGAATATTGTTATTGACTTACCGTTGATTCCTAAATTTAATATTTACAACTAAAAATACAGTGGCCAGGATGATGCCTAATATTGAGCAACTTGCTAATATGACATAAATAGTCATATTCACTTGAGTATGCTCAACAATAATTAGTGTACGATCTTTTGGAGGTGAACGTCCCACCTGCAAAAATGAGATAAACAAAAACAAAACATTAAATACAATAGAACAATGTAATTTTCGCACAATGTGGATGGAGGAGTGACGACAACAAAATGTTTGGGTGTTTTTGTTGTTGTCACTATGCTGTTTTTTGTGATTATGCTGATTTTTAATATTTTGTTTGATGATGATGATGGAATTTTATTTTATTAATTAATGAAAATATTGATTTTTTTTAATAATCGCAATATAATTTTTTTTGTGAATATTAGGTTTGTTATAAAATTTTAATGTAATAAAATATTTATTTTATTTTATTATTTGTTTATAAAAATATTTTTAATTAGTTTTGATTGTTTTACATACAATTTTTCCTTTTGAGTAAATAAACAAATGAGATAATATCTGGTTTTGTTGTTTTTTTCTTGTACTGGAAGATAGCGTGTGGATTTATTTGTAGAATGGTGTTACCAATTTTAGAATTTTTATTTTAGCCAACAAACGACAAAGAAACACTTCTTCTTATTTGTTTATTATATTCTAGTTAGGGTTTATCATGCCTTAAAATCAGAAACAAGGGTTTCTGAAAATGTTGAGGGCGAAAATTTTTGGGGTCACATGTTAATGTTTATTGTTTTGTATTCTGAAAAGTACTGGTTTTTTTAACACTAATTCAATGTTTTCGTAAAATTTATCCAAAAATGTAATAAAAAATTTCGTGCGAACTTAAGTTCATTGCCAAACCAAATTAAACCTGATAAATATATCAACTTGTGTGATTATGTTGGAAACGTTAGCTTAGAACCCCAATTTTAAAAAAACTGAGAATAGCATCTTCAAATGGAGTTTTGTGAGACAATACACTATAATTGAACTATTTGCGGGTTGCTGAAAATTTCTCCTTTATACGCGTTCCTTAGTTCGGACGAATATGTCTGTTACATACATAAGGACAGAATCAATACTGTAAAAAATTATTTTATTATCGTAGTCTACCCAACCCGTTTACTGAACTGAGCATTTATAGAAATTTTGAACAATGAATTAATTAACATAGAATTAATTTATACTATGGTATTAATTAAATGGTTTATAGTTTATTTAAACTATCTGTTGGAATCTGGAACGACAATGAAAAGGCTCTTTAAACAGATCACTTATGATTCAATTTATAAATATTACAGAATAATCAGAAATTTTTAACATTATTCATTTATATTTTACTTTGGTTTTTCAATTGTAATGGTGTTTGTGATTGTTCCGTATATTGGTCTATTTTAAGCACTCTCGAATTAAATACATAACCGTAGGAAATTCTTTCATTTACCATCAAATCTGTATGACAACGACTATGACAATCGACACTTACTTATACACAATCAACTTCCCAACCACCCCATATTTTTCTTTCCATTAACGCTGGATCGCAGAATTTCCATCTATAAGTCAAAAACTCAAAATTAATTACTTATATAATTAAAGCAAAACAGCGACTCCATTTGCCGCTCAGAAACTGATTAATAATGAAAAATGATTTGTATTCATCTGTTGAAATGTAGTAGTTCTTAAGGCCATTGGAATCTTTCTAAAAATATGTCGGGTCATTTTGTCAAAGTTTCAATATTATATGATTATTGAAATTATATTGAAATAACTGAAAGTTAATTTAACTATGTAACTAGATTAAAATAATTAATCTGCCCGAAATATGTTAATATACGCTGTTAGTTAATATCACCTAGTGAAAGTTTAAATTAACCTACTTGCTTAGTTATATTAATCTCATTTTTGTTGGTTAAACTAAACAATGCGAATAGTTTTGTTAATATACGATAACATAACCTTCAAATGACAATAGTTATGTCAACTTATGCTGTGGGTCAATATAACCTAGCTGGTTTAAATTGATGTTTAAATTAACAGAAGTGTTACGTTGTACTAACGTTTTGCACACTTATCAAATGTTTGAAAATGTTGTTCAAATATTATGTTGTATACGTATTCTGGTAATTACCTTTGAATGTAGAACTGGGGAAAGAATTTACATATAAATTCTATTTAAATGATTTTTTTCTGGCATACTGCGGTAAAAAGTTAGTGGCAAATTTTTTGAAAACAAAATAAAATTAGGAATAACGTTTCTTGATAATTCCGCTATGGAAAAATTATTCCCAATTTACAAATATTTACATCAAATTTTTTTCTCAGTAGGCCAGAAAATACTGATTTATAGATAAAAGCTATGTAAAATCTTTCCCCAATTCCCTATTCCCAGGGAATTACCAGAATACTGGTTAATTAAAACAATTGATTTGTTTGAACTATTAGTTTATAATGACCTAAAATCGCTGTTACGTCGAACTTGCAGCAAATGTTCAAACTACTAACCATTAGCAGAGCATATAGGTATAATTACATATGTCATGTTATTGGTTGTAAAATGAACTATTCATTTTAGTATTAAGAAACAAGCGCTTAGTTGGCTGAAAAAAACACTGCGCTTGTTTAAATAAACCAATGGTTTTGTTTATCTAGAATTTTCTTTTTCAGTGTAGAATGGTGGGAGGGTTATTAGTTTCTCGTCAATACCAGTTTCAGTTTATATGCACTTTTAATAATTATGTATATGAGTAATATTCTGCGCCACTTTCGCTCGTCCCTGTACGTTCTATATTAAATACAATCTGATTATTACTTGTTTAGCAATAAAATGCGGACGATCAAACGACACAGGGTAATGGGGGAGCTCATTTCTGAGTAATACAGTTATGTAAAACCAAATCGAGAGAAATCCGGCTTGGCATGTTATGTTTTACAAATTGCAAATATCATTTTTAATCATTCACCTATCGAAAACAGCTACAAAAGTAAATTTAAAAAATTATAATATTTTATATGACTAAGCGAATGTAATACTCGTATTATAAAAAGTGTCAGAAAATTATTTGTGATATAAGTGTATATTGTCAATTAAAATCACTGGTCAGCCGTCTAAAAAAACTTAATTTAATAATAATTTGATTAATTTGATAATTCGTGATACCGGTTTTAACACAAGTTTATATATATTTTTTATTATGTAGAAAAATCATATACTGTTAGAAAGCAAAACCAATTGCTCAGAAATGCCCACATTTGCCGAAAAAAAAATCTTGCTCCATAAAGACAATGTGCCCTCTCACACCTCAGTCGTTGACATGGCAAAAAATCCACGAATTACCGTTTGAACTGCTTGATCACCCTCCTTCCTAACAAGATCTAGCCCTAAGTGAGGTTTTATTGTTCCTTAAGGTGAAATTTGCGCTACGAGGACAGAGATTTTCGTTGAATGAAGAGGTTATCACCTCTTTTACTAGTACTACTGACGAGCTGTGACTATAAGTTGTACTATACTGGCCTTCTTCTTCACCAAAAAGATTAGAAATAGACTGATTGACCGGCATTTCATTCTTGTCAACTAATTGTCACCAAACAAAAATTAAATAAAAATAATTTAAAATTACATAAAATAAAAAACAAATAAATGTATATAAAATGGAGTGTCCTTAATGAATGATTCTTTGTAAGAATCCCTGTTATAAAAAAAATAGTAAAATCGAAACGCGTGGGGATCACGTATAAGAAATTTAGTATGGTGATTTTTTTGTGATGGATAAAGCCATGGCCTTAATACATTTTATTTATAAGCAATATGCTATGTAGTTTCATGGAGTTAGAAAAATATTTATTAGATTTAACGGCCATTGTGTTTTGGTTAAATTTTGTGTTGCATTTTTTTCTGTGCTCCAAAATTGAATGCCTAAATCAAAACATCAAAAATAAATGAAAAATATATTTTTAAAACAATTGGGAATATGGTTTAAACCAAAGAGATTATAATATTTAAATAGACCAGTAACGTGCTTTTTCTCCATATAAAATCGTCTATTTCATGCGTGGACGCAGTTACGACGAGATGCATATATAAAACTCGATTTATATCTCTGTCTTTGATTTCTATATCATCCACAACATAGCGCTTTTGTTTCTGGTTGTTTGTCTTTCAAAATAGAATTATTTGAAAATTTTATGTAATTTATGATGAAATTTGTGTGTTGAATACAATTTGTGATCAAATTTGTGTGTTTCTAATTTGTGTGCGTTATTAAAATAAAAGTATCGGGAAAAAAAAATATTTGTTGTGGATGATATGAATTATGCACAATAGATTCCGCCAGTCCCGTACCGAAAACGTTTTCAATTATATATGTGATAACAAAATGGCGCATTTTTTCAGTATTTTAAATATTTTAATTATAAAATATGTATAGTTAGAATTAAATGCGATTCTAGGGTTAATTAATTATATTGATAATTGTTAAACAGTGAATAGTTCGTTTTTATGAATTATATGGAATAGTTGAATCGAAATAATTTTGTTGTATAAATTCGATTAAGTATTTTGTGTAAGACTCATAAACCAGTTGTGGTTTAAAAAAATATTATAAAATTCTTGAATGTTGATAATTATTATAGAAAAAATTCTAATTCTACAAGTAATTAACTTCATTCATATTCGTTAGTAAAAATTCTTAATACAGTACTGATTATTGTTTAGCTATCTCTTTTTTCTTTGAAATTTACTCACTTGACATTTAATTATTACTAGTCTATATAATATTATTAATGTCTTTGGTTTAAACATTTTTCTTTTGTGCATTTCGAAACATACACTCAAAAAAATAATAAGGTAATATTTACAAATGTTGGTAAATTTAACTTAAAATCTCTGTTGAAATTGAGCCTAAGTAGCGCAACGCAAACTTCACAAATTTTGTAATGTAAAAACAACTTCATGCTATGTAACATATTTTCTAAAAAAATTATCTCGTTGCATGTAATATTTACTTTGCATTTTGTTGATTGAACTTATTGGATGAAATAAAATGAAAATAAGTAAAATGAAAATATGTGTACATGTTGAATTAACTTTAATTTAAGTAAAATTTACATTTTGCTCAAGTATAAATAATATAAAGAAAAATATCTTTGAATTCTTTGAGGAAAACAAATATTTTATAGCACACTTATAGCAACAAATATTTTATAGCACTTACTTATAGCCAAAGTAAAATACACACTATAAAATCGTAGTTCTTTTGTATGATAACAAAATATTTGTTATCACATCGAGATGAGTGGTCTCACCTTTTCAAAACCGTTGAGGTAAAAATTTTGAATCCTTTTAATTAAAAGATTCGATCCTCCTCAAATTGTGTAGTTATCAAACTACGAAAATAATGTTTCACACCTCATGAATTTAAATGAATTAAACATAAATTGACCTGCGAATTATATTCAAAATGTAATAATTATTGTTATACATTGCCGATGTAAATTTAACACACTAACATGCCACCTTTACTATGCAAGTGCAAATTTTTGTTAAAAAAATTATTTTAATTGTCTAAGTAAATATTACTTGTTAACAATAAGAATAAAAATATAATGATTATTTTTTGTTGGGTTTTGTTTCGTTTTATTTTGACAAATAGATTTTACATTTAAAAAAATGTTATTTTAAGTTAGGCTTAGTAAGGAGAACTTTTTAAATTTATACTTAGCATGGGTAAATAAAGTAAACTATTATGTTAGCTTTACAATTTTAAATTTACTTAGTAGGTTAAGTAAAAATCGCATCGATTATTTTTTCAGTGTATGTATGTACATGTATAATTGTTGAGAAATAACATTAAACAATGTGCCTAGACATTGGGCCTATCAATTATACATAATAGAGAACGGTTTGGTTTAAAGCGCCTACACACGATCTGACTTGTCAGGCTGACGGTCGGTCCGACCAAATCAGGTGTTGCATCCACACGATCCAATAAACTACTGGATTCTCCACCAGACATCACCCGACAGAAAAATTGTCATACGACAAACCTACACACGGTGTGTAGGAGGTATTATGTTACCGCATACCGAGCAAATTAGAGCGGTACAGAAATTCTAGTTTGAGATTTAAAATTATTTTTATTTAAAAAAAAAGATCGCATAAACAGTAAACGATGACAGAAAGTGATTATTAAAATAACAAAACAAATTAAATAGAAAAATGCTATTAAGTTAGTTAGCTCTTCAAATTTCATAGAATTACGAAAAAGGATGCATATCCGCTCTCTATAATAGATGGTTTGTTGGGAAGGCTAGCTTAAAACCAAGTATATCACAGCGCTTGACCTAAAAGATGCCTTTTGGCAGGTTCCTTTAACGGACTCTGCTAAGTAAAAAACAGCATTTACAGTTCCCGGGAGGCCACTCTATCAGTTCAGGGTGATGCCGTTTGGGCTGTGTAATACAGCCCAAACGAAGTGTCGCCTCATGCATCTGGTAATTCCTCACGAGTTCCATGACAAGGTATTCGTTTACCTGGACGATTTGCTCATCACAGGCTGCACATTGAAGGAGCACCTTGAACTGCTAGTAGTGGTCGCCAATCATCTCAGAAACGGTGGGCTCACGATTAATATTGAGAAAAGCAGCTTCATTATAAGAGAAATTAAATATATTGGGTACTTGGTAGGCGAGAAAGGACTAAGACCAGATCCTGAAAAGATATCAGCAATCAAGAATTTACTACCACCCACTACGTCTAAACAAACTCGTCGTCTTCTTGGAATGGCCGGCTGGTACCGCCGTTTCATTGAAAAGTTTTATGTTTTAACAGCTGAAATTTCTGACTGTCTGAAGAAAACGAGGTTCACTTGGACGTATACCGCACCAGTGTTAGGAAACCCCAATTATAACTTACCTTTTTTCATTCGTTGTGATGCAATCACGGAGGGAGTTGAAGCTATGTTGTAACCGATGGATGATAATGAGAATGAACAACCATTGGCATTCATGTCGCAGAAACTTAATAGTACTCAGAAAAATTACTCCTTAACTGAGCTGGAGTGTCTCGCTGCTATCCTTGCAATTAAAAAGTACTGTCCCTATGTAGAAGGTCATGAGTTCATTCTTATAACCGACCACGTTCTGCACGACCACCTCTATAATCCTATATATTTCGAGGAGAAGGAATATCTTGATTTCAAACGTAAAATTTTAGAATCTCCTTCTAATTACCCCGTGTGTAAAGTAGGTGATAAGTACATCCTTATTCGCCTTGAACCCAGAAGCCATCAACCCCTCTGGTTTATCAATGTGGAAACTGTGGGTTCCAAATGGAATGCGCAAAGAAGTTATAAAAAACGATCGCTTCACATCGCTTTACATGGAGGTCTTATAAAAACGCTTGAGAAGTTTAGAAGATTTTATTATTGGCCTGCAATGGTTAAGGACGTTCGAAATTATCTCAAAAAGTGTGATGTATGTATGTAATACCACAAAAAGTCCCAATTTTTGAATGACTCCACCCATGGGATTACAACACGCTGTTGATCGTTCCTGGCAACGAGTCTATGTATATTTGTTAGGTCCTTATCCTAGATCTACTAAAGGTAATACATTAATACTTATTGTACTTGATCATTTTACGAAATTTTTATTATTCAAACCTCTCAGTAAAGGGACAATTAAACAGAGAATTGATTTTCTGCGTCACGAAGTTTTCTGTCTCTTTAATGTTCCGGAGGTAATACATAGCGAAAACGGCGCACAATTCAAGAGCAATGAGTATAAAATATTATTGAAAGCACTTGGTGTGACCGATTCCAAAACGGCTACCTACTCTCCGCAATCTAACGTTGCAGAGCGGGTGAATCGTTCCATATTAGCAGCCATAAGAGCTTATATTGGAGATAAATATACTGGAGGGGATCACCATGCTGAAGTGATTGCAGCCGCGTTAAGAAACGCATTTCACGAAACCATCGGTAGTATACCTCATTTTACTTTATTCGGTTACCACAAAATCAATCACGCGAATGATTACAAGCTGTTACGTCAATTAGGTAATGTCTCAGAAGGTGAAATCGCCCTACCACTTCCCACTAAATTGGCTTTATTACACGCTGAGGTCAGAAATAATCTCAACAACGAAAAAGCTTACGAAAAGAGTTCAAAGCATTATAATTTACGAACCCAGCCTAAAGTGTTCGAAACTGGACAAAAGGTGCACGTTCGTACACATCCTCAAAGCAAAGCACCAAACGGGTTCTGTGCTAAATTTTCAATCTTTCTCGTGCAACAAAATAAAAAAGAAAATATAATAACGGATTTGTTAAGTGTCATGGAAATATTAATTCCAAAATATTGGATACCAATATCAGTGATTTTTCTAGTCGTGTCTAATGTATGTATTCCATATTTCTGTGTGATAAATTGAATGCATTTATATGAAATTCAATTCAAGAATTTTGTGCTTTATTTAGTGACACATGTAGTAAACATACTACTTAGCTATAGGTATTCGGTTTAAGGGAACCCAAGTGAATTAGTGTTACGTATTGCATATCTTCAATATCACGAACGAGGTTGAAAAGGTAAATATTGAAAAAGCTAAATTCCTTTCCTTCTTTTAACATCACGAAATTTTCCTTCTATTTCTTGAACATAGGCGGAATACCACACTCAGAAAAAAAATATGATAAATACATGATTGCATTTACCATAATATCATCATATCATGTTATCATTGTATGTTAAATACAATTATTTAAATGATTGATTTTATCATACTTTTATTATACTATGATATTCTTGATCATTTAGCATGATCTTCTTCATCATAACAATGATGACTGAAAACAATTTTTTTTTTGAGTGTACATCATTGTTATGATGAAGAAGATCAAGAAAAATGATCAAGAATATCATAGTATGATAAAATCAATCATTTAAATAACTGTATTTAACACACAATGATGATATTATGGTAAATGCAATCATGTATTTATCATATTTTTTTCCTGAGTGCAACACCGTGATATCACACTTGAAGGTGATATCACACCTTCCCTCAAAGAGGGCATAGTGGCATCGGTTATTTTAACAAGTGTTACTTTTTTATCTTTTTGTTAAACACTGTATGCGCAATGCATGTGCTCAAGTTCTTAACTTACAAAATAATTAATTTTCTGCAGTTTCGAATCTGCTTGAATTAGCCTTTTCTTCATTAATATCAATTGTTTTTATAAAGTGCATGTAATAAATAGTATTAATTTAATATTTTTAAGCAATTAAGTAAATCTGCTAATTTAATTAAAGTTTAGTCAAAGTGTTTTATATCGCTTCGTTTACATAAAATTAGAGCCTAATAATATGAAAGTTATATGAACCGATCATCGCGTATGTATTCACAAAAATTTTAACTTGCTGTGAAAATTCCTACAACCAAAAGTCAGGATATTCCGGGTTTCAGGTACATCCATCATCTTACTGAAGCGCTTCAAAGGAGATTATGGTAAGTTTTGTTTGCGATAAATCTCATTTACTATATTTTTGTTTGGTGTGTATTAACATCAACTATAATAGGAAATTTCATCGTAGTAACGTCATATAACTTTGATACTAAGTTTTTTCTTAATAATTTTCTATTTTCCTTAAATTTGTTTTTTCTTAATTAGCTAATTAGCTTAACTATATAGATTCATAGTGTCTTGTATATTCTAGTAACTTAAATAAATTGCTCATGTTTTTAAAATTAGCCAAATCTATCTAATGGGAATTACTGAAAATAGTATGTTCTAATTAGTTAGATGTTTTACGCTTGATGATGCGTTCTTTCAAGTGCTGTTTTACAAAATAATCATGTTACACATTACACGTACGTTGTCTACGGTGTATTGGTTATTTTGGAGTAAAAGAACCCCCCATTTTCCACTGAGGTCTACCCTAAATCCTAAATCGTGTAATGGCTCCAAATAATACCGTAACACATGCACTTAAATTGTAACTACGGTAATTTTGTTACATGGTGCAGTAAAATACATTAATATAAATGTGTGGTATTTATTCGACAATTAATTACTATTATATATTATTATAAGTTACTTTATTTATCATTATTTTAAGTATGTGCATATAAAGAATTAATTAATTATGTATGTATATACGAATATATACAAAAAAAGTATAAATATTGATTACAATTAATAAATAAAATAAAATAATATTTATTAAGTAAATTTTTTTGAAATTTCATTATGCATCCAAGGCCGGACTTATTAAATAAAAAAAATAAAAAAATCTTAAATAATAGGAAAAGGGATTTTTTTTTTGGTTTTAAGATGAATTTGTGTTTATTACATTGTATTATTCCTATTCATATAAATTCTGTTTATAATTTTTATTTTGAGCATTAATGCTATTAAATTTGATTTTGATTTATTTATTTAAAAAAAGTAAATTTCTTTTAATTACAATTTTCATATTAACTGTTGTTATTTGTAAAAATATTTTTTGGTTTCTACTTACTTATTTATTACATTTACTTTTCTTGCTTTTTTCGTTTGTTTCTCGTTTATATATGCCGAAATGCCTTAATCCGTTGCCGTAAATGACGGCTATAGCCGTCGGATTTTTGGTGATGTGTAGGAAAATAACGGCTATAGCCGTCCTGCATATTTTAATCAATAAGAAAAGGAACATCATTCGTACGAAGTGTACTAATACATTTATTTGTTAATTATAAAATTAACGTAAATAAAATTAACGTAGATAAAATGGATGCAATATTCCAGATAACATAACACTTGTTTTTTGTTGTTTTGACTTTTCATTTTTAACAAATCGATATATTTCCGCCTACCACGTTCGCGCAAGCCATCCTGCCACGTTCGCCCAAATGACGGCTATACCCGCCATTTGTTCTGGGCAAATTTCATATGGCAGTCATAAACAATTGAAAACCAAAAAGTGTGTTTCTGAGAACGGTCGTCAATTTAAAAGTGTGCGGGATCGGGTTAAATACTAAAACTATATTTGAGATGATGAGATTAATTTAATTTGATGCCTCGTTAATTCTTTGTATTCCTTTCCCAGACAGTGGTATATTCACGATACCGTTATGTTTTTGAAATCCCCACGACGCACCCAGAGCTAAGCCGGCTACGAAACACCGCTCAAAAACCTCTAAGGGGATATTCTGTTTAATGAAATTTCCGTTTCGTTACATTTTGTTTGGTTGGAAACTTTTCAGACAACCCTTGCATATAAGCCGAAATTATAATGATTTGCGACTATGCATATAATTAGTGCATATAACAAGTTTGTGCATTTTTTATTAATTATTTGGTAATTTTTGTAATGAATGAACATTATTTGCTGAATGTACAATTAGATAATTTTAATAACAAATAGCGTGAGTAATTACTGAACTAAAAAAAAAACTACCGCCAATAATTTATGGATATTTTTTAGATACATAGGAAAATTTATATTTTTACTTGTGAAGTGAAAACCATTTTCGGTTAATATTATGGTAGCGTATGTAGGTATGTAATGTTTATAATAAATTAATCATTTGGTAGATTTTTAATTAAACAAAATAAATACTGGTTGTGTAGAGGTTTGCTTTATTTTTTTTTTTTAATAAATATTTATTGATAATCGTTTAATTATAGGGTGGATATAGGAGGGTAATTAATTAACTGTCATTAATTAATTGTCGTTTTTAGTCATTTAAATGGCATCACTTTCGTCTAAGGTTATTATATAAATGACATTTCTGTTTAGTTTTGGTATCAAATTGTGTTAATAACTTAAAAATTGTATATTTTAAATAGACTATAGAGCAAGCAAGAAATTTGCTCCCGCCGTTGAAATTTGCTACCTGAAAAAAAAACGTCAGACGTTGTATACGAATAGTACGCCTACGGCGTTTCATGTTATGAAACAGTTTGTAAGATTTTACTAACATTTTCAGGTCTCGATAAACCTGCAATTTAATTAACATTTAAAATGTATAACCTTTCTTTAAAAATGTCACTTGATCTTTAGTTTTTGCAAACGTACAGACTTCTTTTTAATTATGCTTAAAAAAACCCCAAGCTGATACAGAACCATTTCCGACATGATTATGTATGTGATGAGATAATTGATGATAGAAATATGTTAATTGATTTAAGTGAAGAAAATGGAAAGGCAAAGATCAAACAGGGCATTCACAGAAAGAAGCAGCAGGAAAGTTATGTTTAATCTGTTTTTATATGAAATAAGCAAGACACTAGGGAAAGCTATTTGAGAGATGATGAAATCGCAAAATATGTTGGTTGTCTTGGAAACATCGGAAATAGTCACAACAATTTTCGGATAATTGAAGATAGTTTATGTTGGAAGGTGAAGATGCGATTGGAAGTAGATTTATAAATAAGATATACAATTGGTTTGAATGTATATAATCTTAATGAAATAGGAGTAACAATAACATCCTATACGTCAACGATATAGCCGGCATTAGTAATATTATAAAGTAAAAAATGGAAGAATATTCATGTTTTGCCCAATATCCGATTTTATTTTACCTCAAATGTACAAAAATCTTGAATTCTTCGCGCTTGATTACTAAGGCGAGTTAAAGAACACTACAGAACTTGAAGATTCTCAAAAGGCTCACATAGGAAAATTCAAAATAACAATGAATATGGATTCACTTCCATATCTTCTATTTTGCGTTGGTTTTTTGATTTCTACAGCTAAGGTGTAAAGGAACCAATATCATCTTCCGCCTAGTCGATATCCAATAAAATGGTTGTGCCACGCACACTAGTTGTTTTTGTCTAGCTGTTAGGTAAAATAATCGCTACAGGAAACAACAGCGATTCACCCACGACCCATTTTTTTTCTGCCTGAATAAAAAATTTGCGTATTCGTCATAGTAACTAAGGCGGCCTTGTTGATGTGTAAACATCTTTACTCGCGCCTATCAAAAATTTTTGTATTGGAGTAAACTTGTAAATGAAACAAAAACTGAACGAAAAATGAAAAAACTATTTTAAAAAATGAAATAGAAACAACGACATTTCCATCGATAAGAAAACTCAAAAAAAATTACTATATGAAGTACAAATTACTATTACGAAATTACATACTTTTACGATTAAAAACACAGTCAAGGACTTGTGTATGTTGCTTTATCACGAGTAACGAGTCTCAAGGAGCTATTTATCACGTCGGCTATCAATGATCATGTCTTAACTAAATGGGGTTATAATGACATCTCGTCTTTAACATTGAATTGCCAGAGTCCGAGTATGTTAATATTCCTACGTTTGAATGCTGCGTTCAGTCCAAGAGAGATGGTCAGTGGGCTGCCGGAGTAGTAATTCCGTCAAAAGATTCATAAAATGAGCATAGTGGACACAAATAATTTGCCGTATGAACTTCCACTTGCCATAGGCCGGCTTTATTTTCTAAAAACCAATATTGACGTAACAGATGGACTGGCGAACGGAACTATGGGCTTTCTGAGGTATATCGAATGCAGCCATCCTGACCGGGACAACGAGAACAATGAAAACGTCAACATTAATGTAAATGTCAAACGACTCTGGATGGATTTTGGTACAAATTCACAAGTTGGCAAGAAGGCCAGGTGGATTAAAGCTGGATGGGCGAAGAAAACGAATATCGACCGATGTTTAGTGCCCATTTCTAGAAAAACCTCAACTGTTAATCGAAACAACAATTGGACAATTAATGTTAAGCGTTATCATTTTCCAGCCACATCTGCATGTGCCACCACAATTCATGCATCATAGGGTGGCACCGATAACGAGATAGTCAGTATATACTCTTACGATTAAAAACACATTGAACAACTTGTACATATTGCTTTATCACGAGTAACGAGTCTCGAAGGACTGTTCATCACGTTGGCTATCGATGCCCATGCCTTCTACCATGGTCATAAAAATGGGACCTCATTGGGTCTTCTTCAAAATTAGATATAATTCAGGTTGTAATGGCGAATTTTGAACCAGATAATAATGACGTCTGGTTTTTAACATTAAACTGCCAGAGTCTCAGGTCACATCACCTCGCGCTAACATGATACAGTCACGCAGGGATGTTCAAATTTTTTGCTTTCCGCGATCTGGCTACGCAACGACGAGCATATTAATATTATTAATTTTGAATGCTGCGTTCAGTTCAAGAGAGATGGTCAAAGGACTGCCGGAGTGGCAATATATGAAAATACAAGTAGAACTTATACAGTCACCTCGCATAAGGAAATCATCGTTGGACAACAACTGGTATGAGCGTAACAATACAACCCATTGATGATATATACATGGCTGAACTTCAGCTTCTCAATGGGAATAAGATGCTTTCGGTAGTTGTATTCACCGCGCCGAATAAATCTGCCGAAGACATAATGAAGTTCATACGTTTCGTCCTTGCTCCACATTCTAAAATAATTTCAAAAATTCTCCAATGAATATCATCTTTCGCCGATGATTATGAGCGGCGATTTCAATATTAATTCTAATATTCCTCAAGCTGGACCAACTTATAAACTTTCTTCGAGACAAATTCGATTTGCACATGAACTCAGATCGAAATATATCTACTACGAGATATGGGACGACTATAGTGCAGTTTTTCAATGAAAATTAGAAAACTTAGAGTCGACAGTATATATATCTTATTTTAGCTACCATAATCCTATTGCTTCGATTATACCGAAAGAGTAATAGACCAATTTAACGATAATAAACAAATGAAAAACTCTGGTTAGTAAAATTGCATTCTTCTTCCTTCATAGTAAACTGTACACACGCCATGTTTACACATCTCCTTGAGAGTACTTAATGGACTCACTCTTTTTTTTTTATTATTAAATCAGTTGTTTCATGTTTCACATTAATGTTCTTATCATGGTACTCACATTACCTTAACTCACCGTGAAATACGTCAAAATTGTGACTTGAACTCATTATTTTGAAATATTTGACATATATAATATGTTGTGAGGTGCAACTCTAGTGTCAAATATATACTCACCGACAATATACTGGTAAGTTCATAGTAATTTTTTGACAAACAAAAGCAGAACGTAAGATTTATTTTCATAATAATTTTTATATAGGATTTCATTTTATAGAATAAAAAAATATTTCTAGACACAAAATAAGAATTTCTATTTTCTAATGAAAAACACACGAAACGTCAATATAGTGAAAATTGTCAACTTAACAACTAATGGAAATTGTCATAATAGACAAACACATTTTTCCAAAATAAAACCGAGAACGATAATACAAAAATCTAACTCACACGACCTTGGATTGATGAGGTGAGAACCATAATAGGGGCATAAATTACACATTAATTTTAATGATCAATCCGCCTGTTTCCACGAGTTGTGATTCAACCAAAAATTTCTTCTCTTCTTTCCCTCCTGCCAATAAACTAAAATTTTGTTTTTAGGCAGGGGGAAAGAAGAGAAGAAATTTTTGGTTGAATCACAACTCGTGTAAACTGGCGGAATATGATTTGAGATGCATAACCCTTGACAAATTATGCAGAGAAAATAGTTTATGTTGGAAATATATTACTATTGAAAATCTGCCATTGCCAAAGATTTAATAATTTGATTTGTTAAAACATTTATATTTTTATAACATGCCACTTCCCTACATCGATTTCCACCAAATTCCATTGGCAGGTCCAAATTTATGGAAAAGGTTATACGAGTATATGAAATTTATCTTGATCAGTCAATCTCTTTGGGCTATAGAAGTAAAATTTTGGTGGAAAAACAAATGTTGGCAGCAATCGTCACTTAAACGGAATTTTCGAAAAATTTATTGGACCAATTTTGTTGCAAATTTAATTCAGAATCATTTAGTCTTTAATCGATTTTAGCGTAAATGAACGAAAAGTATCTACGAAACCTACTTACGGTGGGGCGATTTCCGCTGAATTTCATTGGGAATTCTATTACTACCTAAAATAAAGTAAAAATGAATTTTTTTGTAAGAATATGTCTGAAATCTAATGGCTGATAACCGTGCAATAAAAAGACAATTGAATGACCAACAACCCGTAATATTAAAAACATGTTATTATTCACCGAATCAAAAAAAAAATTATAAAAATATTAATAAGACTATTACACCCCTATTCCCCTAGTCGCGGTTACTACATCATTAAATCGAAACTTACAAAATAATTATTCAATAAAGTCGTTCTGGGTGGTTTTTAAATCTTAGTATGCTGCTTTATAAATATTTCCTTGCGACTGCTGTCACTCCAAATGACAATTTCTATCACTTGAAATTTTGACGTGACAAATAAATAAAAAAAATTCAAACTAATGCAGCCAACTAAGATGTAAAAAATTATCATTTAGAGTTTTACACAAAATTATTTAGTAAATTTTGATTTTAAAATCTAGTAACCAGGAAGATTCATAGTCGCGTCGCATGAAGTGATAGTGAGGGAATTACAATCAGAAAATAGCAATCAGGCATATTTGTAATTGTCTACAAAATATTAAGTTCATGAAACAGTTCATCGATCGAGTTGCTATTGTTTTAGAGACCATTTGCAAAATTTAGCCGGTTATAAGAATTTTTCGGTATGAAAATTATACGGTTTTTAAAATACTGATTAGCGTCTCTCTTAAAATTTACATTACAGTATTTTGCTATTTAATAAACATTGAATTTTTATGAGGTTTGCTCTTGGGACCATTACATATGCAATTCTAGTAATTTTGTTAAAGAGAAATTAATTTAAATACATTTTTAAATCGAAATAACTTTTTTAATCGAAAATTCAAGAAGTGAATCGAAAATCACTTCAATCGAAACAACACTACAATCGAAATCTACTGGATAAGAGCATCCAAAGAGCTACCAATCTTAGCACTTTTATATTGCTTGATTTCATTCCCTGCGATGGAGCATGATCCAGCGAAAAGTTGGGAAACGTATGGCCTTACCTTAAGCTTTATCCGGATCGCTCGAAAACAAGTGCATTATAAAAATCTAGTTCAAAATGCGTCTGAAAATCTGTAATATATCTGGTAGTTTTTATCGTATTATGTGTACGACCCGCCCTAACAAGCCGTTCCTAAATCAAAACAACTATACAATTCAATATTACGAATTTTATCTTTTCTGAAAACAGTCTCAACTCAAATAGATCCTTACATAATCTCATAATCACAAATTAGTGATTGTTACCAATCAAATTACAAGAAGCAAATAAAATGTGTTGTGTACGATAACGTTTAATTCATACAGTATTTTAATTAATCGTCATTCAAACATATAGCCGTTTTCTACGTAAATCACTTTATTTTAGCAGTGACAGTTTATCCAACGAATATTGAAAACTGATAGTAATACTAATACATCACAAAACATGTCAAATACAAAATTAAATCGAATGAATTAAAAGTTTCAGTGCTGCTCACCATCAATAATACTCATTTTCCAAACCATATACTAAGTAAGATTAACAAACGTTACCCAAAGCTATAAATATTTTTGATCCCCAGTACAAATATATTTCCAAGAATTTGGTATACGTTTAGTTGTTTATCACGTGGCATATAAAACCCACATGTCGTTTTTTGCGCCCTGAATATTATTTTCGTGTTCTGTTTTATTTCCCTAGAAATTTATATTTTGCAGTTGAAATGAAAAATCCTGGAAAGTTTTTTATTCATTCATTTTTTATTTTTTAATTCCTTACCCACTTTAATGGTTGTCCTAGCGATAAATCTAGATGAGAATTTAAAGAGCTATATTCTCCAATTTTGACTTCCTTATCTGTTTGAAATTGTTTTATTAATATTCCGGCTTTCCTTTCATTATTGTAAAATCTCACAGGTCCCTAGAGAAAAATAATTACTATTATTATTTTTTGTTTGTCTATACACATTTATATGTATAATTGCTGTGTAATTAACTTACAGTGACACCCTCAAAACTGGTATTCTTAAGTGCTTCGAGGAAAAGTATTTCCCATTCTTTGACACGATATTGAAAATTTGCTATCGACAATTTGTATTCTTCCTTTTTTTGGGCAACATATTGAATCGCTAATGCTACCGCCCATATTCCATCGTATGTATACCCGTGAAATCGGGAATATTCATTGCCTCGCCTCCGATTATATTCCACGAGATACTCATCGGCAGTCTGAAACAATCAAAATTTAAAATATTATTTAAAGTGAGGAATTGTAAATAAATACAAAATGTTTTGTCATTGACAATGGAATAAAAACAAGTACTAGATAATTATAGGAACAACAATGAAAAATATTTCTATATACAAACGTAAAAATAAAATTTTTTTAAAAGTAAGTTATGTTATACTTACAATTCCCGAAATTGTGATGTCTCCTGTTGTAGAAAGCGGCAGTAAGTCAACCAGTATTGTTGATTCTAAAGCCGTCTTCAACTCTTCGGCAGTACAATTTCCAGACGTATTCCACCATTCGGTTGAATATGCGCCCATTATCAGCCACTGATATGCTCTGCCATACATCTCCAGTCGATACGCCTCACAAAATATACGTTTCGCCCAGTACTCATTAAAATTCCCCAGTATAATTCGAACATCCTTTTCTTTCAATTTTTTCAGGGATTCGCGAACATCATTAACAAAACTTTGTGTGTCTACCACCTCCATATTCATATCGTCCAAATCGGCGACTAAATGATTGTGAGGCAATGAATACCGTGGTTCGTTTTGATAGATTGTACCAACTCGTGTCCAATTAAAATGTTTTAGTAATTCAAGCCGTGGGGCGTTAAAGGCGTTTTCCGATGGTACAACCCGAAAAAAATTCGGAAATGCATCTTTAGTAAACATTGGATGTGTATCGGCGTACGACAACTGGGTCAGATGCCAATGTTTACTTGCTTTTGCAATTGGATCTGTGACATGGGTACAGGCGGCACCAAATAACATTAATTTATTTGGACCCGAATGCATCATATCAAAAAATGATTTAACTCCTACCGCTGCATTACACTGAAATTAGAGAAGAAAATTTTTTATTGATTTTAATTGGTTCATGATGTTTTTTTCTTGAAATCAAATCCTTTTCCTCCTTAATTATTTCCTTTCGTATTAACATAAAATTGAAATAATTAGATTTTGGGATTATACAAGAAAGTATGTATTGTTACGTCTTTTTTCTCATTTTGTATTAGGGTTGCAATAGAGGCCAGTAAAGGGAGTTTATTTTTAAACAAGAGTTTCTAAAAACTTGTTTTGCGTAACCAATTAATGTGACAAACCACAAGTCCACAAATTTCTGTACATAAAATAAAAAAATAATTAAAAATTGTATTACTCGTACTAGCATATTATAAAAAATAAAATATGTAAATTATTGTTTGAGGGCAGATCAACAGCAATAGGAGCATCTTCGTAATATACGAATAATTAAGTAATGTCGTAGAGTACATCCGTGCTTATTAATTAATAATTGGATTCTTAAACAAAAATATGTTTTTTAGTTGAGCTATTGCTACCAATTGCCATAGTAACATCTGGAAAATGAGCATGGGCGGGCACCAGTGATTGGCGTTAAAATTATTTTAATTTGCGCCTACAGATAACAAAGAAACGAGATATTTCAAAATTTTTTGTTGTTGGTATGTTTTATTGCGCTTATGGATGGATTAGGAATGGAAAAAATATAAATATATATACGCGCACACTGAGAAAGATTTTGATTTGTAAAATTGAAAAACAAAGTTTTTGGTTTCTAAAAATTTCAAATTCTTTTTGAATTTAAAAATTATTTTTTATTTATTAAATGAAATTTTTGAAAATTATTTAAAAAAATTTTGATTTTAATAAATAATTTTGTAAAATTATTAAACAAATACCTTTTAAATTTAAAGAAAATATTTATTGGACGAGAATAATAAATTTTGAAAAGAGATTTTTTGCATTTAAAAACCCTTTGTTTGATAATAATGATACCTTATTTTATGTTTTACATTTAATTACGTTTTGTAATGGAAAAATTATTAAGTCCCGTTGTTTATCTTCTTTATTTATTTTATATGTATGGATATACAAAGAATTAACAGCACAATAACAGAACAATTTACAGGACATTTGCATTTTTGTCGTATGATTTTATTTGAAAATTTGATTCTATTGTACTAAAGCTGCTAAAGCACCAAAGCTGAGTTTGAACTATTTACGAGAAATTTATTTCTACAAGACACATAGCGAAAAGTTGGCAATGGCTGTACTAAATAAAATATGTAATAAATTGCGGTATTTGTCCGCCGAAAGCATCACATTCTCTTTTTTCGATGAAAACGTCTCTAGTGCTTTTCTCTGCTAAGAATAGTGGATATGATGTGGGATGTAGAGGCCGAGTCTAGTAAGCGCGTCGAGTTGAAATATACAACCTAAAGGCAGACGTTTAGATACCTTCCCGACAAACAATTTTTAACCGTCCGGTTAGACGTCTGTAAATAGTCGGTGCAAAATTACAACAAAAAATTAAATTGTTTTTGTAAAATCATACGAATTCATTTCGCCACATTAAAAAAAGACAACTTGTCTCGAAGTTTACACGAAATCAACTTAAAACTATAATTCGATTTTCCGAAGTGATTACTCGTTTCGCGAGCCATAACGATATAGCATTTCAAGAACGATAAAAATTTGTAACACAAACTAACCGTGAAATGACTGACCGAGGCCGAATTTGGTCGTTACCTATTCCTTGAACTCGTTTTTATTCGGAAAAACATTAAAAATTAAACAAACGAAAGTTCGAACCATTTATAAAAGGTATTTCATCCATGATGGATGTATGTGAAACGTGAAAAAATTTAAAATTTAAATAAGTTTCAGAGTCTGCTTATTATAGTGTTATAAGTATAAAATTGTTTTAAGTTAAAATAAAAAATAAAAACAATAAGGAATTTCAATAGAGTTGAAACTAATAATTAGGTATGTATACAGATTAATTATATTTGTTTAATTTTTTGTGTATAGAAAATCGTAAAATTTTACGGTAAAACAAAACGGTGAAAAATATTCTTGAGTCTTCAGTCTTCACTTTCAAAAGGTAATGCCTCATTTCATTTTTAGTAAATTTTGCAAGTAAATTTATTAATAAGTTAATGTCTTACTATTGTCGCCCATAGATATAATCAAGGAATATTAGCTTGGGAGTGAGAATACCTTTGTAATACAATTGATAGCCGTGGTGCAAAATTACATGAATGCAGAGCAACCGGTACCCTTATTGCAGATCAGAAATAGCATAAAAGAATTTTTCAAGCGAGCTAATTATCGCCAAAAAAAATTAGAAATCATTTATCAATTACTAATAAGAATAACATTATAACATTATATGAAATACAGTAGTACATTTTAAGTTACATTTTTTTAAAAACCAACGCTTGTCCTAACTTTTTTCTAGTCTCGGCGGTTATTTGGAAGGCCAGTCCGTCAGTAAAACATCTGTCCTTATGTCGGCCTTAAGGCGGTCAATTTCACATACTAAATCGTAAATATTGCACTACCTTTTTCCTTGTCACGGCGGTCATTTGGAATGCCAGTCCGTCAGTGAAAAGTCTCTCCTTATGTCGGCCTTAAGACGATCAATTTCACAACTACATCGTAAATATTCGTTTTGATTACATTTTACAGACTTTATAACGCCCCAAGGTCTGCCTAAACGTGGACTTTTAACACACTTTTAACCAAAATAGTCTGTAAAACAACCACACGGTCCTAAGACTTTCGGCGGTTATTTATCATTACAATAAATTAATTTTGTTTTTCGGGCTTAGAGTCATTCAAAAATCGATATTTCTTAACTAAAATATCCTTAACGAACAGAGAGAAATTCGTTTCTCACCAATTACAGACCCCGTCCTTTTCTATAATTTGACTAATACATCGGGTAATTAAATGTACTTCAATATACCTTGAATTTTGTTACTCAGCCGATGACCAATCGCACACCTGCGCGCGCGATCAATAGATTCATTTTTATTGCTTATTTTTCTCCCTTCTTTTGCTTATTTTTTATTTTTTACTTCTATATATAAAATTTTTACTTTTACAAATCAGTAAATACTCCTGATGATGACCTAACAAGTCGAAATCGATCGAGTGATTTTTTAAACTTTTTGAAAAAATTTTTTAATTAAAATATTCATTTAATTAAAAATATAATTTTGCGAAATAAAAAACAAGTGTTTAATAAAATGTGTTTATTAAGTATTAGTGTGTTTCGCCAAGTGCCTACGGCACACGGCAAAGAGTTGAAAATTGATGATGTGAAAACATTCATTACGAAACAACAAAATCTGTATTGTTACACCAAACACAGCCGATTTTTTTAAACGGTTCAAGATTTCCTCAGATTTCTTAAACAAAGATCCAGATATGTGTCTTCAGGTGGTGTTAAGTTAATAAAATATTATAAAAAGAAATTGACAAGAAATGAAGATGACATGCAATATTTACTACAAGTCGTAAAGGACTACACAGACACGCAGAAGACTTCGAAATATATTAAAACACCCTTAATAATATTAAGATCATCGTAGATTGATTATTTTCATCATAAAAATTAATTAATAATATCATTGCATTGAAACATTATGTATTTATAATAAAAAAAGTAGTATAATTTGTCTCGTTTTTGTCTTTGGAAATTTGGCAATAATCTCGCTATTTGTTCACCGATTTTCGATATTTTTGAAGTTTGGTAATTATCTCCTCTATGCACCACGATTTTCATTTAGGTAGAGAAAATTTTTTAAATAATTTTTTTGTTCGTTTGAACGTGATAAATTTAAAAAAAAAATACCGTTTTTATCAACTTCGCGCTCAAATCGCGACCTCTAAGTCACCTTCGGTCGACCCAATATTTTTTCTGTTTTTAACATAACGTCACATTTCTAAGGGTGTCCTCTTAGATATTGGACTTTCGAAAATAATGTCCACCCTAATTATTGTTTTAAATATTATTGTTTTAAATAAACTCTATCATTCTTCCTGTTGAAAACCTTGGAAAGGTTGGTAGATGTAGGTATTCTAACAAAAATTGAGCTCAGAAATTGAGCAATGTTGCAGCATGCGTACTGTAAGGGAAAATCGGTGGACACAGCTCTGCACGATCTAATACGCATGCTTGAGAAGTAAATTTACTCGCAAGAGTTTTGTATGATAGCATTTCTTAACAATGAGGGTGTCTTTAATAATGTAAAAAACGGAGGCGATCATGGAAGGATTGTTATCTTTGAAGGGGGACCCCATAAGAAGGTTGATAAATCAGAAGCTGGTAAGCACGATTTTTACTTCGGAACTGGCGGAGGCCACCATTAGAAGGCGGGTGGTTATAGGAACCCCGCAAGGAGGTGTAATGACAACCTTTATTTGGAGTCTACTGATGAATGGATTGCTGATGGAACTGGAAAGAGAGGGCGCAGGGGTGTGTGGTAGCGTGTGCAGATGATGTAGCGATAACTGTCTCAGGCAAGTATCTTGACACGATTAGGGATGTTATACGGAATGCACTCCTGATCGTTACGAAATGGGCCAGCAAATCTGGATTACGGATCAAGCCTTCCAAGACAGACTGGGTACTATTTACTAAGAAATATAAAATTCCGGTAGTTAACCCTCCTACCGTGAACGGCATTAGACTGGCTATTCTAAATCAAGAAAACAGGCAGAAACCTGTGCCCAACGAGCCAACCATTAGTAAATGATTGAAAATGATCACCGAATTTCAGTCAGAAATGTGACAAAATTTCAGCCAGCTTACTAACAGGGTGGATAAACTGGAAGATAATTCCAAGCCACCAAATAAACCGCTAAAACATAAAAAGTAAATGAATATAACGTTCCTACGTATAATTGCCTGGAATGCTAACGGGCTTAATGCAAGAGCTCAAGAACTAGAAGTATTTCTAAGAACCAATAACATAGATGTAGTCTCTGATATAGAGACGCTCTTTAAGGAGAAAAACTTTATCATAATTACAGGATATATAGCCTGTTGGACATTGCACACGAGTGATCGTGATCGAGGAGGGACAGGGAGGAGGGATCTACTGTCCACCAAGACATAATATCGTAAGAAATCAATATGTTAACATTTTTAATAAACTTAGACCAAGGTTTATCATAGGATGTGACTACAACGTCAAACATACTGCGTGGGGATCTCGACTCATAACTCCAGGAAAAGGAAAAGAACTCCTAAGGGCAATAGAAATTTTAGGTTGTGAATATCACTCATCGCGTAGACCTACCTATTGGCCTACAGACAAAATCAACAAAGTTCCTGATTTGATTCACTTTTATGTCTCGAAAGGAATAGCCTCAAATTACATTGAAGTCGGAGGCATTGACGACCTTACTTCCGATCAACACCGGTCTTAATGACTCTGAGTACATTAGTCATAAAAAAGAAAACCAAACTTAACCTTACTAATAAAATTACTGATTGGGAATTATTTAGAGAGAAACTGGACAATCTAATTGAGTTAAAAGTTAGTCTTAAAACTAAAGAAGAACTTGAATTACAAACTAAATATTTTATTAACTCCATGCGTGAAGCAGCTAAAGAGACTACACTCGTATTAGGTGAGAAAGTCGTACAAGAGATCAACTACCCCTGGCGATTCGAGAACTGATAAAAGAGAGGCGCAAGAAAAGACGCATAGGCATAGAACCAGAAATATTATTGACAAAAGAAAATTTAATCGGGTAAGTAATAAAGTTAACCGATTAATTAAAGAACATAAAGAAGCTTGTACTGAAAATTATTTGAAAGGACTGGGTCCTGAAGCTGACAAAAATTATTCTCTTTGGAAAGCTACTAAAAGATATAAGAGACCAATAATCCAAGTGCCACCTATAAGGAACATAAATGGAGAATGGGTGCGAAGTAACGAAGACAACATCTGGCATCAGTATTTCAACCACACGACATACAATCTAGGATTGACCCTAAACCAGTCTATAGATCTCCATCAAATATCAGAAGTGTCACCCCACTAGAAATTGCGCAAGAAATAGACATGAATTTGAAGCCCAAAAAGTCACCTGGAATTGATGGTGATGCAAAGTTAGAACAAGCACTTGAAGAGAAGAAATATTGCCCTGCTGTATTTCTAGATGTATCACAGGCTTTCGATAGAGTGTGGCATGAGGATCTTATCTACAAGATAAGTAAATTAGTGCCAGAAAATTACTGCCAATTGTTCGAGTCATATCTCTCCAAACGAATATTTCGAGTATCACATGAAGAAACATACTCTAACTTTTACCCAGTCATAGCAGAGTACCTCAGGGTAGCGTATTAGGACACACCCTATATCTACTTTACACTTCTGATATACCGACAAGGGAAACAACCTTCATCGGAACTTTTGCTGATGATACCGCAGTATTGGCATCAAGCGAATCGCAGAATTAAGCAGTAGAATACTTACGGCAAGCACTCGATAGAATCAGCCAATGGACCTCTACTGTAAACGCCTGATCTACGAATTGATAATTAAACCAATTTGGACATATGGTATCCAAATCTGGGGCTGTACTAAACAATCAAATCGTTTAATTATTCAACGTTGCCAAAACAAATTTTTACGAGCAATAACGAATGCTTATCGCTACGTAACCAACGAGGAATTACACAACGACCTAAACGTTAAATGGATTGATGAAGTGATTCAGGAATTTGCCATCAAACAAGTGAAGCAATATACAACTTCTTGACATAACACAAGAACTGAGACGCCTTAAAAAAATTAAACCGCATGAGGTCGTCAATGAAGTGAAAGAAGAAGTGCGAAAGATAAAGCGGACCTGTTTGCTGAACATCTTGAAGAAACATTTCAACCTCTAGCTCGGCAGACCAATTACGAAAACACTGCTGATACGCCCAGAATATCTGATTTCGAAGATATCAGGTCTGTAACGTTGAAAGAACTAAAAGCTGAAATTAAGAACATAAAAGCAAAGAAAGCTCCTGGTTACGATTTGATAACAGGGCAAATAATAAAGGAGCTGCCTGAAAAAGGGACCCGTAAATTACTGCACATAATCAATGCGATCCTCAACACTAGCAAAATTGTTTGAGAGGCTGTTGATCAAAGATTGAAAAAAACCATAGAACAACGAAACCTTATCCCAGAATATCAGTTTGGTTTCAGAGAGAAACACGCAACTATCGAGCGGGTTCACAGGCTTGCATATGTCATTGAGAATACATTAGAGAGGGAAAAGATTTGCTCTGGTATCTTCTTAGATGTGGCACAGGCCTTCGATAAGGTATGGCACAGAGGTTTACTCTTCAAACTAATAGAGATTTACCAAAACAATATTACATGACTTTAAAATCATACATAGAGGATCGCCACTTTCGGGTGAAATATGAAGATGAATATTCCGAGGTAAAAAAGATTTCGGCAGGAGTCCCGCAGGGTAGTGTTTGGGACATATTCTTTACCTACTCTACACCAGAGATATACCTCAATTAAACGATGTTAAAGTTGCAACATTTGCTGATGACACTGCAGTTCTCTCAGTAGGAGACACTATCGAGGAATCGACAACGAAACTTCAAGAAGCATGTGACAAAATCATAAAATGGATAAAAATGTGGCGTATCGGGCTCAATGAATCGAAATCCATGCATGTGAATTTTACTAATCTAAAAGTCAGTAACAAACCTGTAATCATTAACGGTCAGCAGATTCCGTATGCAAATAAGGCTAAATATCTAGGGATGACCTTAGATACCAGGCTCAGATGCTCGGGAAAAACTCGGAATTGTCAATCGAAAATAAATTACTATTATATAAACAGGTTCTAAAGCCTGTATGGACTTACGGAATACACCTCTGGGGCTGTACAAAGAAAACCAACACTACAATAATACAAACTTATCAAAACAAAGTGCTACATGGTATAGTTAACGCTCCGTGGGACATTAAGAATGATGACCTTCATAGGGATCTAAATATCCCGACGGTCCAAGAAGAAATAAAAAACTTGCAGTAATACATACATGGACAACGTATTTATCAACACGTAAATGAAGAGCTTCGTGGTATGTTGGACACTTCCCATGCAGTAAGACATTTGCAGAGAACGAAACCAATTGATTTAATGGATTAAGGACAAAAAAGCAAAGACTACTTCAGTATATAACCTATTAATGGAGCCGGTCAATGGGCGTCTTCTCATTCACAAGTGACTAAATTAAGAAAGAAAAATTACTAGATGAAATGTATTCAGTTGTAATAATTAAAAAAAAAAAAGTAAAAAAAATGAGCTCATGAAATAAAGATTCATTATTGGGAGCAGAATATTGATTGCTTGTAAACCCACACTCGCTCCACTTATTAATTTCAAATAAGTGCGTTATCATCATTAGTAATAAATTATCATGTGATAAGATTGTACTATATTTAAATAATAATAATAAAAAAAAATTTATACTGGCTTTTGCTGACAGAGCGAAATTTTTAGGCATAATCTTGGGCAGTAAGCTGAGCTGGAAGCCTAACATATAAGGCTAATGTAGTCATTTACTCATGTAGCAGCGCCATATAGGTAAGAGATGGGGTTTGAAACCAGAGCTGGTACACTGGCTCTATACGGCACTGGTGTGACCTTGTTGTGATATCATACAACCTCTTGAATATCGCGAATTATTTCCAAAGTCCCATCATCAACCAAATCATCATCATGAATTAAATACAAATTAAATGGTTACGACAACGTAAACGATATATCAAAATACATTGTTACGTCTATACAAAAGACGCATAGTAAGCGCGATCGGCGTATATAAAATAATTCAAAAGTAACAACAAAACATAAGTCTACGTCATACACACAATATACATTTTTTTCTTTTCCCATATACATATATAATATCAAAACGTAACAACAACAAAAGAAGTAGTATACACTAGATATTTGTGCTACTCATCATTTTTTATCCACATACGTATTTTATCGAAAAATATTTAAAATACAAATAAATATACGAATATTGTACGTTAAAAACAACAAAACATTATTAATATTTGTAACCTACAGTAGCGAGCATAAATGGTTACATAATGAAAACATTTTAAGTTTTTAATTTCTATAGTTATTATTTTATTATTTAGACAATAAAAATAACTTGAGGTTACAAGTTTGTAATATTACCCATAAGATTTATTTAAGAAAATAACAATAATTTAATTAATTTAAAAGATATATTAAAATTTATTGGTTAGGTTACATGTATCCATATATGCACGTTTTCAAATTTGATATCTTTAATATTTGGTCCAAAGTCCTTAATTGTCAATAACTGATTTTATACGTCGGGCCATACTTTCGGCAAGCCCTTGTATGGATTCATGTGGAATCTTTTTCCATTCCGTTCCAACTCGCCTCCTTAATTCGTCTATGTTTTTAAGTGCATCACCAAATGCTCTATGGGATTTACGTCCGGACTTTAAGCAGACCATTTTATAGTTTGGAATTTCTAATCTTTTAACAATTTTTGCACTGTTTTAGCTGGGTGTTTGGAGTCTCCATCTTGTTGAAAAACGATTTCTTCCTCCGGATACGCACATTCATCCACAAACTGCACTAGATTTTCTTTAGTGTTATTTAAATATTCTTCCTTTGGCATAATGCCCTTGATCCTCACTAGTGGGCCAACGTCCCATCAGGTGAAGCATCCCCAGACCATTACCGACCCGCTACCGTGCTTCATCGTTTCCGTAATATGATGTTTCTTTATTTTTTCATGTGGCCGTTTCCAGTAGTAGCACTCCCCATCTGACTGATATCGATTTATTTTCGTTTCGTCGGTTCGAGGCGCGCTTTTATCTTTTTGCAGGATACGCTCGCCTAGCTGTTGACTCTGCCGTGTTGTGGTTTCGCTTTTTTTCTTTTAAAAGTTGCTCGATTGCACGAAAAACCCTAATATTTAAAAGTTGTGGTCATCCTTTACTACCACTTGATTTGTCCAAATTGTTCCTGTTTCTTACATTGTGTACTGTTCTATGACAGACATTTAATTGCGTGGCAATTTTCCTCAGAGAATATCCTTTTTCGCAAAAAGAAATGTTATTTTGTTCCAACTCAGCTAATTTTTTCTTCATTTTTAAATTTTTTTAATTCAAATTTTGAATAAAACTTGAAAAAAGAACAGGTTAACGTTGAAACGCAATTTCACGTTACCAATGGTTGAGTAAATATAAAAACAAAACAAAAACAACTGCATCTGAAGGGCACGCTAAAACGGGCATATTTGGGTACATATGACCTAAACAATGCATTTTAATATACCTTTTTAATTAATTAAATTATTGTTATTTTCTTAAATAAATCTTATGGGTAATATTACAAACTTGTAACCTCAAGTTATTTTTATTGTCTAAATAATAAAATAATAACTATAGAAATTAAAAACTTAAAATGTTTTCATTATGTAACCATTTTTACTCGCCACTGTATATGCATGAAATACATTTCTTATTCAAAATAAATATCGATTATCGAACCAGGATTTTTGGTGATCGAAAAATTGGGAAATAGAATTTTTGCATATTATGTAAAATTTATGCAATTTTTTCAAAATCAATTATTATTTTACACGCGGCCTAATAATAATATTTTTAAATCAAATGGCCGAATTTTCGTAATTTAAATTGTTGGTAGAACCCTCATTTAAAATTAGTATATAATATCCAAAATATTTCATTAAAAAAAGAGAATCAATTCAAGTTTTGAATCAAACAGTCACAAGTTCATCATCTCCCTGACTGCTGCAGCGTGTACCAGGCTGAAGTGATGGCGATAGAGGAAGTCATGACATGGTTGAAGCATAACGTGGTATCCGTGAGGGATATCGTGTCGTGATCTATGTGGACAGTCAGGCGGTCAAGTCACTAGAGGCAGTTTGTCTGAGATTACAGGTGGCGCTGGATTGCCGATCATCTCTTATTGATATTACAAGTAATTCACCGTTCAGATAATCTGGGTCCCTGGTCACTCGGCTGCCACGGGAAACTGCAGGGCCGACGAACTAGCTAGGTATGGTACGATTCTCCAGATGCAGCCGGAAAGGGCAAGGTCTGGGGAGAGGTGGACCAACACTCTCACGTGCAGGAGAGTGAAACAGGTTTGGCCAATACTGGACTTGCGGCGCTCCAAAGCATTAGTATCCCTGGGAAACCGAGAGGTAGGATTGGTCGTAGGGATACTGACAGGAAACTGCCTTTTTTGGAATATGCGAGAAGGATGGGTCTACAGATGAATGACTTTTGTAGAAGTTGTATTTCCTTATGCTCTTGTCCGGCACTATCATACAGAAGGCATAATTACTTGGATGTGTATGGTATAGCCTTTCCAAACTCGCAGACTGTGGAGTGCAAGATAAGTGGCTCTGGATGGTTTCAGTGGGAGTAAAAGGGAGATAGGATCCTGTGGTATCACAATGGGCCACTATTGGCCTAAGTGTGCAATAGCAGCCACTCTAACCTAACCTAACCAAATGGCATGCAAGGCTTCGAACTTTGTGTTCCTATGTAAATCACAAAATGCTCACCTTCAGTGGTTTGATGATAGACTATCTAGTTAACTTAAACAATCGGAAATCGGATGCCAAAATGTTGAAAAGCGGTTTAGAATTGGACAAAACTACGTTTCCACAGCATAGTAACGAATTTGAAATTTATTTCAAAGAAGATCAAAGTAAATCCAAAAAAATTTTGGAAATACTTTAGGAATGAACGCGAAATTGACATGACCGCGGCGTTTCTTCAATCATTCTATACACCAAGTGTTACTAGTGGATTGTACGAACAACCCAGCAATAACAACGAATCAATAACTCCTTCTGTTATTTTGGCGAAAAACAGTTTATTGACTTTAAAGGTATTTGGAGACGGTTGTGATCTAGACCCTCTTCTATTCTGAACTAGTACGCTGACATTTTAGCAATTCCATTATGTAATCTATATTCAACCACTCCTAAAGCACCGGCGTGTTTTCCGAAAAATGGAAAGTTTCAAAAAGTACACCAATTTTTAAATCGGGTAACCGAGATGACGTTACACAGAGGAATATCAATTGCATCATCAATTCCAAACCAGCATGGGTTTATGCCTGGCCGATCCACATCAACTCATCTGGTTGAATTCATTAGCAAAATAATTAATGAGGTAGAAAAACATCATCAAGTTTATGTAGCGTACACTGATTTCAGTATAGCATTTGATTCCATCTACCATCAAAAAGCACTCCAGAGTTTATTCGCAATTGGGTTTTCACTCGATTACATAAATTGGTTAAATTCTTATCTATGAAACCGGCGACAATATGTAATAATGGAAAATGAGAATCCAGACGTTATTCCAAGTTACGTCTGGAGTTCCCCAAGGATCACACATCGGGCCTTGGATAGATATTGTTTTCATAGTTCGAATAACCGAGATAATGAAAACCTCAAACGTGCTCATATCTAAATACGAAGAAAGTGATTGGTGAGTATTAAGTGAATGGTGTGATCGAAACTCGCTTTACTTAAATATTAAGAAAAGAAAAATCATGTCTTTCCATCGTAAAAGAAATCCGTTAATTGTTCATACAAATTCAACAACGAAGTATTGCAAAGAGTCAATGAGATTATAGATTTAGGTGTTACATTTGTCGAAAATGCCAGTTTCAATACGCATATTGAAAATTGTATTGCGAGTTCGCTTTCACAATGTTTGGTTTTGTTAAAAGATGGACAGGTGAATTTAAAGATATTCAAACCTTATATTCACTCTATTTCGCTTACGTTCGATCACAACTAGAATACGCTGTATAGGTAATCGATACTACGCTGTGCACATCAAAAGAATTGAAAGCATTCAAAAGAAGCTTCTGATTTTTTTGTTAAAGAAAAGTGACTGGGAGTATGACCCCACAATTTACGATTCCATGAACATGTGGCTCGGTTACCTCCATACACAACAAGATGCAAGGAAAACACCTTCTCTTGGGCGCGGCTTTTATTGGAAATGTTTTGCTTGGTCACATTGATTCAGGTTACATTTTGGAAAGCATATCAATTCATGTGTCATGCAGAACATTTCGAAACCATGGTTTTTTAACATTAGAACACCATTCCACTAACTTTGGAGAAAATAACCCCATTAATAGATTTTCTAAATCATTCAACATTGTCGACGACAAAGTCTTTAATTTCTAAAATAACAACTTCAAAAATATCCTGAGAATTATTTTTTAAATTTTTACATGTTAAATCAAAATTTGAGTTATATTTTTTTTTGTTTTATAGTTTTTTTGTTTGAATTTTGTTTTTTTAATATAAATTTTGTTTTTTGACTAAATAATCTGAAATAATACAAGTAAATCACAGGATTGATTTCTTTAAATAAATAAGTAAATAAATAAATTATTAAATTTTTCAATTGGAAGCAAAAATAACTACAGAATATAATTGTAATCAAATTCCTCTCGTTAATAGAGTTTCCAAAATATCCGACAAATAAATACCCGGGTATCGGGTAGTTATTCTTTGCACTACCCGGGTAACCCGAAAAAAAATGGTGAATAAAGAATTCAATCATGCTAAAATTCATTATTCATTGCAGATTTTTAAATATTCAAATAAGTTATTGAAACTTTTTTATATAGGAACAAAATTTTAAAATACGTTAAATATAATCAATTTTTAACTAATTACTTATGTTTTGTTTATAAAATAATATTTTAAGAATACCAGTTCATTATGAGTGTCTTCGGGGTTCATACATTTCGTAGGGTTTATTGTTAGGAGCCCTTGGTATAAATTTTCCAATACTTCACCTCGCACTCCTCTATCCAATTTGACGAATTTGAAATCCTTTTCAATATTTGCACTCGATCCTGTAAATTTGGTGTATTTAGTTGATGTAAATGAATTAAGGGACTTCTGTAACTAATCGTAGGCTGTTTTTTCACAATCGCGGTTCGTGTTATCAGCTGAGCTCGAGCTATCCGATTTCGATATTTCGTTCTGGATTTGATCTGCATTTAGTCTATTTATTAATTGATAAGCAAGTAGTTTTATTGTTGTTTTTGATGAGTAACTTAAAAAATCGGTATTTTTAACATTATTAAGTCTTTTTATCGTCGTTCATCGTTCCTCAACGTCAATTGGTAAATCTTCAATTATATCCTGTGAAAGTTGCGTAGTCATTTCTTTTAATTTTTGAATACATAGAAGGGTTCTAAGATTAGCATTTTCTTTACCCGGTGGTACCAAGGTACCGGGAATGTAAACCCTACTCGTTAAGCACTAATTATATTTTTAACATATTTCCTTAAACTGATTTAGCGTTCAGTTTTACTGTCAACATAACACCTACACTGGAATTACAGATATGTAGCTCTGAACGTTAATAATTAAATTAAATTGCAGAAATTACCTAGAATAATATTACATTCAATTCTAATTTTAGGGTAGGATTTGGCTATTTTATATAACATAATTAATAATAAAGGGTAGAGGGCCGAGTTTGATTAAACCGTGTATCTGAAACCATTCTATTGCTTTTTATTAGTTTTATTTAAACTTAATTATTTCTAAAATTGCCATGTTTTTACCATATTTTACGTTAAATTTAATTAAATTATAAATTATTATTTTTCAGTTGACGCAAACATAAACCGCAGTTTGTATGTATGATCAACCACTTAACACCAATTAATTTAGAAATATTTCGTTAATTTAAATTTCAGTTTTCATAAATCGCATAATACACGATGATGGGATTACAGATAGATGTGAATTACTATGATTAAATAAAATTTCAGAAATTACCTTGCATTCGGTTTTCTATTAACGTGTAATAATATTATACGTTCAATAGGAGTTTCGATTACAGTGGAGTCATTAGTTTACATTAATAGTTTTATCATTTCAGATACGTGATTTACATCTGATTTTTTTCTCCTATCTTGCACCGTTTCCGAGATAAAAGCATAGTATTTATTAATATAAGGTCACCGTGTATATTGTATGATTAAAGATGTTAAATCTTTCAAGATTAAAGAACTTCTTTATAGGTTCGAACATAATTAGTAGCACCCAAGTCTGAAGCCGAAATAATTTTTGATGTGGGTGATTAGCGTAAATTGTTGAAGGCAAATTGTCCATACGTACAAAATTGACAACTAAACCTCTATTACAAAACGCATATTTATGTGTTGAATTATAATTTCGATCCAAATTTTCATGGGCATATAAAATTGACAACTTGTGTATATGTGCTAAAATTAAAATAATTAAAAGTTTGAATACATTAATTATTGTAAAATCATGATTCAATATTTGTTTATTTTTTTATTCAATTATTACCATTATTATTATTATTATTGTTAATTTGTTATAATTCTTGGAAGCGAGGTTAAAAATAAATTATAATCCAAACTCAAACAATTCTTGCGAGACCATATTTTTACTATATAAGCATGCAGTATCGTTTAGAATCACACAGAACTAGTTAGGTTGAGATTGAGTTAACATTTAAATACGTCGTCGATAAGAATTAAAAAACAAAATGAAGTTTCTAGTGATTTTTGCTGTTGTATTAACTGTGTTTGCAGCAATGGCTTATGGCGGTGGTGGTGATCATGATGGAGGATTTGGTGGTGGTTTTGGTGGTGGTCATGGAGACGGTGGACATGGAGATGCTGGTCATGGAGATGGTGGCCACGGCGGTTTTAGTCATGGAGATGGTGGCCATGGAGGTTTTGGTCATGGAGATGGTGGGCATGGAGATGGAGGGCATGGAGATGGGGGGCATGGAGGTGGTGGACATGGAGATGGAGGTCATGGAGATGGTGGACATGGAGGTGGTGGACATGGAGATGGTGGTCATGGAGATTCCGGCCACGGAGGTGGTGGCGGACATGATGGTGGCCATCATAGTGATGGTGGTCACGGAGGCCATGGAGATGGTGGCCATGGAGACGGGGGCCATCACGAAGGTGGTGGATACGGAAAACATTAAATTAATTATGCACTTCCTATTTTCGGAAGCTCTCAACTATTCTTACCTGTCTAATACGATTGTTTCTGAATTTGTAAAATATAAATAAACTACATAAAAAATAGTAATTAAATTTTTTTATTGTTCCAATTAATATACCCTCACCAGATATCGGCTTGCGACATTGAGAAATTCATGGTAAATTATTTTTGTTTATAAAAAAATGTGTTAATTGTAACATGCTGTAGCTAATTAAAATATCAACGGCCATTTCACGATAAATGAATAATCTTAAGAACGTAAAATATTAAGTCTGCTACCAATATATAGCGGTTTAGTCATAATAATTTTTTTGTATAATTACATGTAGCAAAGCGAATCAATACGTCGATTGAAGTTAAGGTGTACCTATATTCAAACGGCATAACGAATTTTAATTGATAGAAACTGGAATAACCCCAAAAAAATTCAAAGATTTTGTAAAAAATCAACTAATTGGTTTAATGTGGCAAATTAAATCAATAACCTTCAAAAAATTAAATTAAGAAGTTGATCGCACCACAGAATTTTATTGATTTAGACATTTATTAAAAATTGCAATTGTTTTTATCGGTTTCGGTTAAATGTGCTAAATATTTTTATGTATTTTCTTTAATAAAATCGACCATCATTATCTTTATGGTTATTTGGGTTCGCATCTTTCACTTTCGGTTAGATCCGTAAATAAGGAAGTGTTATCCAAATAAACTCATATGTGGATATAAATAATGTGTATGTGTAAACCTAAGATGGAATTTTATCACGCATAAAAATCTTTTATGCTATGTATATTACATATGTATGTATGTTTACGAATAAGCATAAATTTACCCAACCAAAAATGTAATATAATTTCGTTATCAAAATCTGTTTCATAAAACTATTTTTTTGTATTACAACCACTCACCTCTAATTCTGCACTCCACACATCTGTGTGCTTTGGTTTTTTGGGTGTTTAAACATTGGTTTGAATAAAATTACTTTACTACTACTTACTCGTATGTATGTATGGTAGGTAGTATTTGTACAATACGGTTTAAAACAATTATTTGAAACTACATATAATACGAACATTAATTTAAAATTTTGATAATTATTTATTCAAATTAAAATCTTTTTTAATATCGTAATTAAAAATTTAAATTTAAAAATGTTTCCGCTAATCTGTCCATCTCAGCATTCAACATAGCCGCCTTACTTCCTAATCCAATTTTTTTAAAATTTTATTGCGCTAATTTATTATCTACTTAAGTTTTAATAATTTTAGAGCTTTTTCACTTTCGTGCTTAAATTTGATGGGAAATAGAATGAAAATGAACGTATACGAGTAATGTTGATACCATGTACGGAATTTATAGGCGTACATACGTAAGTATGTATGACGAGAGAAGAATGAAAAACATGAGAAAATGGAAAAATAAAACAACACGGAGAGAGAAAAATAAAAATGTATATAGCAGATCCCGATGGGTCATCCATAATTTAAATAATGTTGGTTGTTGAAAATATTAAACCAGAATAAAAATGAACATTTTATGTTTAAGTAAATAGGCCAGCATAAAAAAAACAACATAAATGAGTGTGGGTATGTTATGTACAAAGGTATACAGTTGATGGTTTATGTGTGGAACGAATAACACCCCAGATGCGATGGAACCGACATACTTGGGGTGAATTATATTAAAATTAATATAATTTTTTATTTCATTTTTTAATATTTCAGCAATGATGAAGGTAATTTTTATGTTTAAACATAAAAATTATGTAACTATAATATGATATGGCCATATGGAGGCCTCGATGATATACTGTTATAGTCGCAAAGCAAGTTTAAAATTATATAACAATTTAATTTAGGTGTATATGCTCTTCGGTAATAGACGAGGGAATAGTAGATGTAATGGTGATACGGCTGCTGTCGGTGAGGTTTCTTTAATTCGGTAAATCATAAAGCAATATAATACCTAGTCTTGGAAGAGGTCCCATCTCTGAAGCTGAAATATAGTTCACTTTAATAAAATAGCATCGTACTTACGATGCTATTTTATTGTATTTAAAGTACAAAGTGAGACCCACAATTGTATTCCGTCTAGATGGATTTGACTTCAATTTATAGAAAAGTGCCTTGCAGCCTTGTTTTGATTTGTTTCTTCCTTGTTAATCTTCTGTCTAGATGAAGATCTATATTAGGATTGAGAAATGTGAGGTTTTGCCAAAAATTTAAACAGAAAAAATTTTTTGGCCGATCGAAGATGTTCGATTAAAACGGAATTATTTCAATTTTTCACTTTCAAACGAACAGAAAAATTATTTAAAAAATTTTCAAATGGAGAGTTTATTGCCAAATTTCCAAAATACAAAAACAAGACAAATTGTATTACTATTTTTTTTTATTATAAATGCATAATTTTTCTTCTATATAATGATTCTTCTACCCTTAAGGATGTTTTGGTATATATTGAAAACTTGTGTGCCTAATCCTTTACGAGTTGTTGTAAATATTGCATCTTCATTTTTTGTTAATTTCTTATTTTAATCTTGTATTAACTTAACACCACGTTCTGGGATATCATTTACATCTTTTCTTTGGATATTAATCTTTCGTTCTTGAAATTATTATCCTGAGGCCACTTATCTGGATTTTTGTTTAAAAAATCTGTGAAAATCTTAAACCGTTTAAAAAATCGTCAGTGTTTGGTGTGACAAAATCTGTTGAGATGTCGACAAGGAATATATAATAAACTTCGTTCCAGTTTCTGCTCTAAAATAATAGCTGCTCCTTTTAATCTTCCAGTATTTGAATATGTTGTATCGAAGCGAGCCGCCAGTAATGAATCATTTGCTTCCTCTAGTTTCTCCTCTGCGCTTAGCTAAGGCAAAATTTTTTTGAAGCTCATGACGAAAATATCGCTTGTGAGTCTATTGGAATTGATTTACGTTTTTCTTCAAGATATCTGCGTTTACGATTTTTTTTCTCCATCAATACTAACTGATTTATTGCTTTTCTTTTTAAATTTCATTTTGTCTGGCTCCAGCCAATTATCCGGGACGCCCTTTCTCACGCTGCGACAAGAGGAATCGTTTGTCGTCTTCACTGGTCATTATGGACAAGGCATTGGTATGTGCGATATCTAACATATCATTCAGTTTACTATTAAAGGTAATTTTGTCCTTCACTGTAAACTTTTGAAGGTTTATTTTGATTATTTAGAAAATTTGTCCACTCATCATGCAGTTTTTCCAATTTTTCAATAGAATGTTGTTCCTTTTTCACTGGAATTCGTGCCTTTGACCAAAATTAGATACTGCCAGGATTTTCAGAGTTGCACTTTCACGAATAGTTAATTTTACAATACGGTGATTGTATTTGCATATGTTTGCGTTCCTTTTGTTTATATATTATATTATGTGTCCCTGCTTGATCAGCTAGCAATATGCTAGCGCAAAATCTGGGTACTCAATCAATTTTGCCAAGCAAATTTGAAGCTGAATTATTTTTTTTATACGTTTTTTGTTTATTTTTGCGATTGCACAGTAAAACAAAATAAAAATTTGCTGGATAGTTTTCTAAACCGCAAAGTTTACTGTGCAATCGAGAAAAAATAAAACAAAATATAAAAAAAATAAATTCAAATTTGCTTGGTAAAATTGATTAAGTAGCCAGGTTTTGCGCTAGCATATTGCTTGCATGCTAACTGATGGAGCATGTGCTCCACAATGGAACATATTGGCCATATCAGATCATAATTCATGCGGTAGGCAGTTTTAAATGCGGTTTTATGATGACATCATAAAATAATCCTCCATAAAAAATTGTTTATTATTTGGGTTTTTTTTAGCTTCGAAAATTGACAATAACGTCGCTATTTGTTAACCGATTTTTGTTTTCTTTGATGTTTTGGAAAGGAATTATCTCCCTCATTCAACACAGTTTTCATTTATGCTGAGAAAATTTTTAAATAATTTTTCTGTTCGTTTGAAAGTGAAAAGTTGAAAAAAATATCGTTTTTATCGAACTTCGCGCTCTAGTCGGAACCTCTAAACCATCTTTAATTGACCGAACATTTTTTCTGTTTTTAGCATAATCTCACATTTTTAGGGGTGTCCCGTTAGATATATCTACATTTTTTTCGCCCCATACAAACAAGGACCACTCTAATCTAGATATTTATTGTTTTTGCATTGTGTTCATTGATGGTATTTAGCTTCACAGAGGGACATATTTGTTTGCCTGAACAAGGTCGATGTAATGAATGCTGATTTCTACTCGTTTGAAGTAATACTCTATGGAAAACTATTTCTCTATGGTTCTTGACTCTACAAGAGTACCATATTGTATTATCAACAAAGTATTACATAATTTGAAGTGGTCTGCTGTATAAATTAAATGTGATGCAGGCCCTAGTGCTGCCTTGTGAAGCAAGGCACCCATTTTATTTAAATTGGTAAACGCGCAATTGTATTTCACCATTAATTTCCGGTTAAGAATGTAATTTGAAGCTGTGTCCTTATTTTGTGTAAAAGTACTTCATGCCATGTTTATCGAAAGCTTGAACGATGTCCGTCGTTGCTGCTGAACAGTACTTCATTGGTTCAAATGAGAATCCTATTTCTGAAAAAATATACACTTGTTTTAGTTTCATGATTTTAACTAAATCAAAATTGGTGATAATCCTAGTGTTCAGTCCGACCAAAATGATAAAAATTATCATGATATTTTTTATCAGTTTTTGTCATAAAACGCACTCATTTATCACAAAAAAAAACCAAAAATATTTTCGGTTCTGGCTGTCAAAATTTATGTACATTTTATTTCTAATGTTATTGCGGCATGGCTCTGGCGACCGAGTAACGGCGGGATAACCGAACACCGAGAACCTAGTAAATGATGTTCTCTCCACTGACCCACTGCCAATTTCACTGGTTAGATTGGTAGCTGCTTCAATAATCAGTCATTATAATGCAATGAGTTTTCAACAAAAAGGAATTTTTACCCCAGGTGGTACACCAACTGCTCAGTTGGCTAATCCACCCTCTAACGAGGCCGGCTCAAAGGATTCTGGGGTGAGCCAACCATTGCTATTCCCATTCGATCGAAGTTCAAAATTAGCTAGGCCACCCCCTAGACAAATAGAGTTCGCAAATCAGCAGGAAATCGAAAATGCTGAACTACGCAGAAGACTGAGTGAAATAGAAAAAGTCGCATCGCAACTTAGCAATGAAATCGCTAAGTTAAAGAAAGAAAACGAGGAGCTAAAGAAGCCCAATCTGATAGAGGTTGTGGAAACTCCTCTTACTTGTTATAACGAAACCAGTACCCTTGCCCGTACTGACGCTGAGTTCCACACAGATGAAGAGGAACTTGCAAGAGAAACTGATTGGATACACAAACAGAAGAAAAGACCAAGGAAAAAACGAAGAGCAGAATTCTCGCCAGAAGTTGAGGAGCTCTCGCAAGCAAAAGTTAATGAAACTGTCAATCCAGTGCCTGTACTCCAACTTCACCAGCGACAAGAACAACGAAAGGTTGCAATGAAGACCAAAGCACCACCGCCAATTAATGTGATAGGCATTACCGAGTTTGCGAATATCCAAGCTCTAATGAAAACAGTGTCCACAAACGACTATAGAGTAGTTGCACTAAACAATAATGTTTGGAAGATAAACACAAGAGATCCCGATGCATACAGAGCTTTAGCCACAAAGCTCACTGAAGAAGGTAAAGAGTGGTATACATATGAAGACAAAAATAACCGAAACATCAAGGTTATGGCCAGAGGTCTACATCCCACCTGCAGGAAGGAGGATATAATAGAAGATCTCAAAATGAAAGAACTGCAAATTGAAGACGCAGTCAATATCCTTAAACGAGAGAAAGTTGAAAATAGTCAAGGAACCAAGATCGTTAAAAGAGGGCTCCCGCTATTCATGCTCACATTCAACAAAAGCGAAAAAATTGAAAATATATTTAATATCAAAGCAATACTTAATATGAGGGTTAAAATAGAACCACTGAAAAAGAACACGAGATTAATACCTCAATGCAAGAAATGTCAAGCTTATAACCACACCCAAAGATATTGCGGGAGAGATGTTAGGTGTGTAAAATGTGCCGGCAGACACAACGCGAAAGACTGTTCTCTTAGTCGAACCGAGCCTGCAAGGTGTATAAACTGTAAAGGACAACACCCAGCCAACTATAGAGGATGCGAAGTAGCGGTACAACTGCAAAGGTTAAGAAATAAAACACGCCAATCGACTCAAAACAGTAATGTTAGAAGAGAAAGGATTCCAACTACAACTAGAACGCCGACACAACCAGAGCCCATAGGGCCAGAGAGGAGATCCTACTCTCAGATAACGCAACAAAATACTATTGAAGAAAATCCACTAGAAAGGATATTTCGAAGTATAGAAACGATAAATGCACGCCTAGCAAAACAAGAACGTGGTCTAGAAGCTATATATAAGCGGCTAGATAGACAAGAAGCTACCAATGAGCTTACATCAATGCTATACTAATCAAATGAATAGATCATTTAGAATTGTTATTTGGAGCGCGAATGGATTACCACAGCATGTTCCAGAACTAGAAATTTTTCTAAACTTAGAAAAAATAGATATATGTCTTGTCTCGGAAACTCATTTAACAGAAACTTCATTTATTAAAATACGTAACTATCAGTGCTACCATGCTATTCATCCAGGAGGAAACGCTAGAGGCGGGTCTACCGTAATTGTTAAAAATAATATTAAACATTACGAAGTGCCCGGCATTGAGGAAGAAATTATGCAGGTTAAAACCATAATAGTTGAATCAATATATAATAGGGAACTCAGTATCTCCTCTATTTACTGTCCCCCACGCCATCAATTAAAAAAAGAAGACTACAGTCGACTTTTTAAATCACTAGGATCATATTTTATCATAGGCGGTGATTTTAATGCAAAGAACACCTATTGGGGATCTAGACTTACAACCTCTAAAGGGAAAGAGTTATTTAATGCAGCTCGCGAGAACAACTGTGAATTCCTCTCTGGCGATAAACCAACATATTGGCCTGCTGACATACATAAAATTCCAGATCTTCTTGACTTCTTTGTAACAAAAGGAGTTTTAGAGGACTACACATGCATTGAAAATAGTGAAGGACTATCATCTAACCATTCACCTGTGATCATGACACTGAATACAATGATAATAAAAAAAGATAATTCACCTAAGTTAACAAACAATAAAACCAATTGGGATCTATTCAAGAAATTAGTAGAAGATCGAACAAATCTCGGCGAACCAATTAGAACGAAGGTGCAGTTTGAAGATGAACTAGAAATATTTAATAACAACATCCAACAAGCGGCTTGGGAAAGTTCACCGATTTCTCATACCAACGCTATAATGAAACATAACTATCCTCTTGAAGTCAGAGAGCTACTTAGGGAGAAACGGAAAGCTCGCAAAATCTGGCAGCACTCTCGTGCACCGCAACACAAAACTATTCTAAATTTTTTGTGCAACAAATTAAAACAACTAATAAAAGAAATAAAGAACGAAAGCATAACTAAGCGACTACGAGGTCTTTCTGAATTAAAGGATGACGATTACTCGCTTTGGAAAGCAACGAAGGGACTAAAAAGATCCAAAATGCATGTGCCGCCTATCAAATGCGATGACGGTTCATGGGCTAAGAGTGACAAACAGAAAGTCTCTCTATTTGCTGCTTATTTAGAAGAGACTTTTCAACCGTTGCCGAGGCAAACAGCAAATGAAAATACAACAGTCGTAAACAAAGCAGATGATCTTGACATAAGGCATGTGACTTTATTGGAGCTTAAAACTGAAATCAATAGTAACTTAAGTATTAGAAAAGCTCCAGGTTATGATTTAATAACTGGGCAAATTGTGAAAGCCATTCCCGAGAAAGGTTTGCGTAAATTAAATCAAATAATTAATGCAGCTTTCAGATTGAAATATGTTCCACGACAATGGAAGGTGGCCGAAGTAATAATGATTCCTAAACCAGGCAAACCAGGAAACGATAAAAAATCATATAGACCGATATCACTACTTCCAGTCATATCAAAAATATTTGAAAAACTGTTGCTGAAAAGACTCAAACCTATAATAGAAGAGAGATGCTTAATTCCACCACACCAATTTGGGTTTAGAGAAAATCACTCTACAGTTGAACAAGTTCACAGAATAACGGATGTCATTGAGGATGCACTTGAGAATAACAAAATATGCTCCAGTATTTTCTTAGATGTAGCTCAAGCTTTTGACAAAGTTTGGCACTAAGGGCTTGAATTTAAACTGCATCGAGACCTGTCTCAGCAATTTTATCAAATTCTTAAATCGTACATAGCTGATCGACACTTTAGAGTCAAATTTGAAAATGAGTACTCTGAAATAAAAAGAATATCAGCAGGTATACCACAAGGTAGCGTACTTGGACCTATTCTGTTTATTCTTTATACGAGAGACTTACCGAATATTGAAGGTACCACAGTAGCAACATTTGCAGACGATACAGCTATTCTAGCAGTTGGAAAAGATATTTCGGAAGCAACAAGCAAACTTCAAAGTGCAGTTAACACGGTGAGCAACTGGACTAAAAAATGGCGCATCTCATTAAATGAAGCCAAATCAGTACACGTCAACTTTACAAATCAAAATGTAAACTGTATTCCCGTGGTTCTCAACTCAAACCAAATTCCATATGCAAATACAGCTAAATACCTTGGCATGACCCTCGATGCTAAGCTAAGATGGAAAGAACACATCAAGAAGAAAAAAGAAGAGTTAAACATCAAATATAGAAAAATGTACTGGCTCATGGGTAGAAACTCTGAGCTCTCAATACACAACAAATTGCTTCTATACAGGCAAATGCTAAAACCAGTATGGACCTATGGTATCCAGCTTTGGGGTTGTGCCAAGAAAACCAATGTACAAATGATACAATGCTTCCAAAATAAAGTGCTACGAGGGATTGTGAACGCCCCATGGTACATTAGGAATGACAACATCCATAGAGACTTGAAGATGGAATACGTCACCGATGAAATAAAGAATCATGCAAGGAAACACGTACAGCGCTTATCTCTACACGAAAATGCAGATATCCGTCGTATGTTGGACACCACTAACGGCGTGAGGAGACTCCAAAGGCAGAAACCTCTGGAGCTGGGCAGTTTGTTTTAGAAGAAAGTATTATAAAATGAGTAACCAATAGGTTACTCATCTTAACCCGAGAACTTAATTTAAGAAAGATAAATTACTAGATGATCTCTGAATCAGTTGTAATATTGTATAAATAAATAAATAAATTTATTAAATAAAAAAAGAAAAAAAAAAAAAAAAAAAATTGCGGTATGACTTTACATGGACAGGAACAACATTTTGTTCAACTTTAATGTTATATTTTTGTATTAAACAATAATACATTAGAAACAATGTACATAGTTGAAATCAGTGTCTGGCTGGAATAAACTCAACAACAAATATTGTTTGTGTATTTGTGTGTGTTTCTTTTCTGTGTTTTCGTTCAATCTTCAATGTCCATTTCATTTCCTCTGATGGCGGCTGCATGAAATGTGTCTCGACACCTCGAGCTGAGACAACAAAGTTAAAAATGAGTGATATAATGCAAATTGTTGTTTGCAAAGTTTTAACTTTGAAATGCAAAGTTTTAACTTTGTTGGCTTGGCTCGAGATTCGAGAGACATTTCATGCGGCCGCCTTGAATGATTTATTAGGTGCGACGTTGTGTGGCTAAAATTATTCGTGTACATATTCACGAATTGGGCGAGAATGTGATTTCCTTTACACATATAAATGCCATCTAAAAACAATTTGTGAAAATTTTTGGAGCAATCAATTATCTGCAAATCTCTGTCGTAAACTATAATTGAATGAATATTTAAATGAGTGAATTACTATGTGTACTCCCCGGGTTTGTTTTATTAGCTAAGAAAAGACGTGAAGTATTAAACTATTGTGAAATACACTTAGGCATTAGTAAATAGTAAATGTTTGTTATGACAGCGCCAACAATGTTTTGACGTGCAGAATCAATTTATAATAATTTTTTCAATTTGGTTGTTCACTCGGTTTTGACATAAAATTATACGAAGTGAAGTTAGGGTCACAAAAAATATCATGATAAATTTTATCATTTTGGTCGGACAGAACACACCAAATACTTCACAATTTTAGCATTTGAATAGCCAGTTAAGGGGCATTTTTTCGAAGCGTTTGGGCAGAGTCTGTAATTTACTGATTGAGCAATAATTTTTACCCGATTTATCATTATATGTCAAGCCATCATTGCTTAGGTTAACACAATTTTGGACGTGAGAATCTCTCCCTCCGCGAGGCATGTCAGTATGACTTATCCAGTAACCTGGGAAGTAGCTGGGGATTACCCATTATGTATATTCTAAATATGCTGTACTTTACAATAATTTTATATTGGAACAACTGAAAAGACGAGTTGAAATTTGTCCGGACGAGAGTTTGATGGTGTCTGCACTGATTGCTGCTTCTGATAAAAGTTGTTGCACCAATTTTGTTTCGATGGTGTCGAAGATTGCCAATTTAAATAAATATTAAAAATGTATCAGTCATAAATGCGGCGGTCTTAATTTGAATTTTATATTTCGACTTAAGACTAAAATTCGGGTCCCATTTGAAACGCGATATTTTAAAACGCGAATTATGAAAACACGATATTTCAAAACGCGATATTTCAAAACGCGATACGGTACAAAACGCGATATGGTACAAAACGCGATATGGTACAAAACGCGATATTTCAAAACGCGATATGGTACAGAACGCGATATTTCAAAAAGCGATATGGTAAAAAACGCGATATGGTACAAAACGCGATATGGTACAAAACGGGATTTTAGGATCGGGGTATATCAGGCGGGTGAAGGGGAAATTTAATTTCAGTTTATAGGAATTTGAAAGTCGATAGGAACGATAGTACATAAGATCGGTATCTGGTGGGTCGCTGCGCTCCCGTCGCTTTGCAACGCATATTCTGTACCATATTTCGTTTTGAAATATCGCGTTTCGAGCGGATCTGCTAAAATTCATATACAGTAAGCACAACAAGAACGTGTATGGGCAAAAAACTAAGTAAAAATAAAACTACGTTTTTTTTTGTTTTTATTATGATAGTTTATTGTATTTTCTTTGACGCTACCAACTAATACATATTAAAGTCACCATTACCACTAATAATTGCCTGACACCTTTTGTCCATACTATCGATAAAATTCTCTGCAAGATGACAAATTTTTCCATAGTAGCTTAATCTCAGGTGACTGAGATGGCCAATAAAATGTTGTGATGCTCTTTTTGAGTTTAAATTCCGAACAAAGTATGTTACGGTGTTTTGGATCGTTGTCTTCTTGCAAGATCCAATTAGAGTTCCCCGCTCCAAATCGTTTACGGACAGATGGTAACAAACCTCGTGAGTAAATTTTATTCATGAAAAGAGCGTTTAGGATTGGAAACGATAAAAATCAATTTTATGTGAATTTTGTTTTAGAATCGGTTAGCTAAATTGCAAGATGCTTGTTTTAATGAAACTCTAATATATAGAACATTTTGAACTGAGAACTAGAAAATAAATCGCTTATATCAAAATTATTAGACTATTCTACCATATGGCACCGCAAAATATTGTAACAAATCAATAAGCATTTTGAACTGAACCACATTTTCTTACACATTATTCTTATTTCCTATTCCCACCATATATCCGAGACCGAGGTGAATTTATATATGAAACCATGCTTATGTATGCGTGCATTATAATATTCTTGTGTTACCCTTGTTACAATTGTGTACGAGTATGTATGAAAATACCGTACACAAAATGACAGAAATTTATGATTACTTGCACACACACAGACAAGAAAAATAAAAAAAATAAATGAAATATGATTTTCTATCTAAAAATAATAATATCGATAGCATAAATATAAACCAACGCAGAAGAAAATGTGGCAAACACCAGAAAAAAATCTTGGATGAAAATATTGTAGAAAGTTCGTGATTTACATTATTTATTATAAGAACCAAAGAATTTTCATAAAGATAAATTTTCCAGAATTCGTTTTTATATAACTGAAAATTTATCAATACATGTTTTATTTTTTAAAAAATTGGAAATTACGTGGACACATTTTCTTCTGTGTTAGCATAATGTGTTGTTATGTCTATAGTTAATACAAAATAATACAGATTCGAGTATGATAAAAATTACATAAAGGTATTTGTACATGAATGTGTGTGTGTTGCTTTTTAAGTATCCGTAACACATAGGTACTTACACACCTAGGATATCATCATCGATGTTCTTAGATATAAACGTGTCTGTATATGGATATGGATGAGTATGCCATTAATTTAATTTATTATCCCTAAATTGAAACATAAGTCAAAGTTAGATAAAGTTTTCATCAATTTGTTTTATGGTAAAAATACATATATCGACGATGTACATATAAAAATAAGGCACCAATAATCGATTTATTACTTTACGTGCGAGTGAAAAATGTTTCGACATTAGTGCCATCTGTATTACAACTTTTTTATTTTTTAGATTCACTTTTGATACTTCTTTTTGGTTTTATTTGAAGAAGTTAAAACGTTAATAGCTTTGGTGAAATTTAGTTGAAATTTTAATGTATTTCGAAATTTTCTATTATCATAAATCATTATGACAAATCACCTGTGATTTTTGTCCCATGTTTTAAATTAAAAACTTTGTACTGGGATTTTTAGCAGAAATGTATACCAATATTGCTAGATATATGCGGAAATGTATTGAGTAATACTTCATACTTCAAAGTGTGTTAGGGAAACCCAAGCTTGTAAAGAAATTTCTGAACCTACCTGGCAAACGCCACAGATAAATTTCTCGCTAGGTTATGGTTATGAAATTAGGTGACCGGTGTGAAGTTTCTAACGTTAGTTAAAAGTGTAGCTACACAAATTAACAAAAAAGTGGAGCCTACACAAAAAATATTTTTAAAAGTGTAAGAAAATAATCTATATTTAACATACAAATAATTTATAAGAAAATCAACGTAAACTAGCATTCAGTTAATAATTTCAAATTAAAAACAAACGAAAAATATACTGATATATGCAAATATTAAAGTTTTCAAAGTTTTATATATTTACCAATTGAGGTTAAAGACATAAATAACACTCCATCCTAGAGTTTTTGTAATATAGCCACTATGATTATCGCATAGTTGACATTCGAGCCTATTTGAAATTGGTATCTGACAAAATTTGATATGTTGATAAAAATTGTATATGGGAGCTGATCATATACACACCCAGTTAACACGCCATCCTAGATTTTTTTTTATATTTACATACTTTTATGAATAGGCTCGAACGTCTACTTTTCGATAATAGTGACTATATTGCGAAAACAAAACACTAGGATGGAGGGTTAATTGGGTGTTTAACCTCAATTAGTAAATATATAATAAAACTTTGAAAACATTTATATTTGCATATCAGTATATTTTTCGTTTGTTTTTAATTTGAAATTATTAACTGAATGTTAGTTTACGTTGATTTTCTTATAAATTTTTTGTATGTTAAATATGTGTGTTAGGGAAACCCAAGCTTGTAAAGTATAGATTATTATTTTCTTACACTTTGAAAAATATTTTTTGTGTACTTTACATTTTTTTATTAATTTGTGTAGCTATACTATTAATTAACGTTAGAAACTTCACACCGGTATTTAGTTGAGGTTATGAAACTCACAAGTATTCCGATAGTAAAACAAAAATAGTTTGTTTATTGGTAATCCTCGTCTTATTTTAATAAACCGTAGTATTCTGACATATAGTCACAGAGTTTTTAACTATTAATATACTTTGCAAAATTCTCTTAAGAACTTGATCTAAGAAATTGATGTGTGACTTCGAATGAGATGGCATATGACAAATGTTATGGTAGTTGTGAACTGGACAAAAATCCCTAGTAAATATATTTGGAGCTATTTTGTGGATAATATGCAACATCAAACATTTTTTGGTTCATAATCCTTTTATTATAAATTATTTAGAAAACTATGACATATGGGAAGTTAATGTTTATTGAAATCGGATTCTCAGTAGTTAATTTTTAAGACGCTCACAAAGATTTGAGGATCATCTATCGATTTCTTAGATCCCACATGAGACGATATGTCAACGAAGTATGTATAGGTAAGATTTTCAAATTTTGTAAGAATGTAATATGTTTTTTCATATATATGACTGAACGCCGCCGAATGGTGAAACTTTACGTTTTTGAGTTTTGAAATAACATTAAAACCAAATCCAACCTTTCAGAACCGTAAAGTAATAATTATGATGTTTCTTGTGAGGGTTAAATGTGCGCGTTAAAATAAATTTTGATTGGGAAATTCCCCGATGGGAAAGAAAGCGAAAATTATAAAGAGAAGAAAATACTCTCCTTCTCCGATGTGTATGTTTGTCTTATCGTTTACAGAAATCTCTATATTCGGTCCTTGAAATGGAGGGGAGAATATGTTTGGGCCACCACCCTACTTTATTTTACTTGCACGAATGTATATAGACCTTGTATACACCACTCTTGATTTCTAAATCGTTATTGAATCTTTTAATTCTTTGTCGTTTTTTGTAAATGCTAAAACAACATTGCAACAACTGAAAAAGCTCCCATGGAAGTTGCCACTTCCAGTACAAAGCTTTCTACCTTCTCAACGATCTCCAAGCTAGTATAGAAAAAGTATGAAGTTTCATTCCGAATAGTCAATCTGTTTTGAGTGAGATACCGAATTTTGGTGAAATAAAGTTTATTTTCTCTAATCTCAGCTTATCCGCGGTAAACTTTAAAAATGATCTGAACTAATTTTGTTTGAAGATTGAGTTACAATCTTTTGATTTTAATCGTTTTTTCGTAAATAGATTTCAGACAAAAATAAAAGGCATCTCCTGATTTATGGAAAAGCTTAAGCATGAAGATTTACCTCGACCGGACCTGAGTTACTCGCTCGGGATTCAATCGTTAATGGTCAATTCGGCGTAGATGCCGAATTTTGGTGAGCATCAATTTTTACCAAAGCTTGTCATTCCGCTTAAACTTCGGAATAACGATCTGACCAAATTTTGTTGCAAATTTTCTTTAGAATGGCTTTGGATAAAACAATAGATATGCTATAATAAGTATGAATGTTCATGGATCTCGAATGCACACTTAAATTTCAGAAACCAGTAAGGTAAACTATCGTTGACAGTTTAATCTTTAAATTTATTTGAATGTTGTCTTTTGTAAATGGTATACTAATATCATTGCAAATATTGAAAAATAGTGGTCGAGAATATCGCTCCACCGGAAGTGGTAGCATCCATTTGAGCTTTTTGTATTTTTTTTGTAAATACATATTTTGAAAATTATATTATTTACGAGAAAAACGACCATGAAGTAAAAGTTTCTAAATTAAATTAGCAACAATATCGATCGACATTACTTTTCAAAAATGTAAGCGGAAATTGCGATTTTTGATAATAAACTGTAACTAACAACATAATTTCGACCTCTCTCTACAGTACAGACAGATTGACTGATCGGGATAACGCTGCATACTTCAGCTTTTTTCATAAATTTTGAAATCTTTTCGGAATGTGGTGGAAATCTGTGGACCGAAAGTGGCGGCTTGGCTGCCGTGGTTTTAGGCGCTTTTTAATTTTTGGAAATCTTGTTGAATAGAATAGCCTTGAAAAAAACGACTAGCAATTAAAAGGTTCAAATAAATTTAAAGATGAAATTTTCAACAATAGTTGAATTTGGTAGTTTTCTGAAAATCAAGCGGGAATAATGATTTTTGATTATCATCAAAATTTCTATAAGTATAAGAGTCCAAAGACTGGTGTTGGCCACAATATATTCACCTCTAACAGCATAGATGAATCGACTGATCGGAACGGAAATTCCTATTTAAGCTTTTTCCATACATGTTGATTCACATCCCTGCGATTTGTGTCTAAAATCAGTTCATCGGAAGTAAGAGCTTGTATAAGAGGTTTATCGATTTTTGCAAATATTTTGAACACCTTTACATTTATGACAAAATCGAAAGATTCTATGGTAAATTAAGAACAAAATCCCGTTCACACATTTTTTTAAAATTTCGAAATGATAATTTTTGATAAAATTAAAATACGATTACACAGCACCGATTAAAAACTAAGAGATTGTAAATTTATTGAAATCATTTTTCTAAATTTTAATGGAAATAACGAGTTTTTATAACAATTTTTATTTTATGAACCGTCGAATGTTTGTTTGCCCAGTTTAAACGTGGCTGTACAAAGACAAACACCAATGATGCTGAACGATTCTGGTCGCCCGGATTCGGCAGCTATTTCAGAAAAGATATGTGAAAATGGATGAAATATGGATCCACTACACTCGGAAGCAAAACGTCAGTCAGCTGGTAAGGTTTTGGCCTCCGTATTTTGAGGTGATTATCTTTAGAAAGAAAATACGTTTGAAGGAACAAATTGAGAAAAAACGATTCCAGATTGAAAAAAAATGCTCTAGTACCACGACAATGCTCCATGACTTGCGAGTCATTGCTACGGTGGCAAAAGTGAACGAATTGGAGTTCGAATTGCTTCCCAATCCGCCGTATTCTCCGGATTTGGCTTCCAGCGACTCCAGGGAAAGAAACCTGTATCAAATGGTGACTCTCTCTCTCTCTTTCTAGCTTACACATCCCATGAAGGGATTTTGCCGCGCCTGCACCTTGTATGGTCCTCCATCCGTCTCGATTCATCGCTTCCGTCCTTCAGTTTCAGCATCCGATGATATTGCTACCTCCGAGAAGTTGCTTTATTTCGTCGTTCATACCAATCCGGTATTCGTTGTTCGCAACTTTAATTGAACCAAAGATTGAACGAATGCCCTTCCTTTCGAAGGTAGATAACAATCTATAATCCTCAGAAGTCAAGGTCCGCTCTCTCTTTCGAAAGCCAGCACAGGTCTTATGAGTGCTTTATAAAGTGCGATAGTTTAGATCGCAATTATTTTGATTGGGAATAGGAAACTCGTTGTTCGGCAGCGATTCGGGCTTTTATTTCTGCCTGCATATCATTCTGATGTTATAAGAGACCCGAGGTATTTAAAGTTTTCGACGCTATCAAAATTATATTAGAAAATTCCGACATCTACCATGGAGATGTTCCTGGATGTTGCTAACAATTTGGTTTTACTACTGTTCATCTGCAAATCAAGTCTTCTTGTGCACCGATCGGGCGGTATGAAACTGTTATTCATATCGTCAGGTCTTCGGCCAAGAAGCACGATATCATCTGCATATCCAAAATGTTGGCCTGACTACGTACTCAAGCGCCAAATTGAGCAGCACTCGTGCCTGTCAAATGCTGACGTTACGACCGAAACACCTATTCTATTTTGTTATTCGAATATAAATCCTTCTACAAAAAACGCAAATTTTAGAGAAGCGTTGGAATGAAAGTGTCACCTTCAAAAAAAACTAAGCTCATGCATAAAGTCGAATTTAGCAAAAAAAATGTGTTTTAGTCGTTAGCCTCGGAACTTATTGAGTAACATGATATGTGTATCGACTTCTATTTTAGAAGTTGAATTTTTTCTACCACAAAGTGAATTTCGATATTAATCGTTGTGTGGTTTTGGGTTAATAATTAAAATACATTACGCCAAATAAAAAACTCAACAGGATTTTTTTCGGGATATTATCAAGATTTAAATCCTTGTGATGAACAAGTTTTTCCAGTTTTTAAATTCTCTAGAAATATATAAGCGTTTAAATCTGGCTATTTTTCTGAAACTACTTCCTGTTCAATCACTTATTCGGTTTCTTTGGGAGTTAAATTAAATTTAGTTTTTAACCTAACCTAAAAATTAAACTTCAACGTGTCTTTATTTCTCTATTTACAAGATCTGGCTCTCTATTGACAATTTTCTGAATTAGTTTTCATATTTTTTTATGGAATTTATGCGTAAACATTTTTTAATTATTTTATTTCATTAATATAATATTAAAATATTTAAAACAAAGTAAACTAGATTATAGATATAACTTTATTGTTGTGAACATTTTTTGAATCAACTTCTCCAAGTTTGAGATTTAATAAAAATATTTAAAAAAAAAAAAAAATCGACAAAAGGAAAAAGCTAAGCACGAGTTTTCTATAAAAACAATTGAATATCAAAAAGAAGAAAATATTCTCACTGTTGCTTATCGAGTTTGCACAACTTACCCTTACTTTAGTTAACAACACTGTTACCATAAGTTGAGAATAATAATAATAAAAATCAAACATAAATTATTTATTACCAAAAATTTTCAAATTTTCCTTTTTTTCAGTCAGCTGGTACTTGGCTCAGACTCTACGCGAATGAGATGCAAAAGTTAAAGAGAAGAAGAGACAGATATCACAAATATAAATATGTAGACAATACATCTATAGGAGTAAATATAACACATACAAATCATAAAAAGTTCGGATTCCGTGTGTAGATAGATTTTTATAAACTGAATTTCTAATACATTTTAATGTTTTGATGAATTAGGGGAGATTACAGTTAAATAAATATACATCGTACGTATACCTACTGAAAATGAATTGAAAATGGTTGAATTTTTTTTTTATTAAAAATTGATTATCGCCTCCAGTAATACGTGTATGTACGTATATGAGCGTTCTTTGTGCTCAACAAGTGGGTCGGGAAATGTCTATATTATTTTTTCATTTCATTCTCATCCGTCTTATGTAGATGGATAGATAACTTGCATGATAATTTCTCGTGTACACAGATACGTATATAATGGAGGGTAATTTGATAAAGATATTAGCGCGGCGATTTAGACAACATCTGCAGAAAAACGTAATAATATACTCGTATCAATTAACGATGACAAGCTTTAGAGGCAAAAGATCTAATTTCCGAATCAGGCTGTGTTTTTACCATTGCACAGGGGAATTCATTTTACATTCTATTTTTAAATTATGAATGATAAATTGAAGAAAAATGCCGTCTGATAGATAGTACGAGTAAATTTAATGTATAAAGTTATTCGTCATTTTTAAAATTGTTGAAAGTACTTTTAGGTAAAAAATGGATGCGGTGAAATTTTTCAATCCGGTTACCTTTATTGTATGTTACATTTACATGATTTTGATATTAATTATAAATTTAGTATAAAAAATAACAATAGTAATGAACGATATATAAATAGGTAAAATATCTATTGTCTATTAAAGGATACCCAAGACAACACATAAAAAGGATATTCATGCTTGTTTTCATTTTATATTTTCTAACAAGGAAAAATATTTACAAGTCATGTTTCTGTTTATTCTTCAGAATGGACGGTAACTAAATGGCTGTTATTGTTCGAAAGCTTTTCTTCTTCTACTCGGTGCAACTGTATAAACATGATTTTAAGTTTAAGCTGTTGTTTCCGTTTTAAAATTTCTATTGTTGTGTGTGATTTTCTTTTGTGTTTAGATTTTGCGGTTTATTGTTCGTATTAAATGAAGATTGATGATTAAAGATTATGGTGGGTTTTGTGTTGGTTTTTCAATTTTAAATATTGATTTTTTTTTTGTTTTTGATTTTTGTAAAGTTCTTTTTGCGTTTAACAATATGGTTTCATTTGATCGACATATGTTTGTGATTTTTTATATTAATAGTTGTAAATAGAATGTTGGCCACTTCTATCGAAACATGATTTTCATTTTTTTTTGTTGGTTGAATTATCTCAGCTAAACTTGTTATACAAATATATCCTACAAAAAATTGTAAAATGACCATCATATGATATTTAATTTAAATGCATCAGCGATGTTTTCAGCAGACCAGTTGGCTCGAATTTTGCCACCAAACGTCGAATAGTTAACTCAGCAGAACTATGAAAATTAGTTTAATTTTCTATGATAAGATAGTACAGACAAGATTCAAACAGTACAAACCAAGCAAGGTCCAAAACTTCTAATGGCTAATAAATTGGCTAATAAATTACCGGAAAACCCATAACATTGCTAAATCGTTGTAAACCTAGCATCGTGGCAATTAGTCGATTTACCTTGTTTGAAACATATTAGAAAATGTTTTAACCAGGCTGCTGCATGCAATCAATTAGGCAATTAGTGTGCAACACTTGAGCTAGGTTTTTTGATCAAGCTGGGCTATGTTTTCATTTTCCAACTTTCTGTTTTGGTTTCCAAATTTCAAATAAGAGAAATATTGTAGATACATCTCAGCATCAATCCAACGTGTAAAACAATATATTTAATTGTTTTATTTTCATCTTAGAGATAAAAAAGCTCACTTCGCTGGAAAATGAGTAATGCGAGCTATGTTTCTACTCCACAGAAAAAAAATAAAGAAATTAAATATCAGCGCGTACGATTGGTTTGAGCTAAGCTAAACGAATAATTCGGTTTCACTTATTTCGGCTTTGAAAAGTAAACCAAGAAGCTGTGATCTCAAAACATAGCTTGCTTCGCTTAAAAAACATAGATAAGTGTGGAACGGACCTAACTCGGTTTCATACACTGTATTTAAAAAAATCAGCAACACTCACGAAAAATTCTAGTGCGGCACTTTTCTCTGTATGTATATAAATTTATTTGAATTATTTGTTTGATACGTGAGAAAAACGATTAAATTATTAAAAATCATATTACTTGATTTTTTTGTGGTAGGGAGTAATTGGAATTATTCTGTGCGCTGTATATTTTTGGAAGTAATGGCAATTTAATTAAACTTGCGACAAATGACCCCGAAAGGTTTTCTTTTATTAAAGCATTTTGATGCTGGTCGATTTCATGAAACATATTTCAAAACTGGGGGGGGGGGGTGGTAAGGTCCAAAAAATCGCTGCTAGAATTTTTAAAGATCCCACAGTAATTCTAAAACTTTCCAGAATAGACGGACTGTTACAAGACAAACGTCGAATTTTTGTCTATTACTCAGGAAAATCAAGTGTTTTAAGGAATCAGGTGTTTCAGTCACCAGCATAAAAACAGACCAGCGTTTGATAGATCATACCTCAAATTTAGTACATCGGAATAAAATCCACTTTTAAGTGAATACCGGAAGACATCCCGGCACACATACAATGATAGAGTCAATAGAAGTTATTTAAGGACGGGGAGAATTTTGTTTGATGGTTATTTTTTCATGATCTTAGAAAGTGTTGAGCGCAATGAGTGTCATATTTTGGTAGCATTATTTTCGATTTTTAGCCATACAAGATGACAAAAAATCCATATAAAATCATTTTGGAGCAAACTTTTCGAAGTTTTCCGAGCTTAGGTTTAGAATAGATAGTAGTGATTTTTCAGCATGATATAATTCCACGATTCATAGCGCCAGGATAATTTAAGCGAGTACTAAAGAAAATCTAAAATTGTTCCCATGGCTGTATTATTTACTCAGTTTATGGTCCTTAAAATCAGTTTATGTTCACAAAGTATTATCAATTGTCCTAATTGTTCTACATTTAGTTAATCGTTACCAATTAATAATTTATGTGTCTAATATTGAGTTCATCTATTACGTAGGTGGGAATGGCAAAGCAGTAAAATTAAAAAAACGCGCAGTTAGTCTTAGTAGTGCATAGCGGTAAGCAAAAATTTCAATTAAAACCAAGTCAGAAATATTATCAGTTACATTAGCCGATGAGCGGTCATTATCTGCGACCAATGCGAAACACGTTTATACTTGTTACCAGTACAAAACCTAACGGTATACCGATGTCGTACGATAATCATACCAATAAAAGATATAAAGTTGAAGGGTGCAATTCATAAACATGGGAGAGGAATTCAAACAGCAGACAACTAACCGAAACTAGCAACGGAAATGTTAAAAATTAGAAAACAAAAGCGAAAACCGGTAGTATGATTCGTTGTACAGATTTCGTTGAACGGCAGTTTGCTCTAACAGTTCTTCTGTTTTCGGACCTATCCTTATCTAGTAGAATTAGAAGTAATTCAGTTGCTGCATCACCAAAAATGCAATTTCTAGTACCATTGTTTATTATTTATCTAATAAAACCCGAGGTTACGAAGGGGTTGACAAATGCGTAGTTAATCATAATAAATCGCTAGGGCATTGTGATTATTCTGTGTTTGTAAGTTCAAAGTATTTTCAAGGTTATTAGTATTTTCAAAATTCAAGGTTTTATTAGTTCAAAACCAAACTTCCAACGTCTTGATATGTATGTGAGTGAAGTAAGCTCAGAATTTCGTCCTAGAAAAATAAAAAAAATCATCGGGTAACACTAAAACTGCAATGATATTCGAGTCCAGAATTTAATATAAAATTTTCGTTCAATATCGAAATTTTATTCTAGCCCAGAAATTTTTCTAAATTTTTAAACTAAAATTAAAAATATTGTAATTTAGGATTTTATTAAATAACGAAGAGCCATTTGTTGTGATATAAAAAATGGTCAATAAAAGGCCATTGACTGAATGTATTCTATGCGACACTGAATCGTATAGAGTATTCTAAACAAGGTTGCACAGTTAGTTCTTAGTTCTAGTGTTAATTACAAACCGATTTGAATGTAGTTAACAGAGCTATGATGGTTTGGGTCAGTATATGGTATCGAGTTCAGATAATATCCAAAGGGATTCGGTCTGATATGTCTTTGTGCATCAGAGACCCAGTAATGGAATGTATTTTAGACGAATCATGGTCTTATTTACCATCTCAAGTTTTAGTTTTTACGTTTCGTATAAAATACATTGCATTATACTGGCCTTTGATACACGAACACATTCCAGGCCGAATTTCTTTGGATATTATATGAACTCGATACCATACTGACCCAAACCATCATAGCTCTGTTAACAACAATCAAATTGATTTATAATTAACACTAGAACTAAGAACTAATTGTGCAATCTTGTTTAGGATACTTTTGGTTACTAGCAACCGATATATCTAGATTTTCCCATAGCATATAAACGTTTGGAAATACCTTGGCGAGTCGTGTTTAATGCCTACGCAAGCCGATGTTTAGTTTTCGTATCAACTCCATCCAATAGCGCTTGCAGCTCGGTGTGTCTTCCGGAGCGCTTCTTGTCCTCAAAGTCGAAATCGCCACTTCTGAAGCGTTTAAACCAACCTTCGCAGATAGTTTTTGATGGTGCATGTTCGACGTAGGCTTCCTCAAGCAAATGACGTGCTTCAGCTGCATTTTTTTCGCAAGTTGAGGCAGAACAGCAAAGCTTCCCGCGAATGCTGTTTATTTGGCACAAAACTAGACATTTTCGTTATTAGAAAAAATATTTTTGCGTTGCGATATGTACTGGTATTACAACTGGTTATCGTTAACAACTGTTCACGCTATTAACAAAACACAACTTCTTCAATAAATGACAACTAGATGTAGCGCTAGCACTATCTATGTGTAAATTGCACATTACATGTTTAAATAAAGTTTTTGTGTTTGTATTGTTAATGGTAACTAAGGGCATCCCATGCGTTATGAAAAATAAAGCGAACTCTATCTATTCAACCAAATATAAATAACAATTATTCCAACGTTTTATAGGAAAAATGTAAATCCCTTTTTCATCCAAAAAAAACAAAAAATGGCTCATTTAAAGTCCAAACCACGTAAAAATCATAGTATGTAATGACGTTTTTGATAAAAAATTTCGCTTGATTTGAAGTACAACCAACACAGTTGTATGTGTAGTTAGTGTTTTTTTTCGGTGTAAGTTGTTTCAAAACACATACAAAAATAAATTTTTGACATAGTGCTTTTGCCGTATCCGCATAGTTGTGTTAGTGGGCAGCAAAAGGGATATGCACGTATACACTACATAATAGGTTTAAATTTATACGACGATTTTAAAAGTTTTCTTTCTCTCTCTCTCTCTCTCTCTATAGCTTTCATATCACATGGAGGGGATTTTTGTAGCCCCTCAACTCTCGGTTCAGCATAGGCCGACTGGTTGTTGATGTAACGCATTTTGTATCATTTGTTCTGGTGGGGATTTTCAACATGACCTTCCAGCTAAATTAGATTTTGACAGTGGTCAACTTTATAATTTAGTAACTGGAATATCAAAATTTACTCGAGTAATACTTGATAGAATCCAAAAGGTCTTCAAACCCATGCACCAAAGCTCGAAAGCTCCTTAGGCGAGGTGCATAATGCGATGCAGTCGGCGTAGGTAGCGCATCACTGTTTTTTGTTTGCAATGATTTTAAAAGGCTGCGCACAAATAATGAAGCAGCGCAGAGCAGAATAGTAAAAAAACTGTTTCACGTCATAAAAATGTTACGAAGTGACGTTAAACAAATTTTGAGTCAAAATCAGCCGTTTACTTGACTTTTAACGCAACAGTAAAGCCAACGTAGACAACAATTATTTTACAATGTGTGTTTACACTGCGTTGTGCTCATCACGTTTATAACATTTTCTTTGCTATTGTCTCAATGTGCGCCTTAGTATTCCAGACATTTGCTTAGATTTGCTTTGTTCCCAGTTTTATTATTAAATAATAAAATATTTATTTAAAAACATCTAGTTTAAATATTAATTTAATATTACTTATTCAGACTATAACATGGATCGAGTAGTAATAAAAAACGTTGGGTATATCATATAGGTATGATAATTCTTTTGTTTAAAGTAGATACATTTTTTATACGCAAATTGCATAACAGAATCGGTAAATCAATTTTATAAAAACTTTGAAACTACTAAATTAAATTTTATTTTATAAATTATTGTCCTGCTAAAATTCCGATACAATTATGGAGAGGCACAAATACAATTACGAGTATGATATGATATACAAATACATATATAGCATTTTCTAAAATTGTATGTCAAAAGAAAATTCTAAGTGTTACTTATGAATGGTGATGTGATTTTATGTTTCTTCGTGCGCATAAAAGATAATTTTCCTTTACGGTTGAAGCAAAACAATAATGTTAAACAAAAATGAATATTATATGACGTTTGTTAAATAAACTACATACATTTTTAATAATTAATTGTTAATGAGATGTAAAAAATGGAAATAGCAGACAAGTCCATTTGAAATTATAACCGGATAAAATATATGTATGTGAAGTTGGTCCAAATGTCCACCCTAAAAATACAGTGCCAACACGAGCACTAAATTTCTCCCATGTATGAGCAAAAAAAACATATCTGCTTCGATAGATTTTTAAGTCAACCTAAAACATTTGTTATCATGACAGAATTTCAATCAGTTAATCCGTCTGGCAAAAAACTTTAAAAGGATGTTTAGCACATACGAAGAAACGTCTATGGACTAAACTATTCTAAATTGAATTTGTAACAAAATTGATTAAGGTTATTATTCTAAAATCTTACCAGAAATTACGAATTCTGATAATAATTTGGCCAGATTATTATCAGAATTCGTAATTTCTGGTAACATTTTAGAATAATAACCTTAATCAATTTTGTTACAAATTCAATTTAGAATAGTTTAGTCCATAGACGTTTCTTCGTATGTGCTAAACATCCTTTTAAAGTTTTTTATAAAAACGGGAAAGGCATAGAAATGCAAGCTGTCATTTCTGGTCTTCCGATTTCAACTAAATTTACTTATCTCGAGGTCTTTTCATGATTACTATAATTTGTTTTATATCTTGTTCACGTGGTGCGGAGTGGAGTGGACTGGATTTGAAAATTCACCATGTGAGCACCGAAAAATGTAGTGTGGAGTGGATTATTAACTGCACTCAAATTGTGGAGAGTGAAGTGTAGTGGATTTGCAAATCCGTACCACGGATTGGATATTTTGACATTTGATATTGTTTTAATTAATTTAAACATAATTTAGAGATGGAAAATGAACATAGTGATAATTCAAAGTGTGTGTGGGGAAATGATGAGACCAAATTATTTCTAAAAATATGTGTAGATGTAGATATTATGAAACAAATAGATGGATATAATAATGGATAAAGATGGATATAATAAAACTGCTAAGCAAGTACTATTTAAATATAAAAGTTTAAAATCTTAATATTATTTAAAGAAAAAAAACCTAAATAAAAGTGGAAGTGGTGCTTCAAAATGTATACATATGGAGCAAATGAGCGAGATTTTTGTAAATCCTAAAACTAATATGGTTGTGTTCAGCTTTCGGTGCAGACACAACCACTAGAAACTGTATTGGAAGGTTATACCGACATCCCAAATGAGCACGATGAGACAACTATTAATGTTTCCAGTAAAATATGTACCAATAATTGTAAATGAACAATGCAGTTTTAAAATATCTACATTTTTAACGCTTTTTTTATTAGTTTTAACGAATAACAGCACTGGTGGGAGATCAGAATATGAAATAGTTATAACAAGCTGCGCAGAGAAAATGGAGAAGCAACAAAACGCGCTACAAGATTTTTTTTTTATGAAACAAGAAGAGTTATTTGAAAAACAAAAAGCTCTGGAACTAGAAATTCATAACACGGAGGATGAACGCCAAAAAATATATTTGGAATCACTAGCAGATATTTTTCAGCCTCAAAGATATTGATCACAAGAAAGGCCATTGAAACGATCACGAACGCGTGAAACATATCTACAACCAACCATATCGGACGACGAAGAAGATACTGTATATGTATTTCTGAATGTCCATAAATAAAATTTAAAAAACATAGGTTATATAAACATGATTTGGTATTTTATTAAGTTTATTATAAACAGATTGCTTAGAAATGGAAAATTTTTGTTAATATATGGTTTTAGATTATTTCTTATTTCAATTCCCTCCAATGTATTGGCATTCGATGTAGCAGCTTGTCTGTTTGGTTGTTGATGTATAATTGGCAGCTGAGCAGACATCATGTTTTTTAAACTTTTGTCATTATTTTCTCATATATTGTGTAATATACAACATGTCAATATACAAATGAGACAAATAAATATGCAATTTTTAAAGGTGCATCCCGTTTCATTAAAAAAAAGCGGTTCTCTAACGTACCTGCAATTTGCTGTGTGGGATATCTTCTTAATAGAGAACTCTTTCGATATAACAATTAAAATTTGTTTAGTTACACATAGTATTGGAAGAAATAATCTGATGTTTAAAAAAATAAGTGTTCTTAAACAAGTGAAACAGAGTGTATATGCATTAAAATAAATTTCTTCTTTATTTATGGTGGTTGGATAATTTTTTATGACCCATGGCAGCAATAGGCAGGATCGCCAAGAATAAAATATGGTATAGCTTTCCCTTCAATTTATTTTGTGTGCTAAAATTTTTTTATTTTAAAAATATAAGTTTAAAATTAGAGTATAAATAAGACAAACGTACACTTGGTGCAATATTAGCTATATTCGTGTAAATATCAGAATTAACAAAGACATGAATATTCACAGCTAATATCTAGGAATCCAAAAATTTGGGTATTAATCATTATTAAATAGTTGGAAAAAAATTGATTTTTGTTTCCTTAATTGTGCATTGCAAACGGCCTGCATATTGAATGAAGGCCAATATTTGCGGTTAACGAAGTCCCTATATTCATTATTTGGCACCAGTATAGGAATGTGGGTAGCATCAATACATCATATAATCTGTGGAATATTGAAGATTTCTTCAATATCGGAGGTAAACTGCATCGCTTCTTTTGCATTCGGCATATAAATACCTTTTTGTACATATTTATTCAAACATCGGAAAATCTATGCAAGCATTAATGCACTGTTGATTTTCCAACGCCTACAATTATTGCAACCACTCTTAACTATTGCTACTTGTTTTTCTGTCGATAAACTTTGTTGATTATTTGCACCAGCGGCATTAAATTTAGGTGTAAGATCTTCATCCACAACATCACATATAAAGTCAAATGTTCCTTTCGTCATTCTAAAATTTTCAATCCACTGGTCCTGCGTAAAATGTAACAACATGTTTTCCCATCCATTTTTTGTAACTGGGTTTCATGTAAATTTTTCCAAAATCAACTTTTATTGTTAACAAAAATTTTTTGTACCAAAGTGTTGAACATGTTGACAACTGCATTTGATGTTGTAAAATTAATTGTTCATTAGCTTTTTTATATTTGTTCTTCCTACTTCTAAGATCGTTTTATGTATATTTTCCATATTTAAAATTTAAATCGACAAAAATTTATTTTCATTTCAAAAACAAAAAATTTATTTTCATTAAACGCGTTTGTTTATGCAAACGTTATTAAAATCTAAACAGAAAGAAATTTTAATTATTATTTTATATTGATTTTATTAAACAATGAAATAATTATTTTATACAGCCATATTTTTTATAGAGTATTTGCAAGAAGTGGTACAATGTCACATTCGTGGTACAATTTACTCAAATTAATTTGGCACGTTATTTAATATTCCCTTCTTGTTCGTATTCGGTCGTTCGTAATATTCCCTTCGTGTTCGTAATTTGAATCCAAATAATAAGTAGCTAATAAGAATTTATTTGTATTAATCGTGTATTTTGTTGACAGTTCGATGACAGTTCAGATTTCAAAATCTGCTCGATTTACAGATTTAAATAAGAAACACAGCTTAAATTACGTGAAACTAAAACTAATCTGAGAAATCGGAATATTTTTACAAATAAAAAATAACGATCTAATCAATCTGAAGTAAAATAAAAAACAGCAACAAAATTGATCAGATCGATCTGAGCTGAAATAAGAAACAACTTTTTAGTACTCAGATCGATTAGATCGGAATAAGAAACACAGCTTAAATATAAAAGTGAATAATTGGAAAAATTACGGTTAAAGCAGTATGCCTGTTATTTCTTCTAATTTTTGCTAGTACACAGTATTAAGTATCTAAAGTCGTGACCCGACACTTACTTGACGCTTTGTACAATCTGATTGGCCCCTGATTTAAAGATTTACAGCAATTAAGTTAATCTAATATGAATCACGTGATATACAAATCAATTATTATTTGAACCAATTTTCGTTAAACTTAAAGTCTTAAATACCGAATTATCGTCAAACTAAATGTGGACTTCCATTTAAAAAAATAATTTAATTCGATTTTAATTAAAATACGTACTCGTATATGAAGTCTACAATAAATTTAAATGTCAAAATTTTTGGAATATTTTATATCTGATTACAATTTATTTGTCTATTTTATTTCTGTATATAAAAAAGTACATAAAAAATTGTACCAATTTATAAATGTTGAAGTAACGTAATTTATTTTAGTATACATCCTTAGAGATGTAATTGTTTTCTCATATAGGAATGTAGCTCTAGTTGTCTATAGACAATGCAGAGTTTGTTTTATTATATTGTGTACAATGTACATAAACATTCCAAAGGAATAACTTGAAAATAAAACTATTTCAATTTAGTAAATCAACCAAAATATCCATATAAATATTTTATTTTGTATAACTATAACAATGTAATATGTAGTAGAAAATATCAACTAAAATTTTTGTCTATTATTAGGGTGAGTCTTTTAAAAAATGCCAGGCTTTTATCAGGAAAACGGTGCATGATAGGGGAAAATTACTTATAATGCAAATTGTTCAGTGTTGTAGGGGACATCAAAACCAATCAATAAGAATGTGCACTCAAAAATCTCGGTTAAAAAAACCAAGTTACGTCAATATATTACAAACTAATGAAAGCCATCCAAGGTCACCACTTAATGTACCCCACGACACTACACATTTTTAAATCTAAAAAATTTTCTCCTATCTTGCATTGTTTCCGTGATAAAAGCTTGGCATTTATTAAAATAACTCACCTCTATGCTGTTTTGTAATGTATTTTCATTTTATTAAAGATTGCTGACTGTCTCAGGTCAATTTTTTAATATACGCTTTTTAAAATTGTACTAAAAATAATTAAATAATCAACACGATTATTTTGACAAAATGAAAGCTTGAAGTTAGAAGAAATTCATCTTAGAAATAGAAACGATAGAAACAATAGAAACGAGTGGCATCATGATACATGGGATACATTATGTAAGCATTGCAACATTCGAGTTACGAAAAATGACGTCAACACCAATGACTCATCAGCGATAGGCAAGCACGACTCGTATATAGACATTTATCAGCAAATGGGACTAATTTTCGATTGTGACGAAGGTGAGTCGTATATGAGAAGGGATGAATCGTATGTGACATACTGACATGTCAGGGGTGAATTGCACTGATTCTTATTTATTTTTTAAACCAAAAGTGTTTAAATGTTGCCAATTTAAAAATATTATACCGGCCTTGAATTAATATTCCAAAAGGTTGAACATAAACATAAACAAATTTGTTCATCGAAATGGATGTGTTAAATATAATAAAATTGGAGGTTACGAATAAGGGGTTGACAAATGCGTAGCAAATCATAATAATTCGCTAAGGCATTGTGATTTATACTTTGTGTGTAAGTTCACTGCAGTCTGATGAGACGACCGAATTATTTTATTTAAAGAATACAATGTTTCATTAGTTCAAAACCAAACTTCCAACGGCTTGGTAACCTTACCTCAATGTAAAAGTAATATCTGGGTATCACCCAGAATAACCCAAAATTTCAAATTTTTTTATAGTAAAATTTTTAGAATAAAACAATTTGTTCACTTTCCAATCACCAGAAACTAAAAATAGCAATCGATGGAGTTGTACAACGAGAAAATATGAAACGATTTAACTTAAAAAGTGTGTGACAGGATGAGAAACATCGACAATTTGTCACACGTATATTTCACTTTCGACTTTGTCATGTAAGAAGAATGTAGATGACATCACACTTGTCATCGAATGTGGATAGTTATTGAGCGAGCCATTTGAAAAACTAATATGTCTTGTCATAAATTAGTCATTTAGTCCACATACCACAAAATTGGACAATAACCATTTTTTTATACACCACTTTACTGCACATATCTTCTATGTTAGAAATAGAGTCGAATTACATTATAATAAATCATAAACATCGTACATGTATTTCGTTCCATATTACTGTATTTTAAATTTATTTCGCTGTGCGTGCAGAAACCTACACAAGTGTTTCACGCGTAAAACATGCCTTACTTGCATTGAAATTAACTTATATTAGTTACCATTGGCCAGCAAAAATAAAACAAAAATTCAAACTGAACATAATGTATTTTAGACAAAATATGCAGACAATTAATTCTTTCTTTTATAACATGTGAACATGGAAAGAAGTAGTAGAAAACCTAGTTTACATCTCAATAGGTGCAGTCTATAATTATTACAATACTCGCTTCGCTTGTCTAGTGAAACAGCCGCTTTCCCAATGGCCAAAATTGTCTTGGCGTCAGAACATTGTCCTGTTCTCGTGGCACTGTAATTATTATACATACTCGCAAACATTATAGCAAAGAGCACACATATTTTCTCTTCAGCGACGTAGGCAGGCGAATAGAAATTCATTGCTTCTCCCGTCAATAGCCGTGTTTTATTATTCGAGCACAGTCTGGCGCCGAATTCGAGCAAAGTCCGGCACCGAATGGGAAATCTCTACTAAAACTGCAGCTATTATTCACTGGTCTCGCTACTAATAAAAACAACTTAATTTCATGCAGTCGAATGACAGTTCTACTTTTGTGTTTATTGGTTTCTGTCAAGTGTTTATTTTTTCTTGGTTTTCTTCAAAAATACAAAGAAAACCATTTTTTACTAAAAAATAAACAATTTCGTATATAGTTTTTTTCGAAACGACAAAACATAACAAAAAAAAATTGACATTACGTCAAAACTTGTACAAGCGACTGAAGTTTGCTTTGATTTAAGGGTTGTACTAAACTAAGGCCTTTTCAAATTTTAGTTAGAGCAAATTATTTTCGTATCGATTTTTAACTAAAAAGTTGAATGAAAAATCATAGTTTAGAATTAAATAAATTAATTATATGCAAAAATAGCGCACTAATTATAAGTTTTGACATAGAAAATTGGGTACTCTGAGTACATTTCTCTATCGAGCACAAATAAAAATATATTTAAAAAAAACTTTTAAAAAAACCACGCTTATATTTAAAGGCTCTAAAAAGTAGACAATATAAGAAAAGGCTTTGAAAAGTAGAAAATAAAATTTTTCTTCCTTCCTATCAAGGTATATTTGTAACAATTAGAAATTTAAAATTAATATGACTAAAACTATAAGCGTGGGGCGCTCCTTTACGGCATTAGTAATTTAAGACTACCAGACCCATGAAGTAAAGTTGTAACAAGATGGGTAAAACCAAAAAATAAACAAAAAAGAAAATAAAAACAGACAGTCTAAGGCTGGTCTTGATCGAGAGCATTTAAAAGCTGATTATCAATTATAAGAAAAAAAAAATTCCAAAGTGAATTCGTTCGATAACATATAATTAATCTGTGAAAAATAATAAAATAAATGGATGGTGTTGATTCAAGGAGAGTGCAAAACGTGTGTGAGGTTACCAAAATAAAGTAATTTAAATAAAACTTGTATAAGAGGCTCTTTGTTAACGATTGTGAATACAAAACTCTGAAAAAAATAAAAGAAAAAAAACGCTACCTAGCAATAATTGTAGATTGATGTACAAATATTGGTCAATAGCTGTAACGTTATAAATTTATGTTAACGATATTGTATGACATATACGAGCCAGTTATTATCGGATAAAATAAAGAAAAAAAAATTATCAACTACACGTGTTTATAATTGTTGGTTCCTGCCAGCGGTGAGGTCCGTCGTGAATGAACTGTAGTTGCTGTGGTTACGGTGGTGCTTTATAATAGTATTCGAGATACCAAAACCATCGAGCGTCAGCGGCGTATGCTCGTACTTCGAGTTTGGTAGTAGACGGTGCATCTCTGGGGCAAGTGATTCCTGGGTGATAATATCGTGGCAAGCGGAGGTGAGCAGAAATTTCGAGCGATCAACGGAGTCAACGGTGCAACCGCCACGGTCGCACCCTTAAGGAAACGTGGCAGCGAAGCAGTTATTACGTAATTATATCGGTGGTTTCCGTAAGTACGTAATTTCAATTCACAATCGTAAGTTTTAAATTTTGTCTTGATTTATTCATTTGTGTTGATATCTGTATTATATTTGTAAAACCCATACACCTGCACAACTATCCTGGATTGGCTGTTAAGAGCAAAAAGTTCGCGCAAAACATTTTCTTTTTTTTTCATTTTTTTTAAATTGATCACGGCCAACATGATACATTAGAGTGAAGTGAGGGTTCCCTCACCAACCCTCACTTCTTCCCGCATTAGGATGACTGCCAAGATGCCAAACCAGGTGTAAGAGTGCCCAACCTTATCGCGCGTTTTCGACAAATGAACCCTAGTACGACGAGCACTACCCAGAACAATTATAACAAAATCACCTGTGGCCCTATTCTGTCTTTCCCTGGGAATAGGGAATTGGGAAAAATATTTTCATAGCATTTTTGTCCAAATTATATTTTTGTAGCCTACTGAAGTAATAAGTTTAGTGCAAAAATTTTTGAAACAAAGTTAATTGGGAAACTTTTGATCCACAAAATTTTTCTAGGGAAAAATATTTTCCCATTTAACTTTGTTTCGAAAATATTAACACCAAACTTGTTCCCTCAGTAGGCCAGAAAAATATAATTTTGACAAAAATACTATGAAAATATTTTCCCCAATTCCATATTCCCAGGGAAAGACAGAATAGGGCCACTGGTAGTCGAAAACGGAGGGATCGTTACAAAGTCTTATGGGCTAGTTATATAGACGAAAATGAAACGGACTGAAACGAAATGAAACGGAAAAACGATAGAGGCATGGTTATATAGACGAATTAGTGAAATCGGGTTTGACATTTTCATATTTGTTTCAAATTTTATATTATTTGAAGTTTACTTCTCGTGTGTATGAAAACTTACTCGGAAAATCCATTTTATTTTTGGCAAACTAAATACTCTGCTTACTTTGAATCAAATTGAAATACAAAATATTTTGACAATTTGACATCTGCTTGTAAGGATAACAAAAATAACCGCAGTGTATAACCGCAAAGACGAAACGAAAGCAAACTGAATTGAGTCAATTTCTCCGTCCGTTTTCGTTTCGTTTCTTGTATATAATTATTTTAGTATGTTTTCATGTATTCAATTCGTTCGTTTCGGTTCGGTCCGTTTCGTTTTCGTCTATATAACTAGCCCATTCTACTTTTTAAAGCCTTTTATTATCTACTTTTTAGAGCCTTTAAATATAAGCGTGTTTTTTTTAGAAAGTTTGTTAAATGTTAGAATCTTGTATTGTCATCGGAGTTAAGCCTGCATGCAAAATTTCAGCTCAATTAGACTATCGCAAGTGGTTGAAAAATTGATTACAAAATTTGACGATATAAACAGACACACAGAGTGAGCTAATATAAGCGTGGTAAAAACACGGCTAATATGTTATTAGTAGTGTTGCTTTGGCAAAGTCCGCTTAGGTTAAAACAACAATTGCATTGTATAAAACCGAGGACGCTTTAATATAAAACCAAACATATTTAGTTTTAAGAAAGTAAACCATTTTATAGTTATGGCGTTCACCGCAAGGCGGTCATGTTTATTTTGTTTCGAAAGGTAGTCATCTTGACATTTGAAATTGCCATTTCCCGTAATTGTGGAATAATTTTAAGATTTACTTTTTAGACTGTTAGTTGGGAATCGTGATTTTCATATATTTGCTTATAAAATATAAGGATTATCTAAAAATGATTAGAGATTTTTTTTTCAAATTTTTCGCTTAGTCCATAAGTTGAAGATACGCTAATCTCGATTTATTTTCGAATTAGCGTTTATAATGTAGTTCACAATGAAGGAAAATCTAACAACATAAAGAGGTGGTTGTCTTAACCAAAAATCAATTAATTTCTAATTAATTAAAAAAAAACTAAGGTGGCTGCCCTAAAACGGACCGGCATAAACCCGAACTAGCCGTTGTCGTGCAAATTAATTTATTAGACCACTCAATGTCAAATAGTCTTGATAATCACTTTCCGAAAGTTCATCAGGTTTTTTAGAATCTTACAAAATTCATTCCGGTAGTAGACTGTATCCTATAAAAGCATTTATCGTTATACTGGTGTATATCATACCTCCGCAGTAGTATCGGGCGCTGTGTTTAAGCAGTTCGCAGTTCCAAAAAATCAACAAAACATATGGACGATTAACCCGTCCTTTTTCAGTACCAAACTTTTAATTATTGTCTACCGAGTGAGGAAGCAGTTATTATCAGTTGAGGATAAATGTAATATTTTTGCATGACGTTGTTTTGTAATGAAAAAACGGAGGGGTGAATATATTGTGGCAAACATCCGATCATTTTTTTACCATTTAAAATATACTTTGATCTCGAACACACTACACTTGATTTCTAAAACGATAAATTTAACTTACCGGACTTTTGATAAAACTGTCTTGTATATTCAAAAATCATTATTCCTGATTAAATTGCAGAAAACTAAGAAGATCAACAATTGTTGAAAATTTAATTTTGAAATTTATTTGAATCTTCTAATTCTTTGTCGTTTTTTGTAAATGTTAAACTTTTCAACATCAATTCAAAAATAGAAAAGGCTCTGAAGGAAGCTGTCGCTTCTATTACACAAACTTACTTCAAATTTTGCAACGATATTCCAATTAATGGAAAAAGTTTAAGTATGATGTTTGATCCCGTTAAAATTTTATAAATGTTCTGAACAAATTTTGTTTGAAATTTAATTTACAATCTTTTTGTGTTAATGGTTCGTTACATAATTTTCAATATATTTGCAAACAATGAAAAAGCTTTTAGGAAGCGGTAATTTCCGGGACTGATTTGGAACAAAAATCACTGGGGTCTCCCAATTTCAGGTCAAATCGTTCTTTACTAAAGTAAGGGTTAGTTATACAGGATCACTGTATCTGTGGGAATATTTTCTTCTAGAGTTTTCTGATCTTCAATAGCTATTATGGAAAACTCGTGCTTAGTTTTTCTTTTTTCCGAAATTTTCTTTTAATATTTCGTTATTAGTTCTCAAACTTGGAGAAGCTACGCAAGGTCGATCGGAATATACAACAACAATAGACTCAAACATTTTTCTCAAAAATAAAGTTAAATCAATAATCTCGTGTCTAGTTTTGTTTGTTTTCAAATATTTTAATTTTGTATTATCGAAAAAATTTAAATAAAAACAGACTACCCATAAAATTATGAAAACTAACTCATACAATTGCCGATGGAGGGCCAATGATTGTTTGGTATGGAAATACGGAATTTTACTATTAAGTAGGTTTGAATGGTAAAGAAAAAATGTATAAATAGAGAACTGTTTGTAGGTCTGATGGCAAAAAAATTAACCTGATTGGGACTATTTTTGTATGTTAATTTTTATTTTCATAAAGTATGCCATGCTAAAATTTCATATAAAAAAAGACCCAATCAGCTTATTTTGAACGCGCTAGATGTCACTACCCCGGACATTTATAGTTCTCAATAGACAAATTGAAATTTAACTTTTAGGTTAGGTTCAACAGCAAATTTAATTCAGTAAAGAACGGTGTTAAGTATGCAGTTTTATCCCGATCGAACAATCCAATTATACAAGAACCATATTTTTGTTGAAAAACGTTTTTTTTTTTGTCAAAAATCGTCATTTTTGCTTAGGTTTTGGCAACAATAGTTATGTTTGAAAATTTAATTTAGAATCTTTCTATTTATAATCGTTTTTCTCCATAATTTAAGCAAAAATGACGATTTTTGACAAAAAAGATATTTACTTCGTAAAAGAAAGTAAAATTTCCAGCGCAGCCTGTTTTTCGAGGCGTCTTCGATAATACACAAATTGAACTTGGCAATGCAACCGGCTACCGTTTAATATTGAAATAACACTTGAAGCAAAAAACGATGCGACTAGTCAAATCGGGGTATTAATAGGTATTAGTTAGGTCAATAAAATTGAAAAATGTGGCCTTGAGTTGGACACCAAACTCGTATTGCGACTCCTGCTCACTTGAATATATTAAATCTAATTATTCTTGAACATTTAGTATCTTTAAAGGTAAGCGAGAATGCGAGAGTAAATAGTACCCATTTAGATATGCAACCGTCACATAACCATTTAAACAACTAATCATTCACAAAATACATGAAATACAATACAATTAAATGTGTGAACGATTAATGGTCGTACAATGTTATATTTTAAAATATACGCTTAAATATCCATGCAGTTTCCAATTACACGATTGAGTAGACAATGATCGAATTTGCGATTAACTATTAAATGTACATACAATGGAGAGGGTTACGATTACTTTTCTACGTATTTATAAGGTTAAGTATCAATACTTTGACGAGTGAAACAAATTACAATTAACCATCTCTCTATACAAATAAAGTTTATACAATTAATGCTCGGTTGCACATAAATGTCACTAACAAATGGTTAGTCAGTGCTTCAGTGAGTAATGAAGAAGTTACAGTGAGAAATTTATCACAGAGAATTTATCATTTTTCATACCAGAAATTTAAATATTTGGTCGTTTAAAAATTTATTCCGAAGTTAAATATTTTCATGTAGAAATACTGTTATATTCCATATATAGAATAAATGTTATATTTCTTTCTTTTTAATTTGAAATTTAGTAAGGAATACTAAAAAATATTAATTATGTTTAAAATTTGAACATTTAGCTAAAGTGTTGTAGTTGGACTATAAAACCGCAGCGCTTTAGACACGGACACTTGAATTTAATTACAAGCTTATAAAATATTTCTCATATTCTCCTGTAACGTAGCAGATAAGCTTGTGTTAGTGTCGTTGTCAAACTTCGGCACCAGCAATACTCCTGAATTGAATAAGAGCTGTCAGCTTCTCATAATTTTGATATCGCAATGTAATTTTGAAGTAACTTCGGTAATTCACGAATACAAAACATTTTCGTAATTAAATTTCTCACTTAAAAATAATAAAACAAGAAAAATATTATGCTTCGGCAGTTGTCATAATTTCGTAAATGTTCGTTTTTTACGAAAGACTTTACCACTACAGAGTTATTTTAATTAAGCAGTTTTATCGAATTTGCGTTATACTGATGCTTTATCGAACGAATTTTATGTCCCTGTTTCCTACATTGAATATTATTTCTTTTTAGTTGTTATCACAGTCAAACAGAGTACAAATATCACAATGCTTTTATCTAGCAGGGTGGTATAAAAAGTGAATCAGTGTCCAAGTTTATTCTAGAGAAACGGGAAACCCTTTCCCTACCAAAATAATAATTATAATGTGTTTACTATTTACAATTGGATCTTAGGTAAAGGCCAACCTACACAGATATGTTATCGAATGAATGTCTTCTCAATTTTTTACATTGTATAAATCGCGTACCAACCTGTATAAAATTGTAGACGCAAAAAAATTTTTAAATGAATTGTTCTACATTTGTATGAATATAGTTTTATGAATAGTGCTAAAATAGTGACCAGTGATGAATGATCCGTACAAAAGTAAATTAATACAAAAAAAAAAATACTGAATTATATATTTTCTCTATCGATTATTCAACGTCAACTACTCTAATTTGTCTCATGTTGTTCTTAAATTGTTGTGTTAATTTTTTGCACTTTGGTTAAAAACAGCAAATTGCTGATTTTGATGAAAGCTCCGTAGAATTTTAGATGACTCACGTTCTGGTTCGGGAGAAGAGGTATTGTACCCTAGAATTGTAAAGATTCCTCTAGAATATGAGACAGAAGATGAGTCCTAAGTTGATTAGTACGAGTCACCGAAAACGATTAATAAATGGTACCCCGGCCATTTCGAGCGGCACTAACAAGATGAAACTGAGCTTACATGCAAACGTGATACATACAAACGTGAACGTGAAATCACATAATTCCCAGATTCTGATTTTAAAGATGCCGCAAAATGAACAAATATGTAAATTGAAATTAAAAAGTTCTATGTTATCTGTAACATATATGTGCATATCATATCCCCGGTTCGAACTATATTGGAAAAAGAGTTATCGTTTTGACCTTGTGGCAACTGCCATGTTGAGAAATCGAATAAGAAATATTCGAAATTCACTACATTATGTTGACACCGATTCAGATTCGACTGATTTAAGCAACATGTTCTGGAAAATTGCGCCAGTAGTGAACGCAGTAAAATAAAGATGTTGGGCGCTTCCGAAAACCCCAGGATATTATTCGATTGAAAAACAAATGATCCCTCATACTGGTCGATGTACGAGTATACGTCAAAACCGCGTCAACGGGTTTAAACAATTTCATGGCAACAACTTCAATAGGACTTGTCATCGACTTTGAAGTGTATCAGGGTGACAAAACACCTTTTAGTGATCGAACATTGGGTTTGCAGTCGTACTGAACTTGGCAAAAACAATTCCAGAAGGAAGTTTTTTATACTTTGAAAATGCTTCTCGATTTAGGGAATACGTAAGCACCATTATTTCTTAAAGTTACTTCATTTGTTTGCATTTGTTTTAGGGAAATCGTCTCAAAGATATACAATTTAAACCTGATAAATCAATAAAATGAAGTGAAAGCCAAGAGTTTATCTTGAACCACGGAAAGCACGAATTAACCACAGTTAAGTGGAAAGATAACAAGTGTGCTACCGTACTTTCCACAATCGTCGGATGTAACCCAACAGTAACAGTTAGCCGTTGGAATAAAAACATGAAAAATCACGTCTTCGTGTTATAGAGCAATATAAACAAAACATAGGTGTCGTGGATCTAGTCTACCAGCTGTTAGAGGATGATACTCATTCATGAAAACCAAAACATGAACACTAAAAGCAGTAAATCATTATATTGACTTAGCAACCGTAAACTCATGGATGGAGTGCCGTTTTGATTGCAAAGCTTGCGGCTTCTTTAAAGGACAAGTACTAGATTTACCGAACAAAATGGAAATAGCTGGTGTTCTGATTTCAACTATCATACAAAAACGACGAGCTGGTACGAGTAACGAAGCTGAGGAAGCAGAACCTAGGTCTTCTAATTTAGCCTCGCCTGTTCTCTCTACAGGAAACGATACGATAGATGTGACCTTTGTCCTATTTTAGATCTGCTATCTACTGCTAGAGCATGTCGTTTGGAAAAATGTAAGTTACACACGCGAACTAGATCTGAAAAATGCAATTTTTTCTATTTAATGGCTGATATACGAAAAATAATAGTTTTAAATTATTTCATAAAAAAAAAGAATTTTAATGGACATTTTTATTTGAAATTGTATATTTTTTATAATTTTCTTTGTTTAGGCTTCTAAAGCTTATTGGGCGCATTCAGGTCCGCCATCATAGATACCGCTACCTATCGGTATCATATTTGATGATATATTATGTTGGGAACGTAAACTGACCTGAATGCATCTGCATCTGATTGATCAAATGTCAAATGGAGAATTTTGTTTCTTTTAATATAACGAATGGGTGTCGTTGTGTTGTTAAAAGAAAAATAGACTTAATAATACATTTTTTGCAGTTTAGCGAAAGTGATATCTTAAGTATGGAATCGATTATGGCAGTTGCTGCCATAGAAACCCCAAATATGCAGCAAGACCGATGCGAGACGCCACTAAGAATAGAAAACTATTTTGAGGATACCATAACTCAATATGATTTTGATGATTTTCATAGACATTTTCGAATGTCCCGAGCAACATTTCAGGTATATAGTTATGAAATTTAATTATTATAAAATCATTTTAATTAATAATTTCTGCTTTATTTTAGATACTGCATACTGTGTAATGGCGAATACTAGGGGATAATGGCAAAATTTCATTGGAGAAGAAAATACTGTTTTCGATATGGTTTATGTCAAAAGAAGAGTGCTTCATGTCAACGAGTGACCGATTCGGTATCGCACAAGTACCGCACATTTCGTTTTTATGCAAATTATAAAGGCCATATCAAATTTGAAATCTGTATATATCCAGTTCCCAAACCTCATAAAGCAATTGGAGATTTCTAACGTGAGTGTATTTATTAATTCAATTGAAAATAATTACTGATTAATGTTATCATCATAGGAGTTTAAAGCCCAGTCAGGAGTAACCGGCGTAATAGGAGCTATTGATGGACACATTCAAATTTAGCAGCCCACGAGGAATGCTGTTGATTTTTACAATAGAAAATCGTTCCATTCTATAGTACTACAAGGTACAGCTTGAAACTATAATGCTGAAAATTAAGTAAAAATTTGAAAGGTGTTTTATAATTTTAGCTATTTGTGATAATAACCGAAAATTTATCGGCATCTACGTGGGGAGCCCAGGACGAATTCACAAACAAAATGGCCATCTCACTTCAGCCCAAGAGTATTTTAACACTAAGATAAGTGGACTGAGATCGTGCATTGAACGCACTTTTGCCCTATTGAAAGGAAAGTTTCGTAAACTGAAGTACATCGATATGTCTAGTCACCAGCGGATTAACGAAAGCATAACAGCAGCTTGCGTCCTACATAATTTTATTTTGGAACACGACATTTACCCTGGGGACGAATTTATCGAATATGATGTCGATGAAGTTGATTTAAATGATCTAGATATTCATCATGAAGATATTGCGACATCTAACGTAAAACGGAATTATTTACTAAGGTTATGTAATTAAAACGATGAATTTATAGAACAGATGGTATTTAATATCACTTCAGGTTTATAGTTCTAAAATCTATTTTAGTACTATTAAAGCTCATTAATATAAATGGTTAGGGGAACTATTATCAATAATTTGTTTAAGCAAAACATTCCGTTCTTCATGGACTTTAGTATTTTTTTCGATATTATCGATCAGTCTATCCATTTTTACAAGCTTTGCTCGTTCAATATCCAGCTGTTGCTCTCGATAATTACTTAAGGCACGTTTTCGACTACAGCCATTCGTTTCAACAAGATTTGCTACTTCGTTCAGGTAATTCTCACTGTCGACTTCTATAGATAACATAGTATTGTTGTTGTTGATGGCTCGATTATCACTAAATATCTCGTCGAATGTACCAAAAAACTCCCAATTAATTCGACCGCTTTCCGTCCGATTATGTTTATCCTTAATATCAGTGTACGTTTTTTACAAATTCCTAAATTTTCTATCTATCAAATCGACGGTGATGTCGTACCCCAATCCCAAAAACACAATTTGTATTTCATTCCATAAGTCTTTCCTTTTTTTTTTGGATCTCTAAATGCATTTTTTCTATTTTTATACTCGTTGATAATGAACAAGGTAGTCTCCTTCGTCCATTTAAATGTACCTTATGCAAAAAAAACTCAAAAATTGTTGTTTGAGGTTATGTTTTAAAATATAAATACTTACTTTCCATTTTTAATATTTATATTTTTATTTTAAATTATTTAATTTAATTATTTATTATAATAATATTTAGAAGTTTATTATTTTATATTTATTGATTATTAAAATGAAAAATTATTTGTATATTCACTTATAAACTGATCATCAAATCAATACCACTATATACAGGCCGATTTTTATGAATAAAAAAAAATTCTGAGTTAGTATGAGAAGTATTGAGAAATTAACTTTTCGGCATACACATGAAAATAGTTATTATGAAAAAACTTTAAAAATCCTTGTTTACGTCCCATAAATCATTTATATCTTTTAAATCAGCTAGAAATGTGAATTATTGTCCCTTTCTCTCTAATCTTAACTCCTTTATTAAGATTTATAAACAAAAAAAAAAAATCTTGTTAAGAAACTTTTCGTTCATTAATTTTCCAATTAGAACAACAACCCGTTTTTCCATAAACCACGTGCTCTTTACGAAAACAAATTTTTTTTGTTTTGTTTTGTGGTTCCATGTTACTATTTTCTTTGGTTTTATACGTTGAGCTACAGTGTGGGGAAAGACAACCGTAACAGATTGATGTAAAGTAATATTTATTTAAATTTTGTAATTATTTAGTTTACGTTATATATTAATTATTAATATATATATATAATATATTGTGTTATGTAATTAATATATTAATCTAAATATGTAATTGTAATGGAAAGCGATATTTTACCATAATTTAGTATATTCTATCTAAGAAAATTATGTATACATGATTTAATTAGGGAATAAAATTCACACCGTTACCACTAAGTACGTACAAATGTTTCGTTCGATAGTTTACTGTACAAAATATTCCGTTTACATAGGTATAGTATACACATAAAAACAAATTGGATAAACATTCAATCAGTCCCGTTTTTTTTCTCCCCACTGTACTCATGTTTACATTTAACTACTGTAAGAATTTTTTCCAATTTATATAAAAGAATACGAATCTTTTAGGTCACAAACAATTGAAATAATGTATTAAATTTATTAAAATTCATTTTCGTAAATTTAATAAATTTAATTAGTGAAATTTTAATTCAATTTGATATTTAAATTTTTTTTTTAAATATTCGACATAATATACACCCTTCCGTCGCAACATACATTTTTTTACTAAATAAATAAACTTCAGCAAAACAAATCAAAGTAAAAGTTACAAAACAAAACAAAGAAATTATTATTTTTTGTATTTTCGTGTTTTCTCGTGTCACGTGTGGTAAAATCATGTGCCGATTATGACGCGTAAGCAAAGTGGAGTTGTTGTTTAAAACCGGAAAATACTAAATGAAAATGTCGAAATAATAAATTTATTTTTCGGGAAAATTGTCACCAAAAGATAATTATTTATAGTGATCACTGACAAAATAATTTTTTTTTATTTTATTTATGAAATACAAGCGATTTATTGGCAAAATCAGCGAACCATAACATTCTTACTATGCAACCGAATTTTTTTTTGTATGGTTTTGTCAGATTTTGTTAAATAATATTCATACTAACGTCGGATTTTTAAAAATCGGCCTGTAATTGTAGTGGTATTGATCAAATGTATCAACATGATTATACCGATGGAAAATAGGACATTTAACTCATCAGTGTAGCCATAATTTTCTCGATGTATCGGTTGCATTCAGTACTCAACATGTTGATTTTAATCAACATGTTACCAACAGTTGGCGGAGCTGAATGCTGAGCGCATTGAATTTTGAAAACATATTGGTGATGAAATTATTTGATGTAAATAAAATAAGAATATAAGTTCAGAACTTAGTATCAAAATTCCTTTAATAATTTATATTTTAAGCGAATCAATTAGTTTACGACCAACACACACAAATGTATGGATACGATTTCTCATATATAAACCTTTTCGCAATCCAAAGAGTTTTTGTAGGAATAAATTCTTTCTGTACAACTTCTTCACATCAACGCAATTGTCTAGCTTGGTTTTTAAATATGTTGATTTTATCTCTGATTGATGAAGTTTGAAATACATACATAAATGTCTGGGTTGGTTTTAAGTTCATACCAAATTAAATTTTAACGGTTCTTAAAGAGAGTATGATTCGGTTCTTAAAGAGAGTAAAATATGGTTTTATCCAGACTTTTGTATAGGCAAAGAGGGACAGCGCTTACGTAAAATAGAAAATTCAAAACGTGATTCAAAACAAATTTATTGTTTGACCCAATATGCTAACCCACTTGCTTGCAATTGTACATTGCGTTACCGCATGGGAACATCATCAAAATAATTATAAGAATGGCAGGAAACGAGTTCGCTTCAGACACCACCGGAACATGAATAGGATTCAATGGAAAAATCACTCATTAATCCGAAAATTACCTGATATATAACCCCAAAATTAAGGCGTTCAAATCCCACCGTGGGATGTAGCGTTAGAACAAAACCAAAAAAATCGCATCTTTATTTTTCAGCTGAAAAGTCTGTTTAACAAATGCTTGTTAAATATTTAAACTCCTGAAAATGTCTCAAAAGTATCGAAAGTAAGAGTTATCTATGAATTATTTACGTACTACTTTGAATCCCATTTTAATTATGTTGAGATGAAATACCCTGAACAAATAAGACGTATTATTAGGCGATATACATATATTTCGTGAACTATGTCGCTATGTGAACTTTATCATCCTAAATTGTTAAATGCGTCTTTTCTAACTCGATTGTAAATTTTGCTCGAGTCTAATTGGCGCTAATTTCCGTTTACACTTTTTTTGGTGTAGGATTAAATTTGTTAACGTGTAGGTTTGCAAATGGTTGACGTGGAAATAATTTTCTTGTGTATTACATTGATTTTTTTATTTTCTTCATTTTTCTGTGAATTATAATAAAGAAATAAAATAATCTATTCCCACAAATTTCCCTAAAATATTCTACATAACATATAATGCAAACCACTTGAATATTTTTGGTTTCAATTAAAATAATTAAATAAAATTGATTGCTGGTTATGACGTATGTTCTAACATTATGTAGATCCTTTATTATGCTCGACCGGGTATATAGAGACAAGAATTATATAAAATTAAAATCGTTAAATATTTATGTATTTTTCTATATTATGTAGAGATATCATAATATTTAGATACATAATAAATATTATCAAGTGTCATACAATTTTTATATGCTAGCTGTATACATTAAAATCTAATTGATGTCAACAAATTAATATTTTAGAATTTAGATTCGGTTTCGATTGTATACATACTTCTACATATGCACGAGTATGTATTTCATATATACGTTTTACAAACCTAATCTCTGTTGATGTATAAATAAATATTGTTTTTTGTTATGTTGAAGTGTTATATAAAAAGTTTAAATACGAACGCTGTCTGATACTGTAACAAAATTATATTTGTGAGTCATTAAGAATTTCTTACCTCTGTGTCATTCCACCACATGTGCAGCCTATAGTTTTTTAAGATGATTTGATGCTCATTTACGTGATCCAATGCCAATTTTACGCTTGGCATTACGCCACGGCCTGAAAAGAAATCAATAATAATTAATTAGAACATCTACCCTCTAACAATAATTATTTTGGAATTTAGAGCATGTAATTCGATTATTGCTATTGGTTCAATTTAGAAAAATATAAATTTGAAACATTATGCGGAGCTATTGCAATAATAGTTGCTAATGGAAATCGTATAATAAAACTAAAAGAGGCACAAAATAATTCGCTAATACTACAAACAAATACAAGATATTGTTCTATTATGAACAAATATTCCAATGCAAGCAGATGCCATTTGCTGAGATAACTGTTTTTACAATTCTTTCAAATTTTCTATCTATATTTTGTATTAACAGAAAATGTGTATGAAAAATTAACTTAATTTCGTTTTTCGCTTTTAAAGGAGAGACAAATATGAAAATTGCTTACATTTTTATATTTGCTTCTAGATTACACTTAAAAACAAAACGAAATCAATCAACGTCTTATTCTCTTTGGTCAAATTGTAACAAACTAATATCAGTATACCTTGAAAATCAAAACTTGTGGCAAAAACCTACGAAATCCTGGTTTCATGCCGGTTTCAAAATCCCGGTTTTCAAAAGCCCGGTTTTCTTTTCATCTAGTTCTAAAGTCTCGACTTTGAAAAAAATATTTTTTATTAATTCGGGCCCGCCGGACTGATAATATTTTAAAAATTAAAACATATCTTGACAAAACATTTACTAGAAAAAACCAAGGCTGCGAAGTTAGAGGCGGGAGTCGGTTTCGTGGAGTCAGTGCTATTTTATCGGAGTCGGAGTCGGAAAAAACTTCCATCTTGTTTGCCAAATTACAACAATAGTACTATATATTGACACCCGCTCTGGGGGTTATTAGTTTTTGATGGTTTTCGAAAAATGAAATTGCAATTCCAATTTTTTGAAAAATAAAAAACGACTATTGACGATTAGAGCATCACCCCAGCAAACAAACGTTGATAGCAGTATGAAACAGATTGAACCATTTGCACACGTCGAAGTGAGAAAACAAATAAATTTACTTCGGTTTCTTTTATAGTACATACAGATACACTGCATATTTACCCCCACTTATTTTTTTGTTTATCAATTTCATTTAGAAAAATTTCTATTTCATTTTTATCAGTCTGGAGATTTCATTTGAGATGTGAGTTGATGCAGAATCTATTTAAATATAAATATATATTTATTTAAATAGATTCTGGTTGATGTGTAAAATATTCATTGTACATGGTATGATGTTTATTTTACAAGTGTTTTCAGATGGAGAATACATGAACAACATATAAAATCAGTATACAAAATTAAAAATATGTAGTTGTATCTGCAAGTGTGTACACTTGGTATATACAACAAAACATAAAAATAAAAATATTGCTTACCGTTAAGTTAACGTAGGGGAAACAAAACCGAATTTTTCGGTCGGCAAAAATACGAAAAGCATGGAATTAGGTGCATCAATTTGAAGTAAAAATGAAGCGCTCTAATTATATGCTGTTTATGCGCTCATTGTGCGCTGATTTGTATTACTGGGACGGATTCCACGAAGCTGAATTTTTTTTCAACTATGATAACTACAAATTTTGACCTTTATGCCACATATATAAATAAAATAAAAAATCAGCGACATTGGCGATAATTTATTCGTTTTACTGTGCTAGCTTGTTGGTTTAATTTTGTTTAATTTTCTCTTTCTCTCGCTCTCTCTCTCTCTCTCTCTCTCTGGGACTATATCCCATCAAGGGATTTGGCCGCCTCAAATGAGGTTTCATAATCATATTTTCATTTCGGATAATGAGTGATTAATTCATTGATCCTAAACCAGCCGTGAAATTTTTTCATTGTCACCTCCAGGAATCGAGCCCGGGACCTCCGGTCGCTGGAGCAAGCATGCTGATCACTTTGCCACCGGGGCGGCGATATTTGTTTAATTACATATATAAATTAAAAATGATATAGGTTTTAAATAATTAGTGATTTTGTACCATATGTATTATAATACACATGAATCTAATGTATATCCTTGATTTTGTCGGCGTATCGATCACACATGTAATTTTTTGTAGTTAAATTAGTTTCAATCTGACTCACTTGCTGCGCTTTTCGAAATTTTACAATCGTCAATAACAAAACTAAAACAGTAAAATCCGTACAAAGTAAAAAAGTAAAGGGTCTGGCTGACGGCTTCGATATCTCTCAGGGGGCTTTAGATTTGAGCTTTGGGGACCTAAGAGCCGGGATCAGAAACACGAACAGCCGCATGAAGGAGTGGATTATATAGAATCTATTAGTGACACCTACTAAAAAGAAAAATAATTGCACCATTCTGTTATGCAAGATTTTATAATTGCAACATTTTTTAGTTGCAAGATTAATAAAAACAACAATATTTTGTTAATGCAACATTTTGAAATGCAATAATTGAAGAGGCAGACAAAACAAAATCTGTTTAGAAATACCTTAGTTCCTTCTCTATTGCCTGTTTTAATAAAAAGTCATTTTAGAATCCCATTTCCATCGCATCCGCACGTATCGAATTTCAACAAAATCTATATTAAGAAATAGCCCAATTCCATCCCTATTAGCCATTTTCTAGAATTTAATCGCAAACTAATTTTTGTTTTGAATTTTGTCAAAAAATCATTTAAGAGTCTCATTTTCCCACATGCCAAATTTTAAAAATTCAAACCGGGATTTCCTAAAAATCGGGATTTTTTTTATACAAAACCGGGATTTATAAAAAAAAAGATATTTTGACAAACCGGGATTTCGTTACATACACGATTTTGTACCATCATTTTTTTAGAATTGAGTTTTACTTATACGAAGATTAAATCTCTTTGTCCTAGAATAAAATTGCTTACTGTTTCGCTTTCCAATTTTGCTTTTTCTATTGTGATCGCACGCTGCCAGAATAAATTAACCAAATATTTGTCGATCATTATAAATTGTTTAGTTGTCCTTTTTTATTTTTAAAAACATATAATATTTGTTATAAATTAAATGTTTTTTATCGCATTATAAAAAAAACATTTAATTTATAACATAAATTACATCAGCGAAAAAATTCTGACTACTAAAAATATAATATTTTGTATCACTCATAAAATAAATAGATAATAGAATAAGAGTAGATAAGACATAATTTTTTATTCGAATAGGTAGAGATCGCAATAGAAACGTAATTGAAAAATGAAAAAACATTAGATTTTATTCGAGATAGAGAGACGTGAATTTCGATAGTATCGAAAAAAGTGACATTACAACATCCCACCCTGAAGTCGAGCACTAGGTAGTTTTAGTTAGGTTACGTATTGGCCAACTTCATGTACTAGCCAGACCTGAGTTACTATTTGCACGAATAGTCGATAATGGCCATACAAATTTGAGTAAAAAGGATAAGGTGGGTTTAGTTAGATGACAAATTGATCAACTACATGTATTTGACATTTCTGAATAACGATCTGTGGGAATAACCAAAAATGGTCATCCAAATATGAGACAAAATAACATCTATTCATATAGAAATTAAAAATTCGTAAGACATTGTTAGTACGATTTTATTAAAGTTATTCACATACATATATGCTGTGTATTTTTATGTCTCGATGGCTGTTATTCAGATGTACCCACATTTTAAGGTTTATTTACAACAAATTAAGTTTGTTTAAAATTGTATATACATACTTTGGGTCTTTCGTACAATTTTTTAAGTGCCAATATTTGACACCGTTGTTATTAGCATCAAGAATATGGCCTTTTTCCAATAAATGGCAGCACTAATCGACATTTTTTGACACGATCGAATATTACTTACAGTTGTAAAATTTTATATTGATTAAATAAAAATATTTACATTTAAATTATTAACACCACTACTTGACAAGTATGTATAGAGATATCTGGCGTCAAACATTAATCTTAAATATTTTTGTTTCCGAAAGATGGTTAAGTGGAAGGACGACAGTTTCAAACTCATATAAAGTTTTTAGTTTGTGCAGTTGTGTACAGTACAATTTCTTCAATAATATTATAGAAATAATATACGTAAGTATAATTAGTGTTATTTATAAACAAATGATTATATTGTTATAATCAGCTTTGATTTTTGTGATAAGTTTCATAGTGCGTAAAGTAAAATATTTTCAAGACCATATTTTGAATCACCATTAAACAAGTTTTGTCCAATTTTTTTAGAATGGCACCTTCCATAGGTGTAACATACAACGACATAACAGGCATTATTTCAGTAATTCCAAGCGGTGATGCTTTAGTGGTGGATGATGTTTGTACAGCTGTTACTTGTCAAATCTTATAAATTATTATTAAACAGCTACATCAAGTTTATAATTACATTTATCAATTTTATTATTTTGGGTTATAGTCAAAAACTTTTTTAAAATAACTAGTCCAAAAATCTATATGACAAAAAACCATCGTGTGTGGTACCCGATGAAATATTGGTAAACTATGTTAAGCAATATTGTAGCCCTCCTCGCTGGTCCCTTGGAGGTATTGATGTTAAAACAGGTTCATTTTATACTTTTTTTGTTGCATGTGGTTTGAATCGTGGTTCTAACTTAATTAGGTGTTAAAGGTTATTATATATATTATATTAAATTAGCATATATGTATATGTAATGTAACAAATAAACATAAAACGTCTTTAAATTGAAGTCTAACTTAAAGTTAATATATGTTTCCAGTTGACATTGACAATCAAATTTCATCACAGCCCCAAAATCATCAGAGCTTCATTGAACAAAATACAATAAATGAAAATGAACGGGGTCATAATAATATAATTGAAATTTCCGAGTTACGGAGCCACCAATTCGAACGGAGTCTTATAGGACCGGTTGAATTCGCCACACGACACAAGCAAAATTAAATAATATAATAGTGACAGCTGAAGTCAATAATAAACCAAAATTAACAAAACGGATTACAGTAAACTAACCTAAAATTTTTATTTCCAGAAGCTTGCTTTTTTAAAAGACCTTGAATTTTAGATTCTTTCGGACAATACAATTTAAAGAAACAAATATTAACGAATGTCCAGCAAATAAAATTGGCCAAAATTATTGTGCAATGCATTTATGACTTTGAGATTGAGGATGTAAATCTAATAATTTTGTTTATCATTATTTATTTATTATAATTATGTTTATCAATAATTTTTTATTAATAATTTTTAATAATTTTTTATTAATTTTTTTTGTATAGATTAACCCGAGCGGATATTTTTTATTTGTCCCGCATTATCTGCCAAGTGTTTCAGCATAAAATTATAGAGGTTAAAATTATATAAGTGCCATAAATGGCCAAAAAGCTTCAGGGAAATTATACGGCGCGTTTCCAACTACAGAAGCCAACTGTGTTCTGTAGATATTAGAAGGTCATATTCTAAGCAATTGGACTCAAATTCGTCAATTTCAAATTTAGGTAAGTTTTATATTATAAGTAGTCTAAACTAAAATAATATTACAGAAACGTTTCAAAATGAATAAGATTTAAGATTTTTAATTCGAAAGAATTTTGTAAGGCAGAATTACACACTTTTATAATCATCGAATATATAAAAACCATTTGACTTAAAACTCTATATTCCAGTCACTAATAATAGCGCATCAGCTATTGATTACGATTTCATCAAAAATAATACTGGTTCAGCTCGTACACTTAGAGAAAAGTGGGCAGGGTGCTTAATCTTTGGTATTGGAAATTCTTGATGATAAACGGGTTCCAACGATTGATTATTTAAAGCAGTTACCAATTTTTACTTTGAATGACAATTTTGTTTTTGAATTGGTAATTGAAACTTATTATTATCCTTGTTTTTACATTATCAAATAGATAATTTATATATTACTAGTTTTTTGCAGATGTTGAGGTATTGTAGCCGGATATTCGGACGATATACAATTGGGAAAAGCTGTATTTAAATGTGCTAAAAGAAGGTGCATTAATCCGTGATAAATTCGTTGTACAAGTTATTGAAACAACGAAGGATTCCATTGCTGGTATGTTTAAACAAAATAGGAGTAAGTGAAATATTTAGTTCATAACTTTTTCATGTTTCTAGATATCAAAAAATCAGTAGCGTTATTGGTGCTACCCTATCTATTTCCGTCAACTATTGTTAAAAGCCAACGCGGGAAGAAAGGAGTAGAAGCATCGAAAATCAAAGTGCAAGAACAATTTATTGTTCAATTTCGTGTAAGTGTATTGTATTAGATATTTCTTAACTTTTTTCCGGTAATGGGCTGAGAAGTTTAATTTTTAATTTCAATTGTGCCGTATACGAGTAACTAATTTAACGACTGTGAAATTGCCATCATGAATATATGTTGGTTTCGTAGAACTTTGCAACATGTTAAACTAGTTTTGATATTAAATGTAAACGTTTATAAATAATAAAGTTGTTTAATCAAATATTAACTTTGTTATAGGCACTACATACATATTCGGAAATTCTATAATAGAATTTATAATAGTGAAATTTCCTATTATTAGTTACGTAATGCTGTGTGCATGTTTTTCTAGTCTACATTACGACTTAATAAATTGGAGGTGAGTTTATACGAGTTATTTAAAGAAGGTTCAAAACACCGCGTCGTATATTTAATTAACGTTTACTGAAATGACTTATAAGAACCTTAACTTATCTAGTCAGAAATGTAGATCAGAAAGTAGGCATGAGGCACACATTTTTAGTTTTAAAATTCATATTACCTCTATTGAAATGCCAAATATTAGGCAATTAATTAATACGAGTACGTTTCCGTGCATATACTTCACCATCAAATTATAAACATATCTTATCGAATACATATTATTACATAAGTAATCAAGTACCACGTCAGTCTATGACTACATGTATGTCCAGATATAAATAGCCTGCTACAGTTTCGTTTTATTAAAACCAATTGTTAAATGCGAACAGTTAAATGCGATTCAACGAATTGCGCAGTTTTTTCCCTTAGAGTCCCCGTAGAGTTATGTACTCGAAGGGAATTCAAATTCGCCATTTTTAATTGTATTTCGTAAAGGACTTAATTTTATTAAATGTTAGTAATACTTTCCGAGCCCCATATACGGAACGGCACATTTCACAACAGGATGTGTTAAAACAGGACGTCACAAAACAGGATGTCACAAAACAGTACACAGTACACGACAATTTTAATTTAATTAATTTGATAAATTTAGTAAATTTAATTAATTTCATTAATTTAAATAATTAATTACTTATTAATAACTTAATTAAATTTAATTTAAATTAAAGTCAATCGTTAATTGCTTTAACTGAATGTCTACTTGATAATACAATATACCTTGCCATGTACTTTAGTGTACTATATTGTGTTTTGTGACGTACTATTTAAATCGGTCCTGCTCCGAACCATGTACTGTCTTGTGATGTCCTATTTTGTTACACTCTGTTTTGAAATGTACCTTCTTAGTGCATAATAACACCCTAAAAAATAATTTCTTTCAAATTCTTTTTCTTTATTAGACAATTGAGAAAACTGACGAATATGAAAGAAATCTTTTAGCATCCAACCAAGGCGACCACCCAGAGTAGTTTTTGTTGGAACTCTGAATAAACTAACAGCTTACGTAACATTGAGCAATAAAAATACTTTTTTAAAAATCCCTGCTTCAAAGGTTTGAAGTTGTATGGCAATATACTTGGCACTGGCGACTTATCGTCCAGATAAGTTTAGTTGTCTGGAACTATGTTAAGCAATATATATTTTCCGTTTCAACAAAATAGGATTTGAACAGTGCTAAATTAGAAGCTATTCTCCAAAAATTAACAAATTTATTTTAATTATTAGTTTAAATTTAAGGTTTTAATTATTTTGTAAGTTTATTATTTTTAATGAATTGGAATTGTTTTTTTTTTGTAAAAATGATTTCGTTTTTTTGAAAGAATATGGCGATCATTTAAAAATTGTTTACTCAAATTTGAATAGGTTTTGTTGCGACGATTCAAATTGTCAAAGAGTGTATTCAAACGTAAACAAACACTTTAAAGATTTTCGGCTTTTTTATAGACAAATATTATTTTCTATGACATTCACATTGTTTGAGACCTTTCGGGCCACCAAAAAATGAGGTCATTAACTTACAATACTCTACTAAAAAGAAGTAGAAAATTCACTCAACCCCCCGTTAACCCCAAGGGTATTTGTGTGTCCAGAGCCACACAACCCTTTACAAAAATGAGAACTTCCTCTTCCTACTTCTTTTTAGTAGAGTATTGTAAGTAAATGACCTCATTTTTTGGTGGCCCGCAAGGTCTCAAACAATGTGAATGTCATAGAAAATAATATTTGTCTATAAAAAAGCCGAAAATCTTTAAAGTAATTAATACAGACGAATTTAAAACTTCTTAATTTATTTAGTGTGGGCTAATACACACATATAAAATGAGAAATTCCAAGAGTTTTCTGATTTGGTGATATAATTCGCTAAATCGAAATGTTCTTGTTTCATACTATAGGTGTGAAGCAAGAGGTAAATTTTTGCAGTTTGGTCGTTGCAACCTGATGAGTAGACCAACTTTTATCGGTACGAAACCAAACTGCCAAGAGGAAACTTGAGGAAGTTCTCATTTTTGTAAAGGGTTGTGTGGCTCTGTACACACAAATACCCTTGGGGTAAACGGGGGGTTGAGTGAATTTTCTACTTCTTTTTAGTAGAGTATTGTAAGCAGCGTTACCATTCGGAAAAATTAAATTGTATCCAATTATTTAAAAAAGATGTATCCAAATGTATCCAAATGTATCCATTTTTTTTTTTAAATAAAACATGGTTATTCCTTTGTTTCTTACTAAGGCATATACATATACAATAGTGAATTTTTCATTTAATAAACAGTACCATCATATTTGTTTACATTATTAACTAAAACCACATTCGGTGCTTTCAGGTGATTAGTGAAATCATCGCCAATTTATTTTGAAAATTTCATAGTGCTAGACATTTTCATAATGTTGGTTTCGATTTTGCACAACATGTTTCCAACTGTTGGGTGCTCTGAAAGCGCTCAACTCTTGCATAAGAATAAAATATACCATAAATCACATTATAATTAAATAAAATAATTTAATATATAGAGACAAGATAATATAGATTTAATAATTAAATTAAATACCCTGATTCTGGAGCACAGTCCGTGACTGAGGGATGGCCTTGGTGGGACTTTCTGCGTATTCTGCGAGCCGTCTGTGACCGGTGGGACCACGAAATGTGTATGTCTTACGACTTTTTGACTTTGTTTTGGGTTTTGTCTTAATTATAACACTTTTAGTATTCTACGCATAGTCATAGTTGACGTTGGTCTTAGAAAAAGGTTTTAATAAGACATACATATTTCGTGGTCATGTTAGCCGCAGTTGTTGAACTTGAAGTAAGGACGGGGGGTCTTCCCTGGGACCATTTTTCAGTCACTAACTGTGCTCCAGAATCGGGGTGTAAAATAACTAAACAACAACAGAAAACAAATGAAATTCACTTGATCGACAATGAACTCAGTCATGTTTTGGTGTGTAACAAATGCAATATTCAACCCTCAGAGCATGCAATTCAAAATTCGATTTGCATTTCAAGAAAACGTTCAGTTTAAAATAAAATGTATCCAGTGCTTTCAATAAAATGTATAGTTTTCAAGAAAATGTATCCACTGTGTATAAAATGTATCCATTCCAGCCGTTTTCTGTTTTTTATGTATCCAGTATCCATTTATTAAATTTTTAAAATAATGTATTAAAATGGATACAATTGTATCCAAGTGGTAACCCTGATTGTAAGTAAATGACCTCATTTTTTGGTGGCCCGAAAGGTCTCAAACAATGTGAATGTCATAGAAAATAATATTTGTCTATAAAAAAGCCGAAAATCTTTAAAGTAATTAATACAGACGAATTTAAAATTTCTTAACGTAAACAAACACTTATATCATATTAGAACAGATCATAAACATTCTGCAGCTACCAGTGAAAACCCTGAAGATGTGAGGAATAATGCTTTACTGAACTACTCAATATTTTAAAATATTGTAATAAAATTATTGTAGATCTGCATGTTACATCAAAATTTTAGAATAAACATTTATTTAAACTAATTAAAACATGTTTTATTTTTTGTATATAGTTTTTATTAAATTACAGATTACAGTAGGTTTGTTTGCATTAAAAAAATAGAATATAACTCATGGTTGCGCGCTAATTGAAGTGGTCGCTTGCAATAACGATTTAATAATTTGAATCAAAAAATAAATGGTAAAGTCCTAAAATAAATCGATTGTTGTTATTTATGTACAATTTAGGTTGGCAAAAGTATCATTTAAATCAAATAACTTTCAGTTCTGCCAATAGAAAATCTTTTACTATCAATAACGTAATCTTAACCCATACGGTTGTTAGAGCTGAAAGATAGTAGACACAATAATCCTTATGGTTACTGTAAATTAGATTTATTTATTACAAAGTTATTTTAATTCAAAGGTTGAATTACACATTTGCAGTTACGGTTACATTTGCAGTTCGGTAGGCATAAAATTCAGTTGCCACAACTGAAGTGTTTTCTCAGTGTTGTACTTTTACTTTTTGTATATTCTTGACAGTGCGACAAAGTCTATTATATGCAGAAATCTTGGTTTTTATACAGCTCTGAGATCATGAAATACAAGCAGATACATCAATTGTTTCGAAATATGACAAAAAAATATGTAAAAAGTTAGTCTAGATATTTTGTATGAAAACGCAAATAAATAAAATTTTAACGGAAAAATTATATTCGACAACAAATTAGAGAAATAGATTTTATGCGTCACCCCAAATCCAATAAAGCAATTTTTAATAAATTTAATTCTTTTAAATTTCCGGTTGTAATTTATAATCCTGCCCAGCTATTTGTAAAATCGGTGTGTGTCTCTATGTCCAGGCTTATAAATAATCAATATTTTTGTCTAAATTTCAAACTAACTAAATTGATGATCATTCCAGTCGTTCATAGATGGGACGAAATATGTTATTGTAATTTTTATCGATTATTCACCAACACCATTTTGAAAAGATGGCAATAGAATGAGAAAGGTCATAGACTCGTCATACATATTTCGTTTAAGCAATAGTTTGATCGTCAACGGACATTGCACGCGTTATTTGAGAAACAAATGTGACTTGTCATAAATTACTCATTTAGTGTCATAAATTACTCACCAAAAAACGACAAAAAATATTTTTATTTTTGATACATATTTAGGAAGGAGGTAAGAAATAGAATTGTTTGTTCTTCCATGGATGTTGGCAAATTCCTAACCTGGCTTTAGACAGAAAAATTCAGACATTAATCAGAACATTATCGAATATTCTCTACGCTTGCTATTTACATTTAGCAGACAAGAGAAAATACGATAAAAGCGAAATTCCATATTGCTTTCTAAACTCAGTGCGCATCATGAAAAAATAATCTTTTTTGGTCGAGGTGTTTGTCCGAAAACTTTAGTTAAAATTTAAAATGATTGATTGATTTGATAAAAGATAGCATTTTTGCTCAATGAGTGACTTCGATTTCGTTTTACTTTACATACATTATAATTTCAAACATATTAAGTTAGCCCAGTTTTTCATCCTAGAAAAAAAATAAAGTTTCTTCAAACAATGCTATTTCACCTCATCCCAGTTTTTTATATTTAAACTTGTATACGACCAAAAACAATTTTAAATTGTTTACTGAACAACAAAATATCCATTACAGATTTTTTCATTCAGTTGCTGTTTTTGTACACTATACGTATGTACAAATAATTATAAATAAATCTTGTCTAAGTAATTTGAGTAGCAGGTAATATTGTTGTTTTTAATTAAACAAAATGATTGATACTGTTTTGAGTTCAATCATATCCAGCAAAACATATTTTTAGGAAAATTACACGATTTTCTCATATTCTCATATGGGGTTATATTGAACATGGATCATTTGCATACTGCCATTTTAGTCGCTGAATGCCCTTACTATTACCAACTCAAAACAGTATTGATACATCATTTCCGCAAAGCATAATGATGTCCGACTAGCCACAGTTAGGCTTGTCAGAGGCTATTTACAAAAAAACATTCATTTTCAGCACATAATATTCCAATAGGAGAATAGCACGGCTTTCTCATATTCGTATATGAAGCCATATGAAACTTGACTATTTGCTCCAATCCTACAATGCCGCTGGTATTGCCCTCTTAGTCATTACAAGTCCTTACTATGACCAACTCAAAACAGTACCAATCATTTCCGGCAAATCATATTTCTAGGAGAATGGGACGATTTTCTCATATTATTATATGGGGTCATATGCGACAATCCTACTGCCGTTTTATACATTGTAAACCCTTACTATCACCAACTCAAAACAACGTCAATCATTTGTTATTGTTTTAATCAAAACAAACAATTATTACCTGCAATTCATATTACATAGAGAAAAACAATTTATAATTATTTTTACATACATATAGAGTACAAAAACAACAATTAAATGGAAAAATCTGGGATGGATATTTTGTTGTTCAGTAAACAATTTAAAATTGTTTTTCGTCGAATACTTCAAGTTTAAAAAGAAAAAACTGGAATGAGGTGAAATAGTATTGTTAGAGGAATTAATTTTTTTGGAAATTTTATTTTCGCAGAATTTTTGTTTAGATTGTTCATTAGATCCGATTGCTTAACAATTATTATTTTCAAACGATGATACTGGCTAGCATGTCAATATCGATTTGAAATATTTGATAAATTTGGTCTTTTGCATCATTCAGAATTTTTTTTTACAATGATTTATGTATAATTTATATGAAATATTTAAGCTTCTGAGGTTCCGGTAAGCAATTTTCGGTAAAGTAAACGCAATTTTTTATACTGTTGAATTTCTAAAACGTGGTCATGTGCTTATCTTGTTCACTTTGGATAGCAAAGAACATCAAACGATTTCTGGGATTACATGTGATAGTGTGGATGGAGATCCTTTTTGTAGACGAAGTGAAAATGATAGGAAAGTAGATATTCGTAGGAATTCTCTTGTTGACCAACGATTCGTAGTTCCAAATAATCCACATCTTTTGACTAAGTTCTTATGATCTTATGATTTAAACGAAGAGGTTTGTATGGCCGTTGTTATCAGTACGAATTTCTGAATTTCTAAATCCCAAATTATCAAAATCAATATTTTTAAAAATTCTGCTTTCTCAAAAACAAAGGATTTTAACTTAAATTTCGGATGTAGTGCTGGAATTTAACTATTATGTGTGGAAATTGGCCAATTCTTAACTAATTATTTACAAATTTCTATTTAAATTGTATTCATAAACGGATTTGGATTTTAAAATGAGTTTTCGAACCATGGATTTCTTTACTAATTTTGAGAAATGGCCTGGTTCCATTTAGCATGGCTGAGCACTTTGAGAGTTCAGTCGGATCCATGAAATATTTTATGCATTTTCTACATTGTAGTTTTATTTATTAAAGTTAAATTAAATTGTGCCGTCTTGTAAATACATACTAACTATTGGCTTTATTAGGTGTGTGAAACCGGGCCTAGTCTGTCATAACTAACTCTCCTATCCTATCAGGTTTTGTTAAGTGTAAAAGGTGTGCACGGTTGAGCCGGGCCTTCCATTTATTCCAGTTTCAATTGAAACTATATAATAAATATTTTTGCAACTTTCAGTAGTAGCATTTTTGATTTGATTTAATTTCAGAAGTTGGGAAAAATTAAATTAATAAATTTTTATACTCGTATTTTTTAGGAAGTTAAAAAGTATTAGCTAAGTATTAAATTTATTAAATAATACACATTCGAAAGCTATTCCACTTCTAACTATAAATCAAATGATTACACAATTTGAATTTATATAGAACGTAAGTTTCTAGGAAGCAGTTTTTTCATTTCAATATAAGCAGTGACTGTGTTTTCTATTAACAATTGTCAAACATTTTTAAAAATGTTTTCTGTCCTACATGTTGTATATTCACTTTTGTCTTTATGTTACCATGAACGGGTGAACCAATAAGGACTGTATTTGGTAAAGTGGCTTCTGACTCTAAATGTTTACACTTCACAATGAACAAGCTCATTGTACCACGACCTACTAGTCTAGAAACATTAATTTTAAAATATTAAAAAACTTAGGGTCGTACATGTACGTGAAATGTATTATCAACTAAGTAAACTAAAACGAAATCTTATCGTAATGATCAAATATATAAAAAAAATTTAAATCAACCAATCATAAAGAATTCACGAATCCACAAAAACTGATCAAAAAAGCTTTATTTTTATAATAAATCCCAGCCCATGAGCGTTAAAACTGTGAAATACACTTACATTTTGTATAAAGCATTGGTGATAGTGATAGGTCTCGGGAATTCTTTTTCTCGATTTCTCGAGAATTTTGGCCCAATTAAATTTTTCGATTCCCGATAAATACAGTATGTGCAACCAGAGCGCGTAAAAATAAAACTACGATTTATTTTTGTTTTTATTATGAAAGTTAGTTGTATTTTCTAAGGTGTTATCAACTAAAACATAGTATAGTCACCATTACTGTTAATAATTGCTCGGCGCCTGTTGCCCATACTATCAACCAATTTTTCTGCATACTGTGCTGATAAATTTTTCCATATCTTCCGGACCACTCGCTAGAGCGCTCAAACTTTTTATGTGGTGCATTTTCAGCTTAATCTGCATGAGTGCCCATAAATTTTGATCGGATTGGAATATACAGTTATACGGATTTTGTCTCAAAATGTGTGAACGAAATGAGTGTAACCGGATTGATATAGTAGTAGCATTTGTGTTTGTGTTAGTTTCGTGCGTATGATTGTTAGATTGCATATGCAAGCCACGTCTCATTCTTTTTTTTGTTTATTTATATTAACCCTTTGAGAGCCGACATGATTTTGGCTAATGTATTGATTAGCACGATCGCGCTTTTTGGCACCCAAAGAGTTAACCATTGCAAACGCCATATTTTTGTGTCGTTTATGTATTTTCGATTTTTTTTATATTTAACATTTTATTTTTAAAATTTATGAAATTTAAAATAAATTTATTTATAAAATTTTATTAAGACATATAAAGTTAATTTATGATTAAAAAATGTTAAATATAAAATATATTAGCATGTTAAATAATGACACTCCACAGCTCGAGAGCAGACGTAATGTGCTGAGAAAAGGAAATAAGCACCATAAAAATTAAACCGATTCGCCCGGATCGCGTTATTTTGATACTGTTCATCATACAAATGACACAAATACGAACAAAAGAAAAATACAAAGACATAATTGTGTATTATACACAGCATACGTATTCGATTTTTTTTTCTTCACTAATTTTAAATGAGTAACTCACGAGACAAAATCGATATACCAAGGTATTTTTTCATATATTAGGAGAATATAGGTATGTTTTATTAAGGAACGTGCACGGGAAATAGGTGTAAAAGCCAAGAAACGTTTTTCCTATACTGTGCATCTTATATGTTAATCACGACGCCAGAATGTCATGACAAAATATGTTTGTATTGAACCGTCATTACACCGTGACAATACAGAACAAAACAGAGAACATAAAATGATTGTATGTAAAATCAACACAAGTGCAAACAATATGGCGTTTAGAGGTGTGAGCGTTACCATATTTGTTTCACCGAAAAACTGACATTTTAGAAAAAAAATCCTGTATTTTGAGCAAAAAAACTGACTATATGAAAGTTCACAAAAAAAACTGCTAACATTTTAAAATGAAATAAAAACTCATTTATTCACTGCCAATACCATAAGTCCATAACTAATATTTTATTTAAAAAATAAACATATACATATTGGAGTTTTACTATAATTATCACAATTTCACAATGTAATTTATAATTTAAAACACAATAAAATAAGTCAATTAAAAATAAAATAAGTATCAAATTAATACTTGTATTTTGGCAATAAAATATCTAAACTCTAAAACCGTTTTATCTTTAAAAAAGAAAACGCATAATAAAATATGTTTTGACAGCTACCCTTTCGACGCGATACGACGAAATTGTTAGTTGATGATATCGAAAATATGAGCAATTGCAAAAATATGAGCAATTGTCCTACGAACATTCTCATTCCATAACCGAAAAATTTCATTTCTAATATCGAAAAACGACACCAATGAACAAAATTACAGCAAAAAACAAAAAAATAATAAACTAAAATGGAAAACAATATAAAGTTTTGACAAAACTGGGATTTAACAAAAAAACTGGATTTTTTACAAAAAAACTGGAAAACTGTCTAACATGCTTAAAAACTGCGATTTACAGGCAAAACTGTCGATATGGCAACGCTCGTGTGAGTGTAAAAATACAATTTTGTCATGGCATTCAAATAATAACGAAGGTGTCCCAAGGTCAGCTCAGTGCGGACAGAAACCACACATTGAGCAACAACACAATCCATTCAATAGCTTGACTTAGCGCATCGTCATGAGAAAAATTTGCGTGAAGATCGACCTTAATGCTTTGTTCATAACATCGGGAAAATAGCATGGTATTTGCACCATGGTATTGAAGTAAAAAATGTTTCAACTCGAGTATGAAAAAAGTAGGCGGAGATTTTATATTTTGAAGCGATTTCATTGGTGTAGAGCATGGTTATCAATATCATGGTAATTTTTCCCGATGTTATGAACAAAGCATAATACTTACACAAACATAATACTTATGGAAAATTTGGAATAATCATTACCGTCCGATTTCAGGCAAAAGTCATGGGATCTCTTAATTTATGCGAAAAGGTTAAGTATGAAGTTTCGTCCCGATATGTGGTTGATTTGTATCCCAGTATATTTCGTAACCGGATAATTTATTAAGCTCTTAATTTCATGCTTGAAACAGCGTGACGTGTTTCTGCTTTTTGTGGTGGTAAATCGACTATATAATCTACATAAGTACATTAGGTTTGGTTATGTTGTTAATACGAGATTTGTTTTGGAAAATGTCAAAATTATGTAATTTTGTGTACTTTTCCCTTTTGAGATTTTAATATTTAGTTTAGGCGCGTTAAGTGGTCATGTGATCCAGAGCGCGCGCTTCCCGTTTGTAATATGAATATTTGTTTTGGCACGTAAGTCATACTGTGTGCATTTCAGCGCGTTCTTGCCGTTTAAGATTTCAAAACTAACCGCCTATATGAATTTACTTTGTTTTTGCATTAAATTTATCTTTCAAAAATCTTTTTAATCATTTCTTAACCAAAAATTCAATAAAATGTATCACATGACTGATTATTCAGTCACAGGTCAGCTAGTTGTTATTATTACTGTAAAATATAAAATATCTGTATAAATATGTACATTTAATGTGTTTAAATAATATACAGTATTGTAACCAGAATTGTCATGATCATACCTGCATATATCAAAATAAACACATCATAATTTTTTTTTGTGGGATTATTAAAATTGTTAATTGTTTTAGATGGTGTTAAATGGAGTAATGAGAACACCTTATTCCTATTTTAAAAATTAAAATAAATTATCAAAGCGTATAAAGTGGGATAAAAAAATATATATTATATATATGAAAATTAGCCGCGAATTTTTGGGAACGTTACTCCAGCCTAGTTAATAATAAATCGAGATGGAAAGCTCTTTTATTGCAGTATTAAATAGTAAAGGGTTTGAATAATACAACGGCCAAAATCGTTGAAATTGGAGTTATTATGAAATTGTCGATGACAGAATTAAATGATTTAATTATTGAAGCTCTTGCAACCGGAACTAACACGGGCGCCAATATAAGCTTTCGAACTGAATCGAACTCTGATGACAACATGCCGTTACCTGTCCCAAAGTATGAGACCAATTCTGGTCAATTCAATAGAAAGCGTTTACAGTGAGAAACGGAAAAGCTGGAGTACCATAAAGAAAAAATAAAGCTCCTGGAAGAGCATAATGTAAGTTTTAAAAGATCCGTCGATTATCACCCCAATTGCCGAAGTCGTCTCACGTCATTTTAGACTCAGTTACGTCACTTCATTTTTGCTATTATCGAAGTCGTCTGCTACGACTCTAGCATGTGACTACGACGAATACGACAACAGTCACCTAATTTTTCCAAGTCACAAGCATATTTTATGCGACGTTCAAAAATGAAACACATTTATGATTTTTTTGTAATACAATTTACATATATACATTTTGTCAATATTTTACTGCTTTAGTAAACATATATAAGATAAATTTATCATTCAATAATCGAAGGGTTTTGTTGAAAATTTGGATGCCGCAAACCACCCCACCCCTTCTCAATTTTTAATTACGATGGAAAATTACAAATTATGTACATTATGGATATTTTGCCTTCATCATAAATTACTGTATGGTTTCTGGAAATTAATTTAATAATTAGATTTTAGTTACCTATTTTCAATTTACGTGGTTTTTACAATAAAATATTCGTAAATGTTTTGTATTTTGACATCGAATGGCTTGTCAAATTTGAGGAAATTATTAGTGCTGCCCGATATTTTTATTGTAGTATGCATGTCGTTTAAAACGACTTCAACAATATCAATTTTACACGGCTGTAGTCACATCACTTGAAGTGAGACGACTTCGACAATTGGGGTGTATATTGCCAATCACAAACTGAATTTATTATATTGGTTTTGAATTTTTTTTTTTTTTGCCATGTAAAGCAATGAAAAATAGATATTTTTTTCAAAAACACTTATTCCCCGACTTTATTTGGAATGTGCCTTTTCCGAGTTCTCTGAAAGTGCGTTATCTGAAAAAAGTTCTATCTACTCTCTCTGTTATATACGATATAGTAATCGAATGCACCCAATATACATTGAATAATGTGTAAAATCAACATACATTGAATAATGTGTATATACCATGAATAATGTTAATCCTCTTCTACACAAATGTTTTCGCCTTTTTTTATACAATTTGCTGCACTTGCAACCGACATTTTTGGTCGTTTCGGATGTGCACTTAAACACACCGCTTTAATTCGTTTTTTTATAAATCGCACTCATTTCTTTCATATAAGCAAATATAATATAAGTTATCAGACAAAGTTGCAGTTAAACTAATGTTTGTTTTAGAGCGTCCGAGAGGAATCAATAGAAAACCGATGTAAGCCCCCCTCATATTTGTTCCTATAGTTTTAAGTATAGTTATGCCGTACACGCTCTTGTTCAACATACTGTATTTCAGGAAACCGATAATTTTGGAATTTTTAGCTCAAAAACTTCCAAAACATTCAAATCAAGACAACATCATTTGTTTATTCTAATTACTACGCACATACTTCAATTTTTTTGCAAAAGTTCCCGCTAATAATTTTTTAATGTTCATGTTTTAAAGCTGGCAATATAACTTTAAAATTTTTCCGCTATGCCCGCTCATAATGGTTTTGTAAGCCCTGGCGAACATTTATAGTAGGCGTTACATCTTTATTTTATTCCGATGGTTATAGTGTTTATCTAATGGGGGTTCTATCGGTCTATATAGATTTGATCTAGATCAAATCTGTTGGTGAGTTCTTTGCATTTTTCTAAATAGACCAAGTTTTGACTATTCTCAAAGCACGTGAAGAAACATATTTTGTTTTATTGCATTTGTGTTGGTAATTAACAACATGTTTGTTGAAAAAAATATGACATAAAAGTTTATATATAATAAATAATAATAAATATGGTTATTAATTTGTTTAATATATTAATTTACACAAGACACATTTGAACACAGCAAAAGAAATCATATATGTGCATATATCAAATTATAAAAATGACGCACTTTCGTGTCTTGTTACTTGTCAATAATTGACAATAATGTTTGGAGGTGGTAGTAGATCAAATAGAAAGAAGATCAAATCTCTGAAAAAATATGGATTTGAACTAGATCAAATCTATCTGTCATTTTTGTGTTGCATAGAACGTAAACTATTGATTTAGATCAAATGTTTTTGTTCTAGATCAAATAAATTTCCAATTATCAATTTTATTACCAATAATAATTAATGTGGTGTGCCGTAATTAACTAAATCAACTAGACTAGGGGTCACATGATTGTCATCTCACCGAAAATTACCATAGATATGTGAGTAAATGTGGAGAATTATATGTAGTCACTCGATGAGGTGAGAGCCATTGGTGATTGGAACTCGAATGTGCGTGAACATTGAAATATTTTTTATAGGTGTTGCACGTAACACACGAATTCCTCGGATTAATTTTACTTGTTACTGTTATATTACCTTGTAAATTAAACTTTTAATAAGCAAGGGTTTTATTATGACAATAATTAATTAGTGTAGATTAGTAGTATAGGTTAGTATAATTTACACTAACAGTAAGGGTGATTGTTGCAATAGACATTGCATAATCAAGAATGAATTGTACCATATGATTTATTGAAACCTAAAATGAGGTAAATATATCAATTTTTTGGCTTACGAAAGGAAAAACGATACAAAATTATTTTAATAAAAGTCGAATAAAAATATATTTTTAAATCATAGACCAATTAAAAGTTAAATCTAAAACATAGAATAATAGATAGAATAAATTATTTGATCATTCGTTCTACGTAAAGCTATATACCGGAGGTGGTTGTTAATGCAAACGAAAATAATTTCCTAAAGTTGGCAAAAATTTTATGAATTATTTATTTCCGTGAATCTGAAATCAAATTTAACCTACTTGAGCTATTGCCAAATATAAATGGTATTAGCTAGGTTTTTAAAAAATCAACTACGAACGAGTATATTCAACTCATACAGTAGAGAGAGAGCAGCAAAAATAATTTTTTACATTTTTCAATTTCCATAATTGAATTGAACTTTTCGCATCTATAATATTATTATTTTATTAAATTTAACCAAATTGGAATTTAAAAAAAAACGTATTCTAGACTATTTATTTTTATTACTCACCTGTATCAGAATTTTCAACACCATCACCATATGGAAAAAATCCTGCTATATAAACGTCGGCACGATGAGAACTGGGTCGTTGACATGTTATTAAATAATTCAAATGAAAAAGTAATAATAAATTTAGAATGCAGTTTTCATTTCTCATTTTCACGATAAAGTCTGCAAGTAAATAAAAGAAAAATCAAGTAAATAAATAAGTAAATAGTATGTGAATACTTTTATGTTAAAGGGGTGCACATTAATAATCATAAAATGAGACGTAAACACTTATGATATACGGAAAATCGTATAATCATCATTCTCATCATCATCATCAACATCACATCTTCAGTTTTGTCTTTTTATTCAGAACATATAATATGTATTAATAATGTTGCAGACTATGTATGTATATGTAAAATGTACATTTAACTTAACATGTATGTATGCGATTCAAAAAGTGTTAGGTTGAGACGTAAGTTAACAATTTAACATCACCAACAGAAAGTAATATAAATAAATTCATTCCACTCGTGATTTTAAAACCAGCTTGATATCCACACTCAACTTTATTTTTAAGTATATGCCACTCGTTGCTGAGCGTTTATTTGTACAGAACCCTATTACCATTAATAATTCAAAACAGTGTTGCATTTCTTATTGCTATTAAAAAATAACAAACATTGAAGGAAAAGCGGCAAGATAATATTTGTGCTGTGATTATCCTTTATATGTTTGTATGACTCATTTTTCATTTACATATTTGAATATTGTATATTTGTTGTGCATAGGCGATGATAAAAAAGAAATACAAATTTCCCTAAGTTGTTGCTGGTATTTCGATCCACAAAGGAACTTGTTGCTTTCAGCTTTTCCATTTTCAAGTTATTTATTTATTTTATCTTATATAGTTCATCGTTTTTTTCTGTTTGATGTTGGACAATAATGCATGTACAATATATGCTTGTAAAAACAATGTAACAAGAGCTGCAAAGTATGGATGTAGTCATATCTAATATGAGGAAAATTGTTGCAATTCATTTTACCGTATTTTGCTGCCGATCTACGAGTATCTTTGGTTTAAAATTTTTTTATTTAACTTTTTACATTGGTTTTATATCACTCGCAGTGCATAAGAGTTTATTACAATGTACATGAGTCTTGTAGATTTAAGCATGGTTCATCCGATAGGATTTTGCTCAATTTTGATCCGATTTTTTTTTTGCTCAGCTTTGAAAGCAATTTCTATGGACAAAAAACAAATTTATTTGGATCGAATCAAAATCTTATCATATGAACCAAGCATTATCAGTTTCTTGTTCTTGCAAGACAAATTTGAAATTAAAATTCATAGAACAAAGACCAATGACTTCAAAATAATGTACTAGTGTAGTCTATATTACAATCATTAAATAATAAATGGCTTAAACAACCAATATTAAATACCTAAAACGACCTGTAATGATAATATTACCCAAATTTATGCATCATTACTTCATCATTAATTTTCACATTTCCACAATCATCCAATATTTAATGTCATTACTATAAACAATAATGCCGATAATATTGATAGTGTGAAGGCCGCTAACTTGATAACAAATATGTCATAAAATCAATAAATGATATTTAAATATGACATTCCAAATGTAAATAAAGTTTAGTATTTGATTCGCTTATAACAACTACATACATGACACTTCTTGACCGAAAGAAAATCTCTTGAAATGAAATACAAGCAATCACCATCAGCAAAGATAATAAATCAGACACTAATCGTTTCTTATTTTTATAGTTTAATGATAAATTATTATTTTTTATTGTTATTACTACTCGTTTATTCTAAAGTTTTATTTTGGGCGGAGAGGCGTGGTTTTATGAAATCAGTCTAGCTAACTTTCTTATGCCCGGTTGCACAGAAAAATGACTAAAGGTCCGTTAGTTGTGCGCCAGTTAAATATTTTATATGAAATCTGTTTCCTCTATCAGAAAAAATTCAACGCCACCTTGCTTAAATATATTTTTTCCACTACTACTAGGTAGTCGTAGCAGTAATATTTTATTATTGACCAATGACCACTAGTTAATAATCAAAAATGAACACTAGATGTAATGCGATTAAATGGATAGGGAGATTATGATTATTCCCCATATTGAAAAAGTAGATTTTGATAAACATAAAAAAATAAAAATAAAATTTACAAGACACCACGTATAAAAATACATAAACGTATAAATTAGTGTAATAATATAAAGACAAATATATTTTTAACCAAAGACGAACACACTTTAGATATTTAAAATTGAGACCGATTCTGGACATTACAAAAGTTTTCATTTGTATAAAAAATGGCAAACCTATTCTACAAAATATAGGCCATAATATCCATAAAATTGTCAATTTGACTGAACAAACTTAAAACTTCAAATAACAAAAAAAATGCAGTGCCATTTTAAATGTACGCTTACAATTCAGTAAAAAATTCGAGCTAGTAGCTACCTCGACATAGTTAATATTATTAAAGAGCAAGTGTTCCCCTTATCAAATTACTCATTTATCCTTATCAACAAAAAACCTTAATGGTTGGTGTGCCTTGACGCTCCACGTCTCGGGTTATAAACTCGCTCGGGTTATAATAGCATACTTCTCAACCTTGGTGTATAATATACTATTATTCCATGAAAATATTTTACGATTAGTTAAAAAATTATTCAACCAAAATTGGCCGGTTAAATATTTATACGCAAGCTTAATATTTTCACGGAATAAAGCATATTTAATCAAGTTTGCGCAGATTTTTTTCTGATTGCGATTATCATATTACGAAACACGATCATGCGATTACATATTACGAAATCAAAACAAAGTATAAAATTGAAAATAACATAAAAGTATTGCTTAGTTAGCCACGACATCATAAGACATAAATACATTTTGTTTCAAAAGTATAATGAAATATATTCCCGGCCGGAAAAAATATTCTCGTACTATTATTACTTGTTGCTTAGCAACAAATACAACATACTCTAATCAGGAGCTTTTCGTTTCGAAAAAACAACAGAAAGATATACTTTTTCCTACGATCGGAGAAAAAATATTTAGCTAGCGCACAACTAACGGTCATTTGTCATTTTTCCGTGCAACCGGCCATTAATAGTATTATTTATTTATTCTACCGTACAGCATCATATCTATGCAATTGGTTGTTTACAAAAATATATAAAAATAATAATTAAAATTACAAAAAAACAAAATAGGCCATATAAATTAAAAATTCTAGTTCTAACAAAATGAAAACAAAAAATGGCACTAAAATTAAACCATTAACAACAATTAATAATGAGAAATTACAATTTCTAATTACATTCATTTATTTATTAAGATTAGCAGGAACAACAGTGGTGACACCAAGTCAAAACTCCAGAGTAGCGATTGCCCCCTTAAAAGCATTGCGAGAAATGTTTAAATCAAAATACTCAGGAACGGTGCTGAGATCTCGTTGGATGCGCGTTACAGGACCATGGTAGTTGTAGTTACTGTCGGCAGTTAGAGTACGAAGAAAGTCATGTAGGTGTAAGGTGCGTTGAGGAGCATAAATATTAAAGAGTGAAAGTATGTCAGCACAATCAACTTTACCACAAATAATATTACGTGCAAAAGTAGCATTGGCGCTGGTACGCCTAGAAGCCAGTGACTGAAAGTACAGGAATCGTCACGCTGTAAAGAAGGTAGTTTTTTGAGAACAAATAACAGAAACTGCTTTTGTATACTCTCAATTTTCTTAGAGTGACAGTCATAGAACGGGGACAAGCTGAGAATGAACGAGAGAAGTGTACAGTGACTTAAAAGTCAGTGAGTCGTGAAAATCTTTAGAATTTCGTTTAATGGCTTAATGGTTTAAAGCAGGCATTGAATAGGCTTTATTAACAATCGCATCGATGTGCGAGTTAAACGTTAAATCAGATTTCAAAATAACCCACAAATCGTTAATCATATTAACTCTATTCAAAATACAGTCGTTTATAGAGTAAACAAAGACTATTGGAGACTTTATGTGATTACGTAATATTACATGGCATTTATCCACAACTAAAAACATATAATTTGTAACACACCAATCGACGAAAGAATGAAATACTCTGAGAAAGTAACATCAATATTCACACACATTTTACGATTTGATAAATAATACGATAGCCAACCTAAAGGAGGGCGAAGTCCGAGATTCATACCTCCTCGCGGTGCTCTCTGGGTAACGCTAAATGAATCAGGCGGTGTAGTGGAGACGAGCAGCTAAATCCTGTTTATAGTCATGGACACTACATGTCAGGGCGAGCCATTGGCGCCTCAAAACCAATGCCAAACCAGCGTCTGTTTTCCAGGTTAGGAGCGGCTGAAGCGGGCGTCTGTCTTGTATCAAGCGGCTCGCTATATAAATGTGTTCAAGGTAGGACTGGATGCCTCAAGATTCTCACCAGTACGTGACCCACACACGTAACAAGCGGGTTGAGCGGAAGGCCAACAACCTCCCCTCATAAAAACTCACCAAGTTATGAACCCTAAACAAAGGCCTCGGATAACCATATCGGATTCATTACAAACTCGACCTCGGAAATTGTACACGGACAACGCTTTAAAAATGGGAACATGGAACGTGCTTAGCCTCTTAAGACCTGGAGATCTCCAGAACCTATCGAACCAAGCAAAGAGTTACACATTAGACGTACTTGCACTACAAGAGCTTAGATGGTCTGGGAGTGGGATCCATGACACCACCAATGGTTACACTCTTCATTACAGCGGCCATCAGAACGGAGGAGAATTTGGAGTTGGCTTCCTCATCCATCGGCGCGTGAAGCATCATATCATCGATTTCCGCCCTATCAACATGCGGATATGCACGGTCAGACTTCGCACTAGGAAATTTAACATCACGATCGTCAATGTGCATGCACCCACCGAAGATAAATCAGATGACATCAAAGATCTTTTCTTTGTCGAACTGGAGGAAGTCATCAATAACATACCGGACCACGACATTAAAATCATCGTGGGCGACTTTAATGCAAAAATCGGTAGGAGTGCAGAAAATACATCGGTCCTAACAGCCTGCACCTAACTAGTAATAACAACGGCCAACGAGTCACCGACCTGGCAATAACGTACAACTTAGTTGTATCAAGTACGTTTTTCCCACATAAGAGAATCCACAAAGTAACGTGGAGATCGAATGATGGGAGAACGGAAAATCAAATCGATCACGTCATGGTGTCTAAGAGGCACTCCACCAGCATATCTGACGTTAGATCTTACAGAGGTGCAGACATGGACAGCGATCATATGCTTGTCATATTTAAATATAAGTGCAAACTGTCATCTACGTTTAACATACAAGCACAAAAGACCGTTCGATGGAATATCAATGCTCTAAAAGACCAAGCGTCATTGCAGAGTTACCAATCAGCTGTCACTAACTATTTAGAGCGGCCCAGCAACAACGAAGAAGCTCCCTCTAACATCGAGGAGCAGTGGCACGCTATACAGTCAGCCATAACCACCGCGGCGCAAAATACCATCGGAAGAAGACCTCCGAGAGCCCGCAATGATTGGTTCGATGACCAATGCCGTAGGGTCGTCGAAAATAAACGAACGCTTCGTGAAAAATGGTTGGCTCGCAACACTAGAAGCACTCTAGTAGAATATCTCCGCGCTAGGAAAGCCACGACTAAATACCTTCGACAAAAAAAACGCGAACATATGAGACTATGCATCGAAAACATCAGCTTCCAAGCGGAACTAGGAAACTCAAGGGACTGTTTTGCCAACGCCAGGAATCTCACTAAAGACTTCCACCCAAGAAGTACAGCCATCAAAGACGGGAATGGAGAGTTGAGAACAAACGTGGCTGATGTTCTCTCAGTATGGCAAACCTACTTTCAAAATCTGCTAAATCGGAATGACGACGTGACCCCCATTAGAGCAATAGCTCCTCCAGGTGACGAGGTCTTTGTCGAATATCCCACAGTGGAGGAAGTAGACGCAGCTATTAGTCGATTGAAAAACGGAAAGGCACCCGGTCTCGATGGAATCCCCGCAGAATTGATTAAACTCGGAGGCGCTACTCTTGCAACAAGTCTATACGACCTCGTCGTCTGTATTTGGGACCAAGAAGAGCTGCCTGAGAATTGGAAGACCGCGCTCATATGTCCGCTGCATAAAAAAGGCGACCGTCTCAAATGTGAAAACTATCGTGGCATAGCTTTATTGAACGCTGCTTACAAAGTGTTGGCTAATGTTGTACTTGCCAGACTCATCCCTTTCGCCGAAAACATCATTGGCGACTATCAATGTGGTTTTCGACCCAACCGATCAACCACGGACCAGTGTTTTACCATGAGGATGATCTTGGAAAAATGTTGGGAGTACAACATAACCATACATCAACTATATATAGACTTCCGGCAGGCATATGACAGTATAAACCGCGACAACCTATGGGCCGCGCTCATATGCCTAGGAATCCCAGAGAAACTCGTTTCGCTGTGTAAATTAACAACGTCTGGGTCTGTATGTAGAATCGTAATTGAAGGAACTGTGTCAGACTCCTTTGAAATAACATCTGGCGTTCGACAAGGTGATGCACTCGCGCCTTTGCTGTTCAATTTGGCGCTTGAGTACGTAGTGAGAAAAAGCAACATCGAAACTTCGCGCTGTATATTTAATAAATCAGGCCAAATTCTTGGATATGCAGATGATATCGTGCTTCTTGGCCGAAGACCAAGCGATATCAAAGACAGTTTCATACCGCTCGATCGCTGCGCAAGAAGACTTGGTTTGGAGGTGAACAGCAGTAAAACCAAATATCTAACAACACCCAGGAACATCTCTAGTGCAAATCTCGGAATTGGCGACCACAATTTTGATGGTGTCGAAAACTTTAAATACCTCGGGTCAGTTATAACATCACTGAATGAAATCCAGGCAGAAATAAAAGCCCGAATCGCTGCCGGACAACGAGTTTTCTACGCCCAATCAAGATTATTGCGTTCGAAACATCTATCGCAGTCGTGCAAGCTCGCACTTTATAAAGCACTAATAAGACCTGTGCTGACTTTCGGAAGCGAGAGCTGGACCATGACCTCTAACGATTGTAGATTGTTATCTACATTCGAAAGGAAGGTCATACGTTCAATTTTTGGTCCAATTAAAGTTGCGAACAACGAATATCGGATTCGTATGAATCACGAAATAAAGCATCTCCTCGGAGGCAGCGATATCATCGGATTCATTAAATCCAATCGAGTGAGATGGCTCGGCCACGTTGCAAGGTCCCCACAACAACGGATGATATATAAAGTGTTTCACCAACAACCAGCCGGAGTACGTCGTAGAGGAAGACCCCGACTACGCTGGCGTGACGACATTGAACAAGATCTGCAAGCATTAGGATGTCGAAACTGGAGGACGAGAGCAATGGATCGGGATGGATGGAGGGCCATTGTGCGGGCGGCGAAATCCCTTCATGGGATGTGAAAGCCAGAGAGAGAGAGAGAAACCTAAAGGAATAATGGCGCAAGTAAGATTGCTAAACTTATTCAACAACCGGTGATTGAGTTTATCGAAAGCTTTAGCGAAGTCGGTATAAACTACATCGACCTGAATTTTTGAAGCAATGTAATTGATTAAGTTATTCTGAAAAACTGCCAAATTAGTGACCGTGGAGCGGCCCGGAAGGAGTCCATGCTGACGTATACTAATACATGGCTTAGAATAGACTAAAATTTCATTGTTGACCATTGATTCGAAGAATTTTGGAACGCAGGACAGAATAGCAATGCCACGATAATTAGTCACATTTGTGCGGGAACATTTTTATAGATTGGAATTACATTACCTCTACGATTTGTACTAAAACTTTTTTATTAATATTAATATTCTTAATTAATATTGTCATTGTTATATTTTATGAACTTCATAAAACCGAAATTCACAATTTAACACAATAACAGCTAACGTAGAAGTTCAAATACCATTTATGACATCAATTTTATCAAATTTCTAAATTTCTCGTTAATTTCCTACTACTAAATATGTAATTTCCCGGGGGTAAAATATATTCTTGCATACATTTTAAACCAAAACCAAACACAACTAACCTAAGCAGCATCTCAGCTTTACTCAGAACAAGATGCTCTGCAATACAAATGTAGCAGTCGAATATATAGTACTCGCCAATAGCAGGGCAAGCCAAACCTTGTAGACTTTAAGATCCGTTATAAAACCTCATACCAAAAACTATCAATAAGATGTTTGGCCATGTTAGATCTGGCGAGTACGTACAAGCCTTTCTCAAAGTAATACATTTCGGAAAAGTTGTAGAGCGCATTGCATTAAGTGAGATAATACATTAATATGTTTACTTAACCATAATTCCTAAGACATCACCCTAGCTCTGACTAATGGAGATTGCTGCGATTGAAATCAGAAGGATTAACAGAACCATTAGATTGCTTGGAGCCAATAAAATCAGAATTAACCCTCTTGTGAGTGATGAAAGAATATCTTAATTTGAGTGATTAGTACCTACTAGCATTTTGTATTTAAACTTATTTTTTCCACGTTCGTCCAAGTTGTAACATTTCTAAATTTTAAATATGATCGTAATCTACCAATTGAAAGGATAGACTCCTAGCTCCGCACATTACAATATTGGTTTTTGCTTGCTTCTGAAATTTACTACAGTGCATGCCATATAACTTGTGGCAGTATATTCCGTGAACTATTGATTTATTTGAGTTTAGCCATCAAATAAATGCATTTTGTATTTAAATTAAAACTAGAAAACATATATCACTGTAACAATGGATGGATTCACTTCCTGCATGTAGTAATTGTAATCTAATTTTATTTATGTAAATGTTATTATTAGTGCATGAGTGAATTTTAAGTATATTATATATATTCTAATTACATGTGGTTATTTTATTAAAATTTACTAAATGAATATTAATATTCACTTCGTGCATGTAATAATCTGTTTTTCTACTTTGCAGTATATGTGTATTTGTGCAGTATATTTCGTGAACTATTGATTTATTTGAGTTTAGCTCATTAAATTAAAACTAGAAACAAAAATTTATGGCAGGGATGGCAACGACTTTGTGTTTTACATTATTTAAATTTTAATCATTATTATTCAAATTATTTTCTACAAAAAAATCTACCAAGTGCACTAGAAGTTCTCATAAAATTTAAAGTTTTATTGGAAGTAAAACATACAAAAATAGACGTCTAAAAGTGCAAAGAGTACCCGGGTACCCACGTCACTCACATTAAGGTTAATAACGCTGCAACTCGGAAAATGAAAACAAAGCAGTAATTCGTCAATTTCCTTATTCACCCCTCTGTAAGCCTGGTACTAGAAAGTCGAATTACATCACTTTTACAAGAATAATTTTTAACCAGAGACATATTAAATTTAGCGATGCCAGAAAACTGCTTTTTCTTCACAGAAGTTTTTCAAGAAGTCCTGCGAGCGGATTTTGAATTTTTTTTTCATATTCATTTTAAACTGAAAAGTTATCCCACATCCCAATCATATTCAAGATTACATTGTTGGCTCTCTGTTTGAGTATCCGAGCAATTTTCCTTAATTTTTAAGAGAACAAAAACGATGTTAGCAATTTAATGCCATCACGTCAGTCGAACGTATTTCATTCAATCGAACCAGCAAAGGAATAAGTCGGTTAATTTCTAATTACGGTAAGGGTTAAGAACAGAATTTTGATTATATTGTACACTATCTACAACATGCACAAAGTCATGTATTGCGTTTGGCTAGTTTCTTTTTAGGTGGTACATACGCCCTTTCTTTTTGATTAGAATATTCGCTTGGGGTATGCCGGCTTACACCACAATAGCTTCTTCAGAAACTATTAAGTAAGCTTTAGTTACTCGTAGTAGGATATTCCTCTGAGCACTTTCTAATTACCTGAAATGGTGACAGTTTAGTCTATCATATTTTCCTGCAGCGGGATACATTACGAGTGTTTTGTTATTCAAAACCCATCCTTTCCATGACTCGCCATCGACTAGCATAGTTTTTTAGCGTTTTCACAGGCTCTTATTAGAACATGAGAAGTTACTCCCATATACGTTCATCAAATCAAAGTCAACTCCTAGATATCTCACAGTTTTAACTATTTTCAATCTTTGACTGTTTAAAGATAGTTTTGGAGGTCGACAAGAGTCAAATTTGTCTTTTTCATTACTGCATTATTGTTATATCTGCATATAGTGACATTTTATTTGCTACGCATCATTCCTGCATTCTATGTATTGCGATTTGACCTTAAAGTTGTAGTTCAAGTCTCGAATTGCCTTGCAGCACAATAACTTCATCACCCGCAATTGTAATTTCATTGAAGTCATTAATCATACTTGCGTTAAACGCGTTATTCCAGACCAGGGGCCCTATTCTTGAAATCGGTGGAAATTTTCGTAATCGGAATACAATTTGCAATTCAATTCTTTAGATTTCTAAAATTTTTCGCCGGCTACATTTATCTTTTTTTTAATTTTTTATCTTTTTTTAAATTAGGAATCCCCCTACTATGGGAAAAATTCCGACTGGGTAAATCGAAACGGAATTATTCGCTTAAAAGGTAAATAAAAAATAGAAAACTTACAGACAAAAAAATGGTTAAAGTAGCCGCCGAAATATTTTAGTAATATAAAGAATGGCATAGCAAATTGTATTTCGATTACGGAAATTTCCACCGATTTCAAGATTAGGGACCCAGGAATAGGAATATTGTTGGGAAGAATAGAGGCGCGAGAACATTTTTAATTTATTATTAATATTTTTAATTTATTATTAATTAATATTATTATTTAAAATTTTATTTTTATTAATTTTATAAATTTATTTAGGTTAATGTAATTTAATTATTATTTTTAAGCTGCGATATAATAGCGGTGTGGTGTGCGTGCAGCATGGTGGTGTCGGTTGCGCGATGTGATGTGCGCCTTGCTTGAGTGGCTGCTATTGGAGATGACCTGAATAAACAAGAAATTTGTTTTCGTTTTGTTTCGCTCGTATTTCTTAAGTTGCTTTTTGTTTTCGTTTTGGAACGAAAGGCCGTTCTGTTCATGAGAAGTTATGTACGACTAGAATATTTGGTTGTAATACAAGATTCTTAGATGGTTTGTTTAGTAACAGAATCATACATGTCTCTTATTACTACAAATTATTACTGAACATAATGTTTTTGGGAGACTATAAACAGATAATCGTACCATGGTGCTAGGCGCAAGCAACTGTTAAATACTTTTATTGTGCTAGGTTCATTATGATAGGCCGTCCGACTTCAATTAGTTCAGCGTTCAAGTTATCTTATCCTGTTGACTTGTTTCGGCTAAATCATTTTAAAGCACTGATAAGCTTTATCTATGTGAATGAGGGTGGGGGGGGGGGGGTGCCTTCAAGAACCATAGATGTCCAATGTGTGTCTCAGTTTTGTCTGGTGTTGCGTTCGGTAGAAGTATGTTGCGCAACTCTAAACGTATATTCCCTTCCTAATAGTGTTTACAACTTCTGGAGATCTTGATTTGCCATGACATCATATTTGTATACAAGTGCTGATTTGAGAAATCAAAGTGCTTTAAAATCGAATTCTCTTCAAACAAAATTCTTCGCTCAGGGTCTAAAAAATTAATGAGTATTCTACAACTTTACATTAAGTTCCAAATTTATCGCAGTGGCACTGATATTTCTGATCTGAAAGTAAATTGGCAAAAGAAAAATTTGCAAAAATTGCAAAAATTAAATGACAAAAATTTTCGATCAAACAATCGGTAATTATAAAATTAATATGCGATCTTAACATAAATAAATGTCGCTAGGGCTTTAAAATTTTGAATGTATTTTCATGTTACTCATGTTATTTGTAAGATCAAATTAACCATGTCATTTAGATTTTCCAGCAATTATTTGCCCACCCAGTGTGAATAAATCTAATATGAATTTATATAATATTCTACTAGAAAAGAGATTTATAACCAAAATTTTACTGCCGATATATAATCTGCAATACCAATAAAGTGCTAAAAAATTACACTACTGAAACCTAGATGTCCCTAATCTTTATAGATGTCATTAAACTCTTAACCCTAATCATCCCAATCTACGCTGAATTACTGTCTCGCCGAAGTGCCTAATCCACGCAGGATAAATGTCAGCCAAATCAATATGCTAGATCGTAACAATTTATATTGAGACTACAAATTAGTTCGGTCCGTTTTCAAAAAGTGGCTCTGACTATAATAAATTGTTTATAGTGACAGCTATGGTTTCCGTTGTTTCAGACAGATTAGACATCTCCGGTTAACATTCAGTTTGTATTGCTTTGAGTTTCATACAAAACGTGTTTTTACATTTTCAAATTGCAGGAAATGTTAATTTTTTGTTTTAATTGTAAAATGGTGCAGCTGAAGTACATCGACTGGTTGTGGGAGTTTACGGTGACAATGCTCCATCCCATAAATCATGTAGAGAATGGTTCCGAAGCTTCAAAAATGCTGAGTTCTATGTTGAAGATAAACCTCGCTACAGCCAAAAAAAGTTGTAGACGATGAATTAGAGGCATTACTGGGTGTAGTTCCGACTCAAACGTAAGAAGAGCTTGCCGGTACATTGGGGTGGCCCAACAAACAGTTTCCGTACGATTGAAATCTATGCGGGCATGATTCAAAAGCACGGCAATTGGGTACCTTATGAATTAAGACCAACACATGCGGGAAGGCGATTTTATTCTTGTGAGCAGCTGCTTCAAAGTCAAACAAGAAAGGGTTTTTTTGTGGATCTTTTACGATAACCCCAAGAGGAAAAAATACTACGCTTTGCCCGGCCAATTAATGCCATCGACCTCAACATCAACACCAAAACGAACTTTCATGGTTCGAAGATTATGCTGTGTATCTGGTGGGCCCAAAGAGGCGTTGTATACTACGAGCTGCTATAACCTGACCATTCCTTTACGGGTGATCGGTACAGACTACAATTAGTTCGATCCGAAAACGACCGGAATATGAAGAAAGGTATGAAAAAGTTATTCTTCTGCAAGTTATTCTTCTACAACGCTCGGCCTCACATTGCAAAAGTCATAAAAATATATATGGAAACGCTCAAGTGGGACATTTTACCGCACCCGCCGTATTCTCCGGATATTGCTCCTTCTGATTACTGGTTGTTCCAACGGATACAACTCGATTTGGCAGGTCAAAGGTTCACTTCTTTCGAAGAAATTGAAAATCGTTTTTCCGAGATGGGATTCGAAAGTTGCCTGAGAGGTGGTAAAAAGTCGTAAGCAGCGATGGACAATATTTTAATTTAACAGATTACATTTAAAGTAAATGCATTTTTAAAATTCATAAAACGGACCGAATTAATTTGTACTACCAATAATTTATTACAAAGGCCTTAAACCAGATAACCATTTTGTTAATCATAATCATGAACCTTTAGAAATTCGGGAGATTAAAGTTGGAGTGAAACAAGCGATATCGTAGCAAACCTGTCTTCCCAAATCCGTTTCCAAAAGCAGAAACTTCGGAATGCAATGAGTGATTGATAAGGAATAAACAAAACGATTTCGCTTCAGGTTAAATGAAACAAAACCCAAAAGTCTAAGTCTATTGCTATCGGAAATGTACTTATACATACTCCAGTTGCATATGTTAAACTATGAGATGATGTAAGTGTAACAACACGGATGTATGGTGGACATTAATCCAGCGTAAATTGGTCAGTTAAAGCTTATGAAATTAGTGACAACTAGGTTTGTGTATAAGAAGTACTTTAATAACAATACAGTCTAGCAGAACCAGTGTGAACGATCTTGAATGTTCCATCTGTATATAAATAGTGAAATTATGAACGCAATCGAGGGACGCTGAACGCATTTGGTTTAAAGTGAAATTAGTGGTGAGATTTAAAGGAATTGCATTTGGTGTTAAGTGGATTAATAAATAATTGTAGATATTATTATTGTCATGTTTTAGTGTTTAGTGGTAATTGTGAAAATTATTTTTGTTAAATTAGTAGATATTTGAAAATTAATGTGAAAATATTTCCGCAGTATTTTCGGACATATTTGAATAGTAGTAAAAATAGTTTTCAAATTTATAGCATTATTCACAATCCAGAGTGGTACGAGCCGGATTTGGCAGGACAAATTCGTAACAACATGAGAAACAAATGAGGGCATCCTTAAAAATGTGGAAAAATAGGATATAGATAAGAAATGATATGCTGTTAGAGGTTAGATTGTACTAATTTTTTATGAATAAATAACATTTACAAAACACAAGGAATATGAAACACTGATTTAGCACAAACACTTGCAAATGTAACTAAATATTAATAATCAACAATATTGCTAAGCGTTCCCAGTTGTTTCTATAAAATATAATGAAGTGAATGAGCGATGGTACACGAGAAAAAAATACCGGATTTTTCCTCGTTCCTTTCCCCGTTTACCTATGGTACAAGTTTTAATTGCGACTAAAGAAATTTTCTGTTCAAGGACATTTTTGACTCATTTTAGTTAAAATTTTATTTAAGAGAGAGCAGAACAAAACATAATAAAACTAGTTTGGTTTTAAAAAAATGCCAAAATACAAAAACCCTCGTGTGGAATGGGAGAATAAGTTATTTTTCAATAACCGCAGTATTACTACGCAGTATGTGCAAAAGGATAATTATCTTTATAATTCCATACGTGACGTTAAAAGTACTTCTCCAACTACCTTTATACTACGAGTATTGTTATTGTACTAAAAGCTGAAAAGATTTATTTGTGTTAGATTACCATTACGTTAATCTTAATAAAATATCATCCAATAAGGTTTTATTTTATTGTAGCGGCATAAACCACAACAATCACTATATCAGTTATCATTTTGAAATACAAAACTATCATCAGCTTTCATCTTTCAAGTTTTTAATATTGTTTTTTTTTTTTACATTTCACAACTGTACATATTTCCCCTTAACAACATTTTGAAATGATAACTTTTAATAGCACATAATAATTTTATGGCATTTCATTTTATGACATCTCTATATACTCGTACCTATCTATCCAGCTAAAACTAGCAGAAGAGTGTAAATACAAAAGGGAAACTTTTACAATTTATATTTTGTTGTTTAATATTTCCATTAATTTTTGTTCTAGCTTTTTTATGATTTTCACCGTTATTTCAGATCTTTCTCCATTATTCGTTTTTGTTCCTATACTTTTATTTCTATTCATGTCAACATAAATAGAGAGACGAATAGAAATAATGATAATAATTCCGAAGCTATAAAATTCTACAATCGAGTCAAAACAACAACAATTATCTATTTGTCTGTATCAAGTAGAAAAAAGCTTAACTTTTATACTTTTTTATATTTGTTTTTGTTTTAAGAAAGTAAAAATCAACAACTCAGATCCTTATTTACTACGAATCTTTAAATGATAATGGAATCTACTCGTCGTTCAAAAACATAAAACAGTAAAATCAACTCAAATATAAAATAGAAGGAAATCTTTTTTACATGCGCGGGAATAACGTGGAGTATTCAAATTTATGTATACTTTCAATTCGATTGATAAGGAAAATTGGAAAAATACGTATATTCAAATCGAAATAATTATTTCAATAAAGGATAATCGTTTTGTAATTCCGATTTTATATCATCCGCACTGTATTCATTTTGTTTTGTAGTCTGGAAAAATTGTTTCTGTTCGATGAGTTTGTAGCATGCACGGAAGGTCAAAGGAAAAGGGATAATCTAATTTTTTGTAAGCTGTACTGGTACAGCAATTTATTTTTAGTCTATGCAGTTTATTGCTTTTGTATTTGACCATTCCAATTTCGATAAAAACAGGGTTTAGCTCCGTTTAGTACGGAGAACAAACGGAAGGCTTATAGCTAACAAGGCGATCTTAACGTACATGTTGATAAGATTTAACCACCTCACCGTTTTAATGTTTGATTTTTAAGAAAGAATCTAATTGCGGAAGCTGGTAGATTGTGTGCAACACATGACTGATATTTAGTTCTAGGACAGAACTCTTTCGACCATCAATACAAGCTCATGTTTTAACTTTTCTAGCGCCGATTAAGTATTTTACCTGTGGTTAAGATTTGTTCTTACAAAAATCCCAGATGTTTTACAAAGCGACTAGTATCGAGGCTCCTAGTAAACTTATAAAATAACAAGAAAATACTGCGGTCCCCGATCAATGAATGACGTATTTCTTCAAAATTTTTACCAAAGTTATTATTACTTCTGTTGTTTTATTCTGGCTATTCCTAGGGAACGGTAAATTTTATTTTTATTATTACCCGGCCCAGCTTTTTCCTGCAGTTATTTCTTCATTTATCAAAAGTGTGCCTTGATTAGAATAAAATCCTACGGAATTATGCTTTTATTCAAATGTTTGCTAAAAAAAATGCAAAAACTCGATTCAGCTGTCAGAACAAGCTTATTTTTGAACGCAAAGTCTGTAAAAAAATTCTCAAAGTTGATATGGTTATTTTGAAGATGACAAGTAGAAAGGCAATGTAACCAAGGAACTCTTAGAAATTGTGCATGATTTTCGGCCAATCCATTTGATTCGTACTAGCCGGACTTACACTTTTCCCCTATAAATTTAAATGTAATATAAAATAACCATTTTTAAAAATTAATAACACATATTATTAATTTATTATGCTTACTATCGCCGTAGCCACTATTATGTACTTTCTTTATATTATTTCTTATTTATTCTTTATTATTAGCCACTATTATGTACTTTCTTTATACCACGTTTGGTAAAGTCTTTCACGTAATGTTGCTGGGTACTAATTATCTATCTCCCTTCGATAGAGCTTACAATGAAGTTATCTTGGAAACGTCTAGACAGATAACAATTTAACCAATTTGGTTGTTCCAATTTGGTAATCCGGGTTGTTTTGGTTGAATTTAAAAATAGACCCAGATTCTTCCAAAAAAATTAAATTAATTTGAGAATTAATCCCGATGCTTCTCATGGATAGTAGATAGTAAAAATGTTAATATTGAAAATAGTCATATGATGGGACAATAAATGGTTAGTCAATTTAACAGATGTAGAAATCACCAACAGAACAAGTGATGTTCAAAAACTGAAAAATTTTGTCCACTATCAGTCCAATGTATCAGTTTTTTTCACACAAATTACAGCCAACGTAGAAGGTGCCCTTTAAGATAATCCTGACGAAGTTGTTGACAAAACACGTTTGCGGAATGAATTAGTTAACATTTTTACTAATTTCAAAAACCACCACAGAAAGTCATGAGCTTTTGGTTCTCCGACGGGATCTTAATAACCTCTTAAATCTATAATAAATTCTGTTTATCCAAATTCACAAATAAATTTTGACCAATCTGTACCAAAAATATTTCTATTTCAATCCCTTATGTTAAATCGCCTTTTAAAAATATCAGTTGTTTAAAAAAATTCGGTTTAGAAATCATATAAGAATCGTGGAACTTCTATTTTCTCGCATCTAAAAGATAAAACAGCAGATTTACACAACAAAACAAAATGCCCAAAACTTAAAAAAGTCGTGGAAAATTTAGTGCTTTTATTGTAAAATCTTTTTTTATAATTTTGTGATTGATGTTATTTTAACAAATTTATTGGATTATAAATCAAATTTTATGGTTTTGTAATTTATTAATTAAAACTATTCACATGATCTACATCATCTTTTGACCTACATCTATACGTTATTGTGTTTCATAAACATCTACCATATATGTTTACTCATGACAATTTTTTTACGCATTTTACACACACAATTTCTACGTACTTTTGCCTTGCTGTGTTTCTTGATCCTTGATCTGATTCGGTTCAGTTTACGTTTCATGAAACAACGCAAAGGCGTTTACTAGATTTCAAATCAAAATTTGTGATCTAAAACAATATTTGGATTAGGTTTTCCGTAAAAAATTTGAATTGATCCAGGGCTGGAATGTTCTAACATCACCATTTTTAGATAATTTATCGAAATTTATTTCTCGTAGAATAAAATTTGTCTCTGTCTCAATTTTTGTATCATTTACCAGCCTGCTAGATTGCAACATTGTAATGTTTGTAGAAACATCACAATGTTGCAATCTAGCAGGCTGGTAAATGATAACCGCAGTAGTGCGGTTCTACGCCAAATAATTTATTTTCGATTCTAGAACGCAAATAAATGAAATAGATGTTGTTCAAATACATTCTAGTAGGTTGTGATAGCAATAGAGAAGAAATAATTGATAAACGAAACAGAAGTTAAATTAATTTTTGCAGAAAGAATTGTAGAATTCGATAAGATATCGAAAAATGGTGATATTAGAACATCCCAGCCCAGATCAATGGGTGTCATGAAACGCGGCAAAATACTGCTTTTGTAAATTAAAAATATTGTTCCTACTGTTTTTTTGTTTTGTTTATATCGGGTGTTTTTTAGAGGTGTACATCTTTAAGTTGGCAACACTATTTTGTTTGACAACCGATTTGACAGCAGACATTTACTTTGTCATTAGTTTGATTTGCCATTTCATAATGAATAGATACACGCCAGTGATCGCCATCAATTGTTGATATTTTTCTATCAAAATAATGGTTTTGTTCGCCAAACTCATCGTGCATTCGTCATAATCGTCCATTAGAGTGGGTAATTCCATTAACTATGGATCGTTTTCGCACCACGTATCGTTCTCGCACCACCATTACAAAATTCAACTTGTGTAGGAATTAAGGCCATCCGACTGTCACACACGCCGCCAATTCGGCCAATGGGCTGAATCATAAATTGCTATATATTGATGTAGGTTTTCGAAACGTAATTTTGTTCGGCGATGAAGCTCACATTTGGATGAATCGGTACGTTAATTATCAGAATTGTCGGATTTGGAGTGTAGATAATCCACAAGCCGTTGCCGACATAACATTACGTCTAGAGATAATCACTGTTTGGTGCGCTTTATGGGCAGGCGATATGTTAATTCACTTGTCTACGCCGATAAACGAAAGACGTATGAGCACAACATTCCGCGAGTTATTGTAAGTTTATTTGTTAATTAATTTTATAAACATATTTGTAAATTTAATAACATTCTAAAACATATATGTAACGTATACAGCCTAATATCTACATATTGAAAGAAAAATGTAAAATGTTAAAAGTCGATCAATTTCGCTAGTGTTTTTGAGAATCATTCAAAAATCATTCAAAAGCCCAGATATCTTAACATCATCGATAGTGAGTTTAACGAAACGTATGAAGAATGTACTGTTATGCAAAAAAAAGCAAAATTGCACTTCAGGCCTCACATTTGAAGGCCACACCTTCGTTTGAGACAAGAAAAATAATCGAAAAAGCGTAACTCGTTTTGATACTTAGTAATGTTCTTTTATTGCTGAGTTTATGGGACTGGCCACTGACTACTCGCTATAAGCCCGATTACAGTAAATAGGTTAAAAAAAATAATATGTTATACAAAAACAAATAAAAAAAGACTTATAATTATATTTATAATTATCAATCTACTACATATAAGCCTAGGCGTGTTTACCTTGCGGTGCTCAATATAATTTAATAAATGAGAATCTGGCAACAGTGTAGTAACCTCAGAAAGATTTTAATTATAAATTTTAATTATATTTACGTAACTTTGAAGTCAGAAACATTTCTTCATATCATTTTATTCAATTAAAATATTTATTTTAGATTACATTTGAAAAATCACAAAAGCCTGTTTCCGTCTGAAGACATTGAAACATTTGATGAACATTATATATGTATGTACAGCTAGTCAAATTGTTCCATAATCCAGAAAATTATAATACCGGCTCATTTTGCATTTGATGGTAACACTCGATTAAATCGTATGTAATTAACTATCAGCCAATTAAACAGAGTACATTTGTAATTTAACATTTACCCTTTGGCTACCATTTACCACATCTATTTAACAAATATACCGCATATTTGTATACACTGTACTATATAGTTTATTATTCACTACAACCAGCATATATAGATATCACGCACTATCAATCTCAAATTACATTACACCAAAGCTATAACACATATTCATCATGGTTCAATGAATCGAACGCCTTTTTAATTTATATCCGAAACAGCTATTTTTCCAATATATCCAATAATCCATTCCACTATTATACACCCCGCATTAATACGACGAAAATTTTAACTTTCCAAGTTGAAACTATGAAAAAATAAATTTTCCACATAGGAAAAAATTTGTACAAAAAAAAATTAATAAAAAAATTGAAAATTTATCCGTATTTCCTCATGTTATCTCAATTTTAATTTGATATTTTATTTAACTCTTCCTCCTGCATATTTTTTCCAACATTTTCATTTTTTCCCTTCCCTATCCGAGTGTTTACGGAAAATAATTTATCATGATGAGAAAATCAAATCGAAATGAATAATAAAATTGATGACTAAAAGATAGATAAAATACGAAAAATGTAAAAAAAGATATTCTAAGCGTCAATAAAAAGAATTTTTCACTCTGAATGATTTTCCCTCTCAACAATAATAATATAATTGTTGAAGAGCGGATTGCAGCCCAGCATGGATAATACAATTTACTTCATCTTCATTTGGTTATCTTTTATTTTACAAAGTTTCTTCTGCGTTTATTAGATTTAGCATTTGATTAGGTAAAATACTCGTAGTTGTACATCATGTTGAAATCTGCAATTGGTTGCATAAAATTGTACGTCACATCAAAACATTTTACGAAGCAGCTCGATTTCATTTCTACCCAGAATTGTGTATTATTTTGTTACCGTCATGTCTCTGTCTACCGGGGGGTATGTACATACATAGTATGTACAATCAATAATAATATATTTTTTGAACACTGTTGAATATTATGGCAACGCAAGCGAAAACAAAAATCAATAAAATAAGAAAATCTGGTTTTGCTTTTGTTTTCAAAAAAAGTTTAAAATTATAAATAAAAATGATTTTCATAAATAATTTATAACCAATCGAATATGCATAAGTACTGTATGTAAGTACGTATATATGTAGCGTATGCTACACGAAACCGTATGAACTTCAATTACAATTTTATATTGAACTTTTCCTGCTAGAAATGTATGAAACGAGCATTCTTGTTCATTCTTATATTTACGAGTATACACACATGCGATTGACGTTGAACAGAAAATTGACGGGGTGGAACTTTTTTCTTATTTCGGTTTACATATATGGCTTGAGATGAATATTTGAATTTCAAATTTTTGGAATTTATATTAATCTTCCGATTGATTCCATTTTTCTTTCCTGCATACAAATATTGTGTGCTGATTTTTTTTTTTTGTATTTAGTATTCTAAATAATCCGGGTGCAATTTGTGTGTAAGTGAAAATAAGCAATCATTGGAGGGGGTAGCTGTACTTATTTAGAAATTGCGCATGTTCAGTTCTTTGTATAATTTTCTAATATACCATAATAGAGCCTTTTGGGTATTATAATAAATGTATTATCTGGGAATTAACATATGTTTTCCGTCTCACAATTTTTTTTACTAATTTCCAGCTTTGCCAGATACTTATGTGTACACTTTTTTTTTTAATAAATTGGTTTAATTAGAGCAGTAAACTGGTTATCAGTTTCAAAACAATTAAAATAGCCAAATTTATGATGAACAGACACCGTTTAGATATAAGAGGTCACAGTTTATTAAAAAAAAAATGTAACTGAAAGTGACCTAAATACACGGTTATTTTATGTAATTAAAAAAAACAGTTACGTATAACTTCCAATAAATCAATTTTAAAATCATTAATTAAATCTAGAAGAAAGGACAATTCCCGTTAAACTTGCGAAATTTATAAAAATGTAAATTTTTTTAATACAAAGATAGCCGTGCGCCAATTTTTATTGAATAAGCTAAAAAAACTGTCGCATTTTTCACGAAAAATATTTATTTAACCCATTCATATCCGGAGATTTTTCCAGTGACCCACTAGATTTAATTGAAATTCACAGTTCAGGCTTAGTTGAGGTCGAGAAATGATATTGCTAAAAAAATCAAAATGTCTTATACCAAAGACCTGACCGACTGGTTTTATATATTATAAATTGGGAACGTGTTTGTAGCGGCTCAAAATCATTAAAAATCCTTTTCACTTCATGGCACTCTTCGTAGCAAAACTATTTATACACCGCGCCGCTTAATTACGAGGCATTGCTCGTTTTGCTGAATATAGCTATTTCGCCATCCACATGCGCGAATCTCGATATTAATCGATTATCGATTAATATCGAGAATTAATACCGGGACGACGAGAAAGGAAATCAAGAAACGAAAAAGAAGAGTCGCGTTTAGAAATTCAAGGAGACACAATCTCAAAATAATAATATAATAAAAGAAAGTGAAAAGTGCAGAACAATCGTTCACACACCATTTTGTGAACTACCTTAAAAATAATATTTATAATAAGTAATAAATAGTGTATAACTAAACATATAGTGTGTGTTAATTAATCATTAATAAAACACGGTAACACCGCTATAAATGGTGACCCCGACGCGCGGATAACGGTATCAAAAACAGTCGACCGTTAGAAAAACCGCGCAAGAGCACATTTTTTTTCTTTCAATGTGCTTTAAAAGTGCATTTTATTAAAAAACTATTATAATATAAACTATATAATATAACTTAGTGCTACATAAAAAAAAACGCGTACAACAATAAAAACTAAAACGCTAAAAACGAAAAAAATAACAGGCGCACATAAACGCCAGGTGTGTGATAAAAATCATAAAAACAAAAAAAAAAACAGTTATAAGAACTTACGTAAAAACTATACCAACGTAGTGAATTTAGTGCAGTGGATTAGTGTACCATGAACTTTGTATAACACGAACTAAAAGCAAGTTCGATACGCGGTTAAGCCATTACAAAAAAAAAAAAATTTTTTCTCGAAACCGAAAATTACATTATGTGAAGAACACACATAAACACGTAACATTCTGGGCCAATTGCCCCCACAAAGGCGATCGCGCCCATCGAAGGAGCCAGGAACCTGGCAACAACATTTCGAATGCGGCAAAATTACAAAGCAATGGAACTACGGTCGGCAGATCAACAAAACAACACATCACCAGCAACAAGCAACAACAAATTAAATCAACCTTAATGGATACATATACATACAAACAAGTAAATATTAAACTAAAAATTTATGAAACATTTTTTTTGCAATAAAAACTTTTTTTAAACAATTTTTTAATATATAAAAGAAAAAAAACAATAAATTATTCTCAATTTATTTTACAAATAAATTACTAAAACATTATATTAAATATTATATTCCATATATCATTATATATATATATGTATTTTACGTTATTCTGTATACGTCATAAGCAGCATAGCTCAACGGTCAGCGTTGATGGCTATAGATATTTAAGTCGCAAGTTCGAAACTCGTCGAATACATTTATTTTTTTTTTTCATTTTTGGTGTATATAAAATTTTTTTTTCTCAAACAATTTCAATCTAAATATTTTTTTTTACAAACATATTTTCATTAAAAACATTATATTAAATTACATATTAAGCATATTTATTGTAAGTGAACGATTGTTCGCCTCAACTTCGCACCATTTTACTATAACTTCGTTAATATTTCAGTTGATTTTTACCTTTTTCGTTTCTGATTTCGCTTGATACAGTTTGCTATTTAATTAATTTTTTGCTGATTTTATTCTTATTCGATCTGCCCATTCCCTTATTCGTATTCGCAATACTCCTTGGTTGGGAAAATAGTTCTGTTTAGTTTGTTCGCGTTCGAATATTTTTTTTAAGTCTACGATTAGATAGACAAGTGAATAAAATAAATATTTCTGCTACGCCGGTATCAAAGTGAAGTGAATAATAAAAGAATCGATTTAAAATGCCACCTAAACAACAAAAAGCCGTTCCTTCGTCAGAAGATGATATCGACAACCATGCTGGCACATCAGCATCGCGGACAACAACTAAAATATACAAGATGCCACCTAAAATACCTCCCTTCTGGAATGAGCAACCGGCAGCTTGGTTCATCCTCGTCGAACACCAGTTCGGCATCCACCGCATTGTCGACGACGATGAACAATTTGCTTATACTCTCGGCGCGATACCACAAGAGACGGTACAATTCATCACGGACATTTTCAGGAACCCGCAGCCAGGCACGAAATATCATCGACTGAAATCCGCGTTAACCAACCGATACTCCGTCAGCGAGGAACAACGACTTGACGAGTTGCTTTCAGGCTTCCAACAAATGGGAGACCTTAAACCGTCCCACTTTTATCGCCTGCTTGAACAAAAAGCAGGTGATTCCAAATTAGTAAACAACGATTTACTCAAAAATCTCTGGCTAAAACGTTTGCCAGATGACCTACGAGCGATGATGGCGCGGGATATTAAAAACGACATCGAGGAAATCCTACCGGTCGCCGACAATATCTGGATTTACGCTCAATCCAGAACACCCAAACCAATTGCTGCTGTCAACCAGCCATCCACAAGCAAGGCAACTGCTGACGGTGAATCAGCCCTTGCTTCAATGCAAAGACAACTTGACAAGACGCAACAACAATTGGCAGATCTACAGCGAACACTGGCCAATATGAACATTGGTTCACGTGGAAGATCGCCAAACAACAGACGGAATTTTAATTACCGACACAGGTCAAGGTCGAGATCGTCATCTCGATCCGGACTCTGCTACTTCCACCGTCGTTTCGGCTCACGCGCACGCAACTGTAATCAGCCGTGCAGTTTCCGACCGGTAGCTCATGGACAAGCTACTTCCAAACATTTTAAGCCTTCGGAAAACCACTAAATCCTGCTGTCTCTACGGCAAACAGTGGGATTGGTTCGTCTCGCCGTCTTTTCATCCACGATCATGAAAATAACTTACAATTTCTGATCGATTCGGGGGCTGAAGTATCTGTGATACCCGCTAACAAGTTTCCCCGACATGCTAAAGACACCGTTTGCATTCTTACCGCAGCAAACGGATCCCCAATTTCCACTTACGGCACAAAACTTTTGAAGGTTAATCTCGGTCTCAGGCGTACGTTCACACATCCCTTCATCATCGCGGCAGTAGACAGGCCTATTATAGGTGCTGACTTTCTGTCTAAATATGGTCTCGTGGTCGATTTAAAGAACAGAAGACTTTCTGATTCATTTACTACCCTCACTGTGAACGCAATCATCGCCCAAGTTGATACGCCATCTCCAAAACATTTCAGCGTCAACAACGACTACGGCGCTCTTTTAAAGAAATACCCATCGCTCACTGAGGCTCCGAACTACAACCTCCCAGTGAAGCATAACGTAGTCCACTACGTCGTCACACAAGGTAGGTTACCTTGTGCTAAACCGCGACAACTCGACGCAACGAAACTAAAAGCTGCAAAAACAGAATTTCAGTTTATGACAGACATCGGAATCTGCCGCCCCTCATCATCACCAGTCTCCTCACCATTACATATGGTGCAAAAGAAAGACAAGGACTGGCGCCCTTGTGGAGACTATCGACAGTTAAACACTGTCACTGTCCCAGATAGATATCCTATCCCCCACATACACAGTTTCTCGTTGAAACTCGCCGGCGCCACTATTTTCTCCAAAATAGACTTGGTAAGGGCATATCATCAAATTCCCATGGCTCTCGAGGATATTCACAAAACAGCGATAACTACTCCTTTTGGGCTTTTCGAGTTTACCCGAATGCCATACGGCCTTCGTAACTCAGCCCAGACATTCCAGCGATTCCTTAACGAAGTGTTAAAAGGGCTGGACTTCGTTTACTCCTATATCGACGATATCCTCATTGCGAGCCGGTCCGAGATGGAACACAGTGAACATCTCGAGTCAGTATTTAAACGTCTCTCCGCATATGGAATCAATATAAAAGCTTCGAAATGTATTTTCGGCGTGAAGTCACTCGACTTCTTGAGCCACACAATTTCGAAAGATGGCATCCTCCCGTCGCAAGACAGAGTTGATGTCATTTCAAACTTTCCAGAACCAACATCAATCCGCCAAATACAGCAGTTCGTCGGTATGGTGAACTATTACCACCGCTTTATACCACGGTTAGCCGAACTGTTATCGCCTATTCACCGGCATTTGGCCACCTTACTCAAGAAAGGCAAAAACAGAAGAAACTTCTCTTGGCCCGAAGATTGTACAGAATCTTTCGATAAGGTCAAGCGTTCTCTTGCCGCTGTCACTCTTTTGGCACACCCGTTGAACGACGCGCAGTTCAACATAACTACCGACGCTTCCAATGTAGCAGTTGGAGCTGTCTTACAACAACGCAACAAAGGATGTTGGCAACCATTAGCGTTCTTTTCAAAGAAGCTCTCCCCTGCGGAAATCAAATACTCTACTTTCGATAGAGAACTTCTTGCTATGTATCTAGCAATCAAACACTTTCGCCATTTCGTCGAAGGCCGAAATTTTTTTTTATTTACCGACCATAAGCCTCTTACAACAGCTATTGCGTCAAAATCTGAACGTAGTCCCCGGCAATTACGACACCTCGATTACATTGCTCAGTTCACTACCGACATTCATCACATCAAAGGTAAACACAATGTGGTGAGCGACTGTTTGTCTCGTTCTGGTGAAACACTTCTCACAGAACTCAGCGTCTTCTCCTTCGACACGAAGGAATTACTTGTACAACAACAACGCGACGACGAATTGCAGAAATTGATTTCAGCACACACACCGAAATCAAGCGTAAACCTGCAACGGATCGACTTACCAGACAAGCAGCAAATTTGGTGTGAGACTTCAACAGGTAAAAATCGACCCTACGTTCCTCTCAACATGCGACGGACAATCTTCGATAGTCTACATGGCTTATCACACCCCGGCATCCGTGCTACGCGAAAACTTATTGCTTCAAAATACTTCTGGCCAAGAATGAATACTGATACAAGCAATTGGGCGAAATGTCAAAAATCCAAAGTTCACCGCCACACAAAATCAGAACTTGGTAAATTCGAGCTACCAAGTGGCAGGTTTGAACACATCCACATGGACCTGGTTGGTCCACTGCCCCAATCGAATGGCTATCATTACATTCTAACGATAGTCGACCGATTTACCCGCTGGCCAGAAGCTTATCCAACCCGAGAAATGACCGCAAAAACAGTAAGTAAGATCTTCTACAATGAGTATATCTGTAGATATGGTGTCCCACTCTTCATCACGACAGATCAAGGAACACAATTCGAATCAACGTTGTTCACCGAGCTCACGAAGCTCCTAGGTTCCCATCGCATTCGGACAACTGCATACAACCCGAAAGCGAATGGTCTTGTCGAACGGTTCCACAGGCAACTAAAATCCGCCTTAACAGCTCGATGTAATACATCCCATTGGAGTTCAGAACTTCCAACGATTCTATTGGGTATTCGAACCTCCGTCAAGGAAGACCTCAACTGCACACCAGCAGAGCTAGTATATGGTCAAAACATCAAGGTTCCCGGTGAATTCTTCATCAACGATCAAAATTCGAACCCAAACACAGATACTTCGGATTTCGTGAATCAGCTTCGTACCACCATGAGAACCTTAGTTCCTACGGACACAAGACATCCACCTGAACAGGCAACGTACATTCCCAAAAATCTGGAAACCTGTTCACACGTATTCGTACGTGTGGATAGAGTCAGAGGTCCATTGAGTACACCCTATTCTGGACCGTATCCAGTAACCCGCAAATTGCGCAAATTCTTTGTTGTGGATGTAAATGGAAAATCCACAACAATTGGCATCGACAGGCTTAAGCCAGCGTACGGAATACTTGTGGTAAACCTAGTCGAAAAACGTAGTGTTCCAAAAACGGTAACATTTAATTTAAAACACTACGGTTTTCGATCCAGGAGGGGAGTGATGTAGCGGCTCAAAATCATTAAAAATCCTTTTCACTTCATGGCACTCTTCGTAGCAAAACTATTTATACACCGCGCCGCTTAATTACGAGGCATTGCTCGTTTTGCTGAATATAGCTATTTCGCCATCCACATGCGCGAATCTCGATATTAATCGATTATCGATTAATATCGAGAATTAATACCGGGACGACGAGAAAGGAAATCAAGAAACGAAAAAGAAGAGTCGCGTTTAGAAATTCAAGGAGACACAATCTCAAAATAATAATATAATAAAAGAAAGTGAAAAGTGCAGAACAATCGTTCACACACCATTTTGTGAACTACCTTAAAAATAATATTTATAATAAATAATAAATAGTGTATAACTAAACATATAGTGTGTGTTAATTAATCATTAATAAAACACGGTAACACCGCTATATGTTTTTCAAAATTATTGAAGTGAAACTTCTTTGCGCCCGTTGTATACATTGGGAAAGGGGGTTGGTCGAGAAACCGCGTCACGCGAGTAAAATCGACGATTATACGTTTTTGTGCAGTAGTCACTTTTGGTGCGGGATAGCAGTAGGCTTGTTTTATTACTCTCAAGCGGGCAATATAGATTTGTGTAAAATCAAAAGAAATTTCCCTTTCTTAGCTGATTTTGTTTGTCAACAAACAAAAAAATAATAAACAACAAAAGCCACATTCTCTTTTTCTCTCGCTCATTTCTTTGTTTTTGTTTTGCGTCCAATTGGAAAAAATAAATTAGTAGAATTTTTATCGCTGGATTTTACACACTAGAAATTAACAACAAAACAATATTTTAAGTAAGATTTTTAATTAAGTGCATAAAAATAGTAATTTGAAATTATTGCAATATAGTTAGATACGTAATTTAAACATGCCATTCATATCAAAAGATTGGCTTTCACCTGGTGAAGTATGGGTGAAAACAGATGATGGCTGGGAAAAAATGAAGGTATTAGAATGTCGCAAAAGGCAAAGGTAAACATGGAAAATTGCTTTCCTATAAAATATTATTACAATAATAAATATGAAAGAGTTGCATAATTCAAACATTACAATATGCTTATATTTCCCGTAAATTTAATTGAAAATTATTAGTTTTTTTATATTTTGCAATAATCGCAAAAACTGCAATAAGCCGATTGTGTCTTTCCTGGAATACAGTACGATTTCTAATGACCAACCAGAAAAGGACCACGATGAAAGAATGATTATAGAAGAAATTACTTATAATGATAATATATAGGTGTATAATATAATGCTGAAGTCACTTATAATATATTGAAGAGAAACATATACAATAACAGGGAAAATGTGTTATATTTCATGTTCCTGTCTGTCTGGCTGTGTGCGTGTGGCCAAAGAAATTTCAGTTCTACCGTCTGGTCCGACGCAAATCCAATTTTTTTTATTGATGAAAGAGTGTTGGGCATTGAATTTTGTGAAGACGTTTTCGGGTTTTAAACCATCCTCAATAATTTATGGATGTATTGAACATGGATTAACGACGTGCTTGGACAGTTTCGAGCCGGTATCAATATTGACTTCTCCCTTTTGCTGGTTATATTAAGTCATTTAAATCCCTATTCTGACTTACATTTAGTTTACAGTTTTGCGATAAAATCCCTCTTCCCTAAGCTTAAATATTTTATTCATTTTCATATTCACTTGCGAGACTATCGCTGTCGCATTTTTTATAACCAAAACCATGATATTTAATTATTCGTAATTGGATAATATAGACATTGGATGTACCATTTCGCCGGAAATATTCCACTATAACTTTTTTATCGCAGAATTTTTTTTTAATTAAATAAATTAATGTGTCGATTTTGCAGAAAACCCATAACATATAATAAAAAATAAAATATAAAACGATATAAGTGAGATATATATTAGAGATGATATTGGCAATAAATCAAAAGTAGTGAATTTTTGAGGAACAGAGTATTGGATCTAGCTTGTAAGTACTTTGTACTCCTTTACCGACTCAAACGCTTCAAGACAAATTGAATTAAGTCTGATGGAACTCACGTCAAAATAGCATTTTGCAGGGGCCAATTTGCAATTTTAATAGGTTTTCAGGAATTTCTTGATATGAACATGGTCGAGATTATTAATATTTATTTAACTTGTTGTTGCCTAATCTCTGCTGTGCACTAACGTATTCGTTAGTGCACAGCAGAGATTAGGCAACAACAAGTTAAATAAATATTAATAATCTCGACCATGTTCATATCAAGAAATTCTTGAAAACCTATCGCAATTTTGGGAAATTTGGATTCTACGGATTTATTTCAATGTAAATCATGAACACTCGAAAACCTGATTTTAAAAGTAGAATTTAACGAACCACCGTTTTTGTTTGGCAAGCTGTGGGATTTTAACTATTAAACGATTCTGGTGCTATTGAAAAATTTCCAAGAAAAGCATTCTATGCCAATATATTTTTCAGTTTCCTGGTTTTCATCTACCATTACAATCACTTAATTAGATGCGTTTGCTATAATAGCGCTGCATTGCTAGATTGGTAATAAAACATTGATCACGTAATAGATCTTATACCGCATTCTCATCAAATAATATTACTAATCCTGGAACTTGGTACTGGAAAGCAGTTCAGTATCTTCTTATTTTGGATCCTTTTGAACACTTAAACCAAAATTTGATATTTTTACGTATATGGAAGTCTCAAAATCAAATACGGCCCTTTTCCAATTACCGACTTATTTGTGGACACCGACTTATTCAAATAAGTCACCTCGCGAGGAGACATATTTGAATAAGTATGTCTACACAGAAATGTCTCCAAAAATGTGTCTTGACTAAATGTAATACATGCAGTTTTTTTCAAATGTAGTAGCAACGACCAATATGTCAAGAAAATTTTTTCTTCGATATAATAGAAATTGCATTTTGTTTTTTTGTTATTACGTCACAAATAAGTCGGTGCAATGAATTGGAACAAATTGACTGACTTATTCAAGATGGCGTCAAATAGGTCAATAAGTCTGAAATAAGTCGGTAATTGGAAAAGACTGTGGTCCAATTCGTGACTTATATTATAGAGACTGACTTATTTGAAAGTGTACAATAAGTCTCCTGTTGAATAGGCTTATTGGGAACTTGTTGGCATTATTTTGACGAGCTACCAGTTTGTCTATAATAAGTCTAGTCGACTGGAGATTTACTGACTTTCAAATAAGTCAGTCTCCACAAAATAGGTCACGAATTGGACCGCAGCCTAAGCATGTATATCACATTTTCTCAGGCGCAAACTAACAAATTCCCGTCGTTAAATCCGCTGTACAAATTTAAGTTCTCTGGTTCCAAAATTAATTAAATATATGGCCTAGGGCCGGTCTCGATGAGGGTCGATTCTAAACATAGGTACTGATCTTAAATCCCGAGAATTTATATTTAGATTGATTTTACCTAACAGAACAGGAGAATCGATAACCCCAGTTAGTATTTGATGGATGAAAGCCACGTCCGCAACAACTCGGCTTACTAAGTGATTGTAAATTAATTAGCTGCAGACGATCTTAATATGGAGGCAGGTTGAACATGTCCATCCACGGTAGTCCGCGTAAAGCAAAGCGAAGAAATCTACGCTGGACTGCTTCAATCCTCTTAATGTGAACGTTATGATAAGGCGACCACACCTGGCTAGCATATTTGAGCAGGGCCGAACGAATGTTGAATAGAGAGCCTTCGTAACATAAGGATCGTCGAATTCTTTCGACCAACGCTTGATGAAACCGAGCGCAGAATTGCCTTGGCTGATAATACGATCGATGTGATGTCTAAAATTCAATTCACTGTCGCAAATGACCCCCAAATCTCGAACAGAACTGGCTCTGGTAACGGCGTCACTGTTAATGTAATAGTCGCAAGAGATAGACTGTGCACGTTTTCGAGAGAAGGTGATTGTTTTGCATTTTTTCACGTTCAAATCGAGGTTGTTCTTAGCACACCAAGTGGAGAAGTTGTTGAGGTCGCATTGTAATAGGCTCTTATCCGTTGTGTTTGAAATCAGTTTGTAAATCTTCATGTCATCGGCGTATATAGATATGGATGAATTTATAATCAAACATTCAACGTCGTTAATTGACAGAATGAAACAAATTGGACCCAGATGGCTGCCTTGGGGCACTCCAGATGTTGCTGAGATACGAGCTGATACTGATGACCTGAAGAGTACATGGTATATACGCTCTTTTAGATAAGAGCCGACCCAACGGAGAATTTGGGGAGGAAAACCAAGGGCCTTAAGCTTGAACAAGATGACTTCATGAGAAATCGTAACTAAAGTTTGTGATGTGAATTCAATAAGGTTTGTTGTCGTGGACCGTGCTTTGAGAAAGACATGCTGATTCTCGGAAAACAACGGTTTACAATGAAAGTACAGTGAGTCATACACAATACTTTCAAACAGCTTAGGAATACTAGATAATTTCGCGATCGGTCTATAATTACAAATGTCTGACTTGCAGCCGTTCTTTTGAATGGGAACTATAAAAGAACTTTTCCAAATAGATGGAAAAATGTCAAGTGAAAGCGACTTTTGGAAAAGTGTAGTCAGTGGCTGAGCAAGAATATCACTACAGTTTTTTAGGACGATGGATGGTAGTCCGTCAGGACCGGATGAAAAATCATCTTTAAGTTTGGAAATCTTATGTACCACGGATTCATAATCGACTTGAATAGAAGTTGAGGTTGTTTGAGTACAGTTATTCATATGTGTAAAGTAACCTTCATCGGGCTCAAAACCGCTATTTGTGAAAGCCAGACTGAAGAATTTAGCAAAATGATTTGCTATGACTTTAGGATCATTAGAGGAATGATCCTTATATTTGAAAGTGGAAGGGTATCCGTCGGACTTTTTCTTCATATTGTTAAAGCACCAGAAACACTTAGGCTCAGCGATTAGATTGGATTGCATGAGTCTGATATAATTCCCATAAAGTTCGTCAGAACTACTGAAATCATTATAACTATTTAAATAGATAGAGTAATCAGAGTCAGATTTAGTTTTCAGGAATCTTTGCCAAAGTTTGTTCCTAAGGTTACGTAACGTTTGTAATTCATTACTATACCACGGAGATGATGGCGATACAGTTTTTTGGCGGGTATACGGAATGGAATGTTTAAAACATTCAAAAACTGCTGAGTAAAAATTGACAGTTTGTGTTTCAATATCGTTATGATCATTAAAAAATTGTGCTAAAGTCAGCGTTAGCCAATAAATGTTTAAGCTTCACAAAGTCGGCCTTACGAAAATTGAAACGTAGTGGAGTTATAGAGTTGACATTGAGATTGTCTTGTTCCAGACCAAAGGTGATCAAAATGGGAGGGTGGTATACATCTATGGCACAGAGGATTAGATTGGATTCAGAAGCGACGCTATTGTCGATAACAGACGAAAACACCAAATCGAGCTGCCTGTTCAGACTATTCTTAACGTTACTAATCTGAAATAGTCCAGAGTTCAACATATTGTCAGTGAATAAAGTTTCTTTGGCGGTTAGGGCATTCGAAGCAACATAATGAGTGTTATCGTCTGAATAATTCCACTTAAGCCCGGGGAGATTGAAATCACCCACAACAAAGATGTCATCTTGAGTATTCATCAGGCCAATGACAAAGTCAACAGCATTAGTATGAAGCTGATAGCTTACAATCTGACTTAGTGGGCGAATATAGCAACATAAAATAAAAATATTATTTTTATTATTTTGACACACACTAGTTCGATATTATCAGTGTTGGGAATGATAACAATTTGACTATCAAAATTGATGTGCACTGCCATAAGAACCCCTCTACCGGTTAAGCTCGTGTCTGGACAATAAGAACCATCTTTCCGGAAGACGTTAAAATCCGAGGTAAAAAATTCATTACTGTTGAAATCATTGTTCAAATTGGTCTGGACCTGAGTCCTCTTATGTATATTTGCTTTATGATGTAATGCTGAAAACAGATGTGCAGATTTTCTGCATGCAGCACCGCATGCGGATCTGCACGTAAAACACATGAGCATAATTATTTGACACTTGTGTGCGGCATTTTTTATTTAGAGTTAAAGCAAGCTATCAACTTTTTGTCACAAAGATAAATATTTTTGCAATTGAAATGTTTTGTATCGTATAAAAATTGTTTTTTTTTATAAATTCTGTAATGTTCTCCTCCATGTTGACAAAATTTAGTGTGAAAAGGGGAAAATATCAAACAATGTCGCATGAAGTTGCCGACGATTTTGTTTTATTTTTTTTCATGTTGTCAACACCGACGGATGCGCAGTCAAATTAGAAATAAAGACGACGTGCAGAATTCTGCATGGCATGCATCATACATGTATTATAACCCATATACACTAGTGTATTCTAATTTTGATGCATGCAGAATTCTGCACATGTGTTTCCAGCATAATACATGTCGTTTTTACTTTCAAATCTATAGTGACAACGACCAACCTGTCAAAATTTTTTTCTCTCATTCGTTCTTGGTGCGTTCTTTTCAGATATCCAAATCATATATTAAATAACTTATATATAGGACGTTCGTGTTCTTTTTTCTCTTAGCTTATCGCATTACCGTAATTAAATTTTTTCTAACGGTGTCGCTTTTGTCGTTTTTCGATCTTTTTTCGAAAAGTTGCCGTTGTTTGTTTACTTTTTTGTTTAGACAACTAAGCTAAACAGTTTAGTTTTACTTTTTCACCAGCTGTGTTGATTTTCGAGTTTTTTTAACGAGTTTACTAAAATAGCTAACTTCACTCTTGTCTTATAGAAAAAAAAATTTGGAACACGATTTTACAAGGCAATGTCCTATATTGATACTATTTAATATTTGTCCAAATGGCAAATTTTTATTCTATATGCAAACATCTTTAAAAAAACTAATAATAATTACATTTGTCCATTTTATGATTATTTTTGTTTGATGTGAATTAAATATGATAACTGAAGAAAATTCGTACGTAGGAGAACCTTAGTTAAAATTTTATATGATAAGGTGCACAGAGGCGTACAAGATGGAAAAATTGGTCCCTTTCATCTCAAGGACCTATTTTGCCAATATGAAATCAATTTTTAATGTATTTGTAACGCAATCTTAATCAAAACATGATTTTTAATTATTTTTTATTTATTTATGAAGTAGTTATTAATTGTTTTTTTTCTGTCTATTCCTAATAACAATTTTGGGTCAGTAAGAGTTTGTTTATAATTTAAACAAGCTGTTAAAGTAAGTAAGTTCATGAACTTATTTAAGATGGTGACGAATAAGTCAATAAGTTTCAAATAAGTAAGTAATTGGAAAATGGCCTTATAATCAGGACTTTAAACCTATCATCTAAACCAACTATAGTGCGTTCATGACATCGGAAGCTACATAGGAAAAAATACCATTATATCAAACAAAATGTATTAAAACAACAACAAAGTTAAAACAATTTCAACTCGAGTTCGAAACTAGTAGGCGTGGTAAACAGCATTTCACGTAATTTGATTGGTTTTTGAGTTTATTAGCGAGTATGAAATATGTATTTCCGATGTCATGTACGAAACTTAAAGAGTTGCATTTCGCTTAAAACTTTTTCAAAATTTGACACTTGACTCTTACACTGGTTATTACGCATTAAAGAAATATGGGGCATCAATAATAATAGGGCGGCGAATGAGTTCACTATTAAATCTAGGAATATAATGAAGTAATTGAAAATTAGCACGGAGATTATAACGATCATCAAATCTGAAACTGCGTTAACCACTCCGCATGTAAAAATTCCTTATGATCTCATAAATACTTTATCTTAAATGTTGCAACGGGAGTAGTCGGTTAGACATAAACAAGGGTCAAGATAGTCCATAACGCCTTTTTCTTAATATTGTCCACAATATAATTTTCTGTTGCACAAAACCAATATTTTTAGCGTTGTTGTATAGAAACCTCCTAAACATGATAAACAATATTCCAGTTTAGCCATAACCAATGCATCATAAGTTATTAGCGTTACTGGAACCGGACACAAAGAACCGGATCGCAATCGCATCGGATCACGAAAAATATATAAAATTCTTGAGACAGAGTTCATATATAATTTTAATTTAGCTACATGAGTTTTGAAATTAAGATAAGTATCTATGTGAATAGCTAAATATATGGTTTTCCAATAGGAATGATATGATTTTTAAGTGACGTTTCGGCCATTTGTAATATGTCATGATCTGTCATTTTTTGTTTCATTGTATTCAGTAATGTTTACAATTTCATCATGGTGAGATATACGCAACAACAACGTTTACAAATTATTCAATTTTATTATCAAAATAATCGTTCTCCAATTGCAACTTTTCGTGCGCTTTTGCCATTTTATAGTCGTAATAACCGTCATCGTAAATTTTGAGCGTACATTTTCTTTAAATAATATTCAAGTGCCAATAAGACAAAGAAACGCTCGAAGTAATTTGAATTGCTGCCGTCAAGTGTTGCTGAAGACCGCAATTTGTCGATTCCAAGACGTTCTCAAGAATTGGGACTATCTCAAACCACAACCTGGCGGATTTTGAGTAAGGATTTGGGTTTGCATCCGTATAAAATTGTTCTCACTCAAGAACTGAAGCCATTGGATTACCGTAAACGTCGTGAATTTGCTAATTTTGCCTTGGAACAACTTGAAAACGATAACGATTTTTTTAAGAAAATCATCTTCTCCGATGAGGCTCACTTTCATCTGAGTAGTACGGTAAATAAACAAAACTTTCGATTCTGGCGCTAAGAAAATCCACAAATTATTCATGAAAAACCATTACATTCACCTAAATTGACAGTTTGGTGTGGTTTTTGATCTGGTTGAATCATCGGTCCGTATTTTGAAATGAAGCTGGTAACACCGTTACTGTCAATGGAGGTAACACCGTTACTGTCAACAAGACAGGGCTGCGTACCACACAGCAAGTGCAACAATTGAATTATTGCGAGAAAAGTTTGGAGATTCGATTATTTAAAGAAATTGTGATATTGAATGGCCTCCAAGAAGTTGTGATTTAACACCATTAGAATATTTCTTGTGGGGTTATTTGAAGTCATTGGTCTTTAGCAATAAACCAAACTCTCTTCAAGCTTTACAAGTCAATATTGAACGTGCTATTCATGACATACGACTTGACTTGAATTGGGTTCATTGAATTCGTTCCTGCAGAAGAAGTCGTGGAGATTGTACTTCACATTAAATAAAAAACATGTCAATTTCCTTAACAATTAGTGTGTTTTTTAAAGAAATCATATCACTCTTATTGGAAAACCCTATACTTGAATGAGTTGATAATTTGATATTAAAGCAATCCGAATGACAGCTTATGGGGGTGAATTTCGAAGTAGTCACTAGGAAGAAGAAAACGATTATCAAACCGCAGTATACGTATTTTGTTCGAAAACCGTGACTTGAGAGCTGGGAGTTTTGCTGTTGTTTCATAAGCTCACTAGAAGTACATTTAAAATTTCATTATTATTTACATCAAACAAATGTAAAATTCGTTTTATGTATCTAGTAAGTTTGCGAAACAGTAGCAAAACTCCCAACTCAAGTCTCATTTTTCGAACAAAATCCGTACTCAGAAGTGCAAAATTTTTAGATCAGAATTCAATTTTGCAACTACTTCGGCTGAAGAATTGATATAAACTAAACCTAAGTCATCTGCATATCCAGTGATTTTTTCAAACAAATTTAATCCGAAGATTTAATTAAAATAAATTAAAAATACCATATGTGACCTAACAAAGAACCTTGAGGTACTCTGATGTTCATACTTTTCAAGTCACTACGATTCAAATTGTCATTTAATTGAATTTTTCCCTTTTTAAGATATGAATTGAAACACTGGTTACATAGTGTCAACAAACAAACCAGAACAAACTTTACCGCTATTTAGACCCTCATAGATTTTGTGGAGATTTCCGGCCGTTTCTTTGATTTTTTTTATAACAAATTTCGTTTATTAATGCGTTCAGCAACCTCATACCAAATCCACGCTTGAAGATGATTAACTGTTTTAGGCCACGAACTTATATAACTATGTTGCAAGATATCAGATAGTGTCTCCATAAAATAATTTAGCGCCACAGTTGTACAGAACGAAATTCCACTCCCATTATATAGTCGAGTTTATCAAATAAAAAATAAAAACTATTTTTTTTGTACGATCAGATTGTAACTTTTGCGGAAATTTAAACTTGCCGGCACTTTAAATGAAATCTCAATAAAATCGGGTCGTTTGATCTAAGCCTGACAAGCAAATGATCAATGCATGTGGCAGACGTTTCTGTTATTCGGGTTGGATATTAATTAAACATTTAAGATGTCAAAGTCACAAAAAATAACAGTAGTAACAAGATTAACAATAATAATAACATTAATAATAATAATAAAGAGCACAAATATAATTATAACAGTAACTTGAATAATTGCGCTAAACAAAAGTAGTGTTGCTTTCACTAATCTAATCGGATTAGCTAAGAAATGTGAAAGCAACAACTTTTGGCTTTAATTTTTAATGCGTTTTAATTTTTCTGTGTTGCGGTTCATTTTATTAATATTTATTTTATTTTATTTTTATATTTTGAAATAGAACAAATTAAATTCGGTATTTTGCTATCAAATAACAAATGCCAAATTTTACTAAAAATAACGCCTTGCGGTAAACACCATAACCATAAAATGATTTTATTTCCCCTAATCCTAAAATTTTTTTTCTTAACATTTTAAGAAAATCGGCTTTAATACAATACAATTGTTGTTGTAAAATTTTGAAAGCAACACAGCTAAAATAAGCATATAGTGTTAAAATTACTTATCGCATTGTGCTGCCTATTTATTTGTAGATTGCAGCTGATCTGCATCCTCTGGTGAATTATTAATGTCTAAATGAATCGGGAGAGAGTCTGATTATGATGAACATCAGAAAACTAAATTTTGAACTGGGTAAATTGATGCAAAATAATAATCCGAAGTGTTTTCCTGAAGTATTTTTTTTTCGCGAACTTTCCAGAATTCCAGTGTCTTAAAAGCCAGTGTTTTAATATTATTGTGTTTCATTTTTATTATTGAAGTAATGTCATCCGAACAGCTTCTTTGTAGGAGAAGTAGCAACAAATAATCCATATACAATCACATTTCTCGAAATATCTTGTTGTTTTCGAATATCAGTGTTAGCCTCCAGCAACCCAAGTTTGTTTTTATACCCATCCATGTAGCATTTCAGAGTGTTAATCTTCTTGTTTAAGGAAGAATTTTCAATTGTTAGTTACCCAAGCCGAGTGTTTAAAACATCAACGGAGTCGCTGATATATTGTAATGATTCCAGCATTTATCATGCTTTTCACCATTTGCTCCGAGACTCCTACACATTTTGTGTGTCTCATGAGATTTTCTATGCCAAGTGTTTGGAAACGTTCCATTTTCCAAACACTTGGCATAGAAAATCTCATGAGACACACATTAAACACATTTTTAAGTTTTTCCAATTAGAGTAAAAAATTAGCACTAAAAAGGGATTAAAATGCACTATCATGTCTTCACACCCATGTAACATTGATACCACCCCCTATTTTATATAAAATGGTATAACCTGATTTTGATCTGATCTTTTTCAACCGCTCAATAAATACAGTATACCAAAAAACCACAGCTCTCAGGAGATCATCAATTAAATCATAAAACTGTTGGCGGTATTTTATTTGTGATTCACCGGAATAATATTAGAAGATATAGAACAGAGTTAGATACTACTTGCTTTCCAATCCCACAGCGCAAATACTTGTAACTACTACTAACTAACTACTAATGGTTTTTGTCTCCGATAAATTAACTATTCGCAGCTGCTCTACCTATTTTGGATGAGTAGCTACAAGCAGTTATGTAAAATTTATCCGCTAGGTGATTGCGTGCAGTATTTTTCTATCAAAAATATCATTGAATGTCGTACGTGGAGCGCTAATAAAATTCCGTTATAGATATTTTTTTTACTAAACAAACAAATAATCTACACATTTGTAGGTTATGTTTTGCAATCGATGCTTTAGCCAATACATATTTTTCCCACTTACAAGTACTTGTGGTAGTCGATTGGAAAGTAACTAATACTAGAAATTGTGCTGAACATTCACGTCAGACGATAATAATCATTTCATGTTCGCTGAGGAAAAGTACAATAGCTAACACTTCCATAGCGATCGTAGCAGCGTTAAAAATATTCAGGGTGTATGGAGTTGGCATTTGTTTATTATTTCCTACCTGGGAATCCTCGGCTCCTGATAACCGTGCCCGATAAATAGGAAGAGTAAAATATTTTTATATCGATTTTTAGCGAAATAGTTGAATGAAAAATATTAGTTTGGAGTTAAATAAATTAATTACATGCAAAAATAGCACACATAAGTTTTGACATAGAAAATTGGGTGTTCTGGATACAATTTCTCTCTCTCTTTTTCTCTCGCACTGTATCCCACCAAGGGATTTGGCCGCCTCAAATGAGGTTTCATAATCATATTTTCATTTGCGGACCGGGATCTCCGCTCGCTGGAGCAAGCATGCTGACCACTTTTCTTCCGGAGCGGCACATACAATCTATCGGGCGCTAATAAAAAGAACAGCAACTGTGTTCTAATCTATTTCAGAATTCTCTCTTCAAGCGGTACATTATGTATTATTAGTATAAAAGCTATAACGTATTATTATAAAATCACATACGTAGACCACCTGCCCGCGTACTGCTGTAGGGTTTGACGAGATTAAAATTCCAGACAACAATGCTTTGGAAAATTAATTATTGCCTTATAGAAACCAATTTTTCTTTAATAAAATTAGCAGATGAGTTTGAAACATATTTTTATCTAACAAAATTTATTTGATTTTAATCGATTTCTGAAAATTGTTTGTACATATTTAGCTAAGCATTTTTCATTTTCACTATAGTTAAAAATCGCTATGCGGCGTATAATATCTATGTGTACAAATATATAGGCTATGTTTGTTTAGAATAAAAGCTCATTATTTATTTTTCAAAAATATATGTTTAAAAAACAATCGCCGAGAAAAATTAAAATAAAACTCAATTTCCATTTTTCTTCCTTTCCTCGTATTTTTTTTTAGGTTAGGTTGTATTTGGTTTGTGTTTTGATTTTTATGGTTTTGATTAGAAAACATAATAAAATTGAAAATGAAGTTGAATTTTCCTTTTTTTGTGCCCAGCTAGTTATTGTTGTGAAATTTTCGTATTTTTTTTTTATTATTGGTTTTATTCGAAGGGTATAAGGACTAAATTAATTTTAAATGGTTTTATTGATTAATTTATTCCCGGGATTTTAGTCGTTTTTTGCTGGTTTCTATAATTTTATACGGATCTTTATATAGAAGCTAGGGAATTGATAATATCAGAAGATTTATGAGATGGGATAAATGTGCCTTGCCTTGTCTGCCCATGTGTTACAAAATAGATGAATGTGACATGATAAAGGTTTGTTAACTTCGCAGTTTTTCTTGCTATATTTATTTAATACAATTTTAAATATATTTAAAATTTTTGACATTTTAGGTTTAATTTAGATCGGCTGAATAGATATTAGACTAAGGAGATGCTCGAAACCAACAGAAAAAATATTGTTGAAACACGTTTTTAACGAATCGATAGATAAATATAAGTAGTCTTGCTTTCTTTTTAAAGTCGTGACATCATGTTTTATTATTTTCAAAAGTAAACCAGTGAGCAGTTTACCGATTGCAGTCAAAAAATCCTTAGTAAGGGGGGTCATATTGCTAAACTACTTAATATTTTAAATGTGCAAATAGAATTTTATAAATAAAACTCTGACTGAATTACAATTTGTCTTTCATATTTTAACAATTGGGTATTGAAATACCAGCCAACCCGACCATTGCACTAATGTCGTTATAATTCTCGTGGGTAAATTAACAACTAAAAGAAGACAATAGTGGAATGGAACCTGTTAATAGCAGACAAACCGTAGCAAGATTCCATTAAAAAAACGAAACACAGCACTATTCAGCGCTATGCCACCACAGAAGACACGCAGATGAAACAACCAAAGATGGGTTCTATGAACAACTACAATCGATAATAGGAACACAAAACCAATCATTGCTAAACAAGTATGTCATTAAGACCTAAGTGCCATTTGTGCTGGTAATATAGCGTTTGTTTTTGCTAGTTGACAAAACATTTTAAGCCGCATTTCAAACTTGATGGCTATGTCAATAAACAGAATTGTCGCTCAAAATGTTCGCCAAAGAGTGGCTCGTGGTGGATGCATGGGACGTTAAAAGATCACTATCGGATTCTAAGCTCACCAAATGCTTAGAATCCGATAGTGATCTTTTAACGTCCAATGCATCCACCACGAGCCACTCTTTGGCGAACATTTTGAGCTGGCGGATTGGACCGTCCTTCTTCGAGCATTCGGCATATCACCGTCAACGGCGTTCGCTACCGCGAGGTGAAGAACCACTTCTTCTGGCCTCATATTGTTGAAATATATCTCGAAGAAATGTTGAAGGCAAATTTCAAAATAGGCGATCTAAATGGCAATTATAGGAATTCTACACAATAATATACACAAACACACATGTACATCAGAAAAAAGCATCAAATAGATCACGTAACAACGAGAAATTTCTCATATCATTACAAGATATCAGAGCACTGGGAGATGGGCAAGAGTTGCTGCCATTCTCAGTGATCACCAACGAAGCTTTAATGTAGAGCAACAGTTGAATCAATTTGAAGAAGCATATATCGAAACAGCTATCTACACAACTTGGCTACAAAGAATATAGATGCAAACCCTGAATTAGTGATAATACTTAGGCGAAAATTTTAAGAAAGCCGACGACTCAATTAGCAAATACAGAAACGTATACGGACGAGAAATCAAGAAAATGTCATGGGGTGGATGATCGTAGACAATAAACTGAAAACTTTTTCAAAGCATAGAAAAAATATACGAACGGAGTGGGAAGTTGGTGGTGCATTGCTAAAATTAAGAATAGCAAGGCTCACGACGCTCATAAATTTCAAAATTGTTGGTAGGGCTGCAACGGAAAACATACCATCTGGTTTGTGTGAAGTTTGTCCTAAAGCAACAACAAATTTTAGGACAAATTTAGAACAAACTTCATTCGACTATCTTAATCAAAAAATTTGCGGACTTTTTAAACCCTAAGACTGAAGAATTTTTCTATGTTTCAACGGGGCCGATACATTTCCCGTGTTACGTATACTCGAATAGCGGGAATTCCTACGATCGACCGAACTTTAACTTTGGTTATAAATTGACCAACAGGGTACAGAAACTAACTTTTAATAGAAGTACCCATCCCAAACTAATTTTCATTGCTTAAATTCGCTAAATACCATAATACGCGCACTCAAATTACACTAATAAATTTAATTGTAAACATTGTTGTTGGTTTTAGAACAAGTTAGGAAAAATTTCACATCCGAACCATGTAAAATATTCACAGGAGACCTATTCACAACTGCGAGAGCTCTGCCACCAGTAATAATAACATAGAAGTATGGAATTCCTGTAGGACACCAAGCATCGAATGAAGGCTGACTAAACGATTCCCAAAAAAGGCGACTTGAGAGAATGCAATCAGTTCGAAATTAAGATAGGAACTAACTGGCTTTATACCAGATCGAAGTTGCTTAAATCATTTAAACACATCACGCATCATCATTGAGCAGGCTAATGATAGAATTCACCATTGCACTTACCATCACTATATACATACTCTTGGTGGACTTCGAACGTGCATTCGACACAATACACAGAAACGCAATATGAGAGACACTTTCGATGGAACTTATACAAGATATTTACAGGTTGAGTATTAAACTCAATAATCTGGATTACGCCAGGTGACATAAGCCTGCTAACACACAAACATGCCGACTAGCAACAGAAAGTACAGAAGCTATCAGATCTTGCTAAAGAATTTAGCCTCAACATAAATATGAGGAAAACTAAGATGACGACGCTTAACACACTATCCACAACGATATACATATGGAAACCACGGAGACATAAAAAAAAATCAATGAATTTGCTGTACACTAGTTAAAAGGGGTGTAACAGAAGAAGACATAAATAAATCAATGGGACCTCCCAATTTATGAAAAAAGCTAAAGTATGAAGTTTGATCCCGATAAATAAATCCGTCTGGGCTGTACAGAGGCCGAACCTTTGTTGAAAAACAGGTTTTTGTCTAAAATCGCGATTTCCCCTTAAATTGTGGAAAACTGATATGGACTGATATTGCTGCAAGTGTAATTTAGAACCGTTTAATTTATAGTGATTTTTCGTAAAAATGAAATACTGTGACAGTTTCCACTTCTGAACAGTTTTATTTGTTGTTAAAAATCGTCATTTCAAAATATCCTGGTGGAAGCTGCCACTTTCGGTGGGCCGATTTCGACCATAAACAACAGGGACCTCCAATTTCTTATACATGATATGAAGTTCCAGCTCGATCAGATAAATCGTCTGGGCTGGATAGATCCACCAAACATTTAGTTTGCACCACACACAGGCACACACTCAGACAACTTTTTAAAAACTATTCTTGAGTTTAATGTAAGGGCGAAAGGTAAATCGAGGTCGAAAAATTTATGATTACTGTGCTTTATTTTCCTACGTTTTTCTAATAAAATCTACACCTTCAATTTGGGCCTTGATCGCATCTAGCCCTATTTTTGTTCATTTACTCAATTTTAGCATAATACTAAACACATTTCCAGGTTTTGATCATCGGTTTTCTTAATAAAAAAATTAGTTAATGGTGATATCTGTTCACTCAAGCCGAATCATGAAGTTCTAATAAAATCTACACCCTCAAATTGGGCCTTGATCACATCTACAACTTTAAAAAAAGAACTTCAAAAAAATCCTGAAGAATAATTTAAAAAAAATTAAATGTTAATTTAAATGTTATTTTATTTTTATTTAATTTGAAATCACATTTGTAAGTCTAAAATAGATTTTTTTAATAATTAAAAAAATAAATAGAAATTCGAGTAAATGAACAAAATTAGGGGTAGATGCGATCAAGGCCCAATTTGATGGTGTAGATTTTATTAGAACTTCATGATTTGGCTCAGTGAACAGATATTTTCTTCACTAATACTAGTAATTGGGAAATCTATTAAAAAACATCGTACTTTTCTTCTTTAAGTGTTAGTGAGATAGAAAGGCATATCCCAATTCCAGCCAAATTTGAATTACTTTTATTTCCATTTTTTTGGAATTAATGAAACTTTTTAATCTAGTAGAAAATTAGAATAAACTTTACATGCATTAGGTAACTTTAATCACTCAAATTAAGATATTTTTCTTCACTCACATGAGGGTTAAGTAAGGGTTGGTTAATTTTCAATAACGCCGCATTTAAAGTGGGTCAAAAAATTTCTATGTATATTTATAAATAAAATTCGAAGTTTTTATAAATGCTTTTTTTAATTTAAAATCAAACAAAGTACAAGAATAACGACACAGGCAACGCATCGGATATTTCGCATATTAAGTTTTTTAGCATTTTGTTTAAGAATGTACAACTACATAACATACATTTAAACGATAAACCAACCAAAGCAAAACATGCTTTAATCAAAAGCGAAACACTGCCAATGTAAATTATAAAAAAAACTGTGCAAATAATTTCCACTGCATGTTAAATATTCTGGAAGGAAAACTTTAGCATTATAAACCAAAAGAATGTATTCAACCGCAAAGCAGAATATGAACATAAAATGCCATTAGCTATATTCCATATTTAAACAATGTAAAAAATTTCCGCACATTTTATAGAAGAACTCACATAAATACCTAATTTAAAAAAAAAAACAATTTTTTAGCCAGTTTATTTTAATGGCGACAAAATTCAACCAGCAACTAATTTAAATTTATTAAACCAAACACAATTTCGCGAACAACCAAATTTAAAAGAGACGGAAAAATTTTGTGTTCTTTTCTATGTCTAATAATTTTGTTGTATTATTCGAATAAAAAAGGCTACGGACCCCGTTATAGCAAATTTGGCTTGTGCAATTTAAAAAATTGTATACAAGAAAAAAAAACACTTTGCAATAATCACAAACATTAACTTTTTTCAATTCATTTTTTTATCTGTACATAGCCTAAAACCAAATCTGCATTGTATTTTCTAGAAATTTCGAAAACGAAACAAAAATATAACAGTAAATTCGAGTGAATCTAGAAACAGCAATGAATTGTTTTTGCATAATAATGTATTCTTTGTACTCGTATATACAGATAGACAAGAATATGGTTCGTTTTACCAGTTGCTCTTTGTTGTTATAAGCCAGCAGAATTCTGTTTCATCCCATAAAATCATTAACCATATTTTAGTAAATAAACATTATCCATGCCGTTAGTATTAAAACGAATATTGATCAAATTATTAATTATGAAAATGCACAACTGTGTTATATTTCAGAATAATTGAATCAAAATATTTTTTTTATACCGAAAAACTAAAAATTAATTATCATTATACATAGTTTGACCTATATATATTTCCATGTGAGTAAGAATACAAACTCGATGTATAAGAAATTTTGAGAGTGAAGAGACAACAAGTGAAAATATTATTTTTGCGTGGTAGTGTTCCAATTCATTTTTGTGCATTTATTGACTGCTTCTGTTGGTTTATATTAAGAATATAAGCCAACAGCAGCAGTCAATTCGGAAATAAATTATAAAAGGCGATAAGTAGTTTATTTTGAAACCAATGATTCGCAGTGAGTATGAAGTACACCAACACTATATGTATACACCTTTCAAATATTAGAGTAATATTTTGTTAATGTTTGATTTTAATTATGGTGGGGTGATAAGAGTTAACAAGGCTATTTTTGATATTTGATAGAAAATTTATTAGAAAAGGTTATACTCCCTTAGAACTGGTTTTCATGAAAAGCTTTTCGATTAGCACGCGCTTGACAAAAAGATTAAGACTGGGGTACAGGATATCGAGAGTTAGTTCGGAAAAAATGCCATATTATTGTACTGAATATATTAAAACAACAACAAAGTTAAAAATATTCCAACTCGAGTATGGAACTAGTTAGCGGGCACACATCATTTCAAAAAATTTGATTCGTTTTGAGTTCGGGAGCGAGTATGATGCTTTTTATTTTCGATGTCATATACGCAGCATAAAACCACTGGATTTTCTGAATATTAAAATTTTTCCGTTCAACATATGACAAGGGGTAGTTTTTGTCTCATTTGACCCTGTTATTGCCAAGAGAATTTCCTCAAACGGTGTGTGCATCTTGAATGGACCAAACATGATCTAAAAATATTAGTCTAATCTATGACCAAGAGCCTATAGTGGTTTCTGCCATCTATCTATAAATATGTGCTTATTGATGCCTCCGAATCGAATTCGAAAGTAGTTTAAGAAAGCAAAATTCTGAATACAAAATGATTCAATTTGTATCTACTAATTAATTATTGGAGTTTAATCAAATCTTATTCCCAAATCCCCAAGAGATTTTTTTGAAACTTTTACCATAGCTTAAACTGACCAAATATTTGCTTATTGATACCTTCGAATCCTAAGATTATTTAAGATTTTGTAACAATAATTTTAAAGCTCTCGTTTTGATTTATTATAAGCAAGAAATTGAAAGGTTCACTAATACTATTAAACGATTTTAAATTTAGGAATGTTTTAGGAAATTCTTAACCATCACCTATATTTATGGTGATGTCTAAATGATTCATTCACAAAAAAAGAACACAAATATTTTCTTATTGAATAAAACTTAATCACTAGTATGATTGGACAATGCTCCAATAACAACTTACACCCAAATCATCTTAAGCTCTAAGAATAAACACTCCAATTCTCTATTCATAAATCAAGATTTGCGAAAATAAATAAAAATGATTGATTTGACTCTCCCACATACTGTTTGCTGATGTTAAGTTTTGAAATTAGAAGTTCACAATTTCCAAATATGCATAACATTGTGCCAGGCCCGTAGAAACTATAATCTTGTTTAAGAAGATATCTCTAGAGAGTCGTGTTGCTTGATAGTGCAGCACTAAGTTGTCGCTCGCCGCATAGCAAACATTTATTCTGATAATGTTAAACAACATATGTAATACATTTTACATTTACTAATTAAAAAATACATGTAGTTAAGGGACCGGCTAAAGCAAAAGAAATTAATTCACTCTTAAACCCGTTTTTTACCGTTGTTCCAATTTTGGACATATACATTTACACCTATTTTCCAACGATCATGTATTCGATATCTTACAGGAATGACATCTATATTACAGTAGGACTATATGAAAATAATATACCACATGATTTATATTTTTGGGATTCCCCTTTTAAAAAATTTAGGTCCGATTTTAAGAACGCAGATAAACGATTGATTAATCTAGGATTAATCCACTGTTTGCATTTTATGAACGACGATAAACAAAAAATAAAATCCGAGAGTGTTAATTTATCCTCTGATTTATCTTCTCTTTTTGGTGTTTAAATCAGAGGATAAAAGTAGTTTTTGATGTTGTTCTATTTTTCGACATGCACAATAAAAATAGTTTTTGGAATATATGAACGTGACATATTAATATTTAAAAAATACGTATTATTTTATTAAATTTACATATGAAAAATATTACAATCGATTTTATGGAGCTGAAATATATTAAATAAAAATATTTCCAAAAAAACAAATACTATTTTTTTAATTGTTTCAAAAATAAATTAGGAGAATTTAGAAAAGTTGTCGCAGATGAAAATGCAGAGAGGTTTAAAACAGGAGAAGAACCATATAAACCTAAAATTAGCAAATTGCAAATATATTCGTTTATAGAACCATCCGTTCGTCCACTTAAAAATATTGATGCGTCGGATCCAATATTTGAAGTATGTTACTAAAGTATTATAAATTATATTGTTTTGACGATGATAATGACGTTGATCCTTCCATCTTATATTGTCTTATATTGTTTTGACGATGATAATGACGTTCATCCTTCACAAAAATATCACATACGATTTTCCATTTGATGAACAAAAATAGTTTTATAGTTACCTTGCACAAATGTAGGTCTATTTAATATTGAATTTAATTATACTTTAACACTTTGATATTTATCAAAATTGGCACAATTGATGAGAAACGTAAAAAAGTATTGCCAGTAATACAAAAAACTGCTATAACACTGCGATAAAAGAGAGAGTAAATTCTTATTTATCGTCGTTTATAAAATCGGCCAAAAATAAAACTCTCGAGTAAAGATTAATCATTACTCTTGGATTTTTTGGGATTTACCCTCGTTCATAAAATCAGGCCTTAGTGTCAGTGAAATTTAGTCTGCATGTTGGTATTTTTTTATTGCTCCGGAAAATAATAAAAAAAATATTTAAATAAAACAATTATTTTATTAAATTTGTGAATTAGTTAAACCTGAAAGTTGCGAAAAAAGGATATAATTAAAAGTGAGTAAAAAAGAAGTTTATTTACCCTATATTTTAAGCTGTGATTATTCTGTGTCCAAAAATGGAACAACCGTAGTAACTATTTTTTTTTCTAGACGAAAAAAAAATTTACACGTTAGCCGAAGCTGTGGCTAAAATGGAGATGAAAATGAGGATGAAGTTGCCGGATATTACTGTTTTAGAGTTTCTGGACGAAGATGTCATGGACGTGAATAATATAATCGAGGATTACGAGGGAAATTGGAGGTACAATGGAAATAATTTTGGATGATACAATTTTGGATGCTGATTCTATCTGGGACGAAGATGATTTAGTCCCATTGAGCCAACTATTACTCCGTAACACTATACCTATAGTACAGTAAGTGGAGCTTGCCTCAATCACAAAAAATAGAATTTATGAAAAAACCGAAAAATCTTGAATTCAAGAGAAAAGAACATTTAAAAGCCTACTAGCTGAAAAAAACGCCAATTGAATTGTTTCACCAGTTTCTTGATGAATCTGTATACAACTTGATACTACAACAAAGTAATATATATGCTACTCAAAAAAATGTTAGCAACTTCAACTTGACTCTTTCATATTTAAAACGTTTTTTGGGAATCCTTTTATTTTCTGGACATCATCCTGTGCCTCAAGAACACCTATATTGGTCGGTATCTTTGGATTATGATTTTAAATTAATAGTGTTCTTACTGTTGTTCCATTTATGGAATATTCCATAACTCCGAAAGTACCAGCCAATTCGGGATGAAAACTTGTAACTATATTAAGTGAATCAAAATACGTTAATGTTTTAAAAATCGTTAAAATTGCCCCAGTGATTTTATGGGCGGTATGAAACGGGTTTTATTATAAATTTTACATTTGTATGATCAAACAAGAATATTCTTGTCACCGTAATCACGGAAGAAATAGCTAAGAAACGACTTCAAATGAAGAAGAAAAAAATTGGCCTTTCAATAAGACAATGCGCCATTACAAAACTCGATCGCAACAATGGCTCAATGGTACGAATTGAATTGATCTCGCATCTACCGTATTCGCCAGGTTTGGCCCCAACGATTATTATTTGTTTGCAGATCTCAAAAAAGCTCCGGGGGAAGAGATTTGCATCCAAAGAAGAAATGATTACCGAAACTGAACTGTTATAAATTTCCTCTATTATTATGAAGAACGTTGTATTTGCTACAAGATGAACATCAATGTGTATATTTCTCGCAATACAAATTGTCATTTTATTTGATGATATGCAACGTTGAGATTACATAATCTTTCTAATGTGCACAAAAATTGTGACCGAGGGTCTTCACTCAAAAAATTTTGTCACCACAAAATAATAGCATGACAAAATGTATTTTTACAACTATTAACAACAACATGTAAGTAAAATTATTTTATTCTCTCTGTTTTGTTTAATACCACGTTTACACCATAGCTACTTTAATAGTATAATAGTATTTTAACTAATAAAGTATTTTTCTCCTTTAGTTTACACCATAGTGGTGTGAACACATATTAGAATAGTTTATTAGTTATATATTTCACTAATATTTCACAAAACAGTTAAAATTTATCACAATAAACAAAAAAAATATGAAAATTGACTAAAATGATATTTCGTATCTAAAAATATTATATTAACAGTTCACAACGCATAACATTATACCAATACTTTTTAGATACGTACAATACTTTAATAGCAAAAAAGTATGTGATAACGTAATAAAGTATTTTACTTTGAGTTTACATCGTCATACTTTTTTGATACATACTTTTATACTACTGGTGTAAACGTGGTAAATACAATTTTCAACTCATTTTGTCAGTGTCATGACAAAAACATACATAGCGAACAACAATTTTCATTAAGAATATCTATAAAATCTCCAGTTCTTAGAACGTCCCTTTGTACCGGCAGCAACGTGGAAAACTCCATTGTCAAATGCGGTAATTAATTAATTCACAAACAATTATCTTACACATCACACAACATAAAGTAGGAAACTTCAAAATAAAATTTCGTTCAGTAGTGTTTCCATTATTACATAAATTTAATCTAAGAATGCGACGAAAATGCTCATTAAAAAATATCCTTCACAGTTCTCGATAAACCTTGCGGAAATTGGTATTTTGTGTTTCCTTATAACTTCAAAACATGTTCAGATATCCAGATACACTACAACCCTATTTAAGCTACACTAAAATCGGTGCAGTGGTTTTGGTATGGAAGCGGGGCCACGAAGCTACTGCAGTTTTACAGACAATAAACAAAAATGTTAAACACTTGATTATCCAAACTAATCCTTATTTATAGTTATAAGAGTATTGTTAGTTGTGACATTATAAGGTACTTATGTTCCGATATCGCTAGCCTGTTAAAACGACATAAATTCATCCTAAAAATCGTTCAACATTTTGGTATTTTATGAAATAAAATCCCAAAAATTTAAGCGATTTTCGTATTGAGTTTGTATCATTTTTAACAAATTGCACAACACCAGGGCCCCTATTCCTGAATACGAATACGAACAAAAATTGTACGAATTCGTATGGTTGGTATTCCTGCCCCCCTATTCTTGAATACGAATACGAATCGAAAATGTACGAATTCGTATAATTGGTATTCCTGAATACGAATACGTACGATTTTAATACGAATACGAAAATGCACGATACGTTCAAAAATTTTCCTTATTCCGCAATACGAATTCGAGCAGTTTTTGTACGATCATGAACGAATTTTTGTACGATGAATATTTAGTTAACGACTCCATAGAAAAACCAAAAATATATTTGAGTTCTAAATAAAAGACATTATTTTATAATAATTTTAAAGAAAATATTTTATTTTAAAACTTAAATAGGGCTGTATAATTTGTTTACGTCAATTTATATGAGCATAAATACAAATATGAATTACTCATAGTCAATAATACTAAATATACGTACTACAGTAAATAACCGAATGTAGAACGGGGGCAAGAGCACTGTTAAAAACATCGGGAACTATAAAAAAATTATATTGAAATATTTACGAAACACAATTAATTTATATTTAATTATAAAATCAATAAATTTAAACTTAAGAGGTTGAAGTTGCAAGACGTCTGGGGCACTATCACACACAAGAAATCACTCGGTGGTTGAATTATATTTTCGATCCTAACAATTTTGTGGACCACACAAAAATACAAAATATTTTATTTACACAAAACTGTAATTATATTTCACTATTTATTATTTGTATTACAACTTATAATGAGCTCCAAATTATGTGATGCTTATTAGAAAACCTATAAGGGAAAAATAATATTCGTATTATTGCATCCATTTTAATTTCAAACCAAAACGTCAAAACTCAAAAAAGTGTCCAAGTTGTACAATTTTATTGCAGGTAAAACCATTTAAAATAAATTTCCCTTATAGCTAGGACACACACCAAACAATTACGTACGTTCGTATTCAGGAATACCAAAGTAGTTTCGTAACGGATACCATTTTCGTATCGAATACATTTTCATATCGTATTCAGGGGCCCTATTTCTGAATACGATACGAAAATGTATTCGATACGAAAATGATATCCGTTACGAAAATACTTTGGTATTTCTGAATACGATCGTACGTAATTGTTTGGTGTGTGTCCTTGCTATAAGGGAAATTTATTGTAAATGGTTTTACCTATAATAAAATTATACAACTTGTGACATTTTGACTTGACGTTTCGTTCTTGTTTGTATGTAATAGAAATGGATGATTTATTTATGATTATTATTATTAATATTCTAGTCTTTTATCTTAGGCAATATTATATATCTCTTTCTAATCAAATTGCATGTAGATGCAATGTTGTGTATTTTATGTGTGCCATACAAACATGTTTGTTATAAACGAACATAAAATTAGTGAAACAACGAATAATTTCTTGTGTAGTGATAGTGACACATCAGAGATTTTTGTACCCCAACCTCCTACATATAAATTGGTATCATAGTGTTTAATAAATTTGTGTAGGAAATTTTATTTTGTCAATTACGAGTACCCCAGAGAAATTTGTATTGTGTCCCTGCGGGATTTTAACAGTGATCTTTACCATCCTTCGGGTCATTTGGTGTACGACACATTAAGTATTACTTGGTCGTTTTATATATTTTAAGAAAAAAGAAAATATTACGGCCATCGTTACAGAATTTCTATAAAATTATTTTATATCATCTAGTAAATGTAATTTAAAAATATAATATATGTGTAATTTATTTAGAACTAAACATCCATCGAACAAAAATCCGTTCATGAACGTATAAAAATCGTTCGAATTCGTTTTGCCAGATAGGGGAAATTTGTGAACGTATCAAGTAGGTACGAATTCGTGTTAGAGTTGGACGAATTCGTATTCAAAAATACCAATCATACGAATTCGTACAATTTTTGTTCGTATTCGTATTCAGAAATAGGGCCCCTGGGGCCCTATTTCTGAATACGATACGAAAATGTATTCGATACGAAAATGATATCCGTTACGAAAATACTTTGGTATTTCTGAATTCGATCGTACGTAATTGTTTGGTGTGTGTCCTTGCTATAAGGGAAATTTATTTTAAATGGTTTTACCTATAATAAAATTATACAACTTGTGCCATTTTGCCTTGACGTTTCGTTCTTGTTTATATGAAATATGTTAGAAATGGATGATTTATTTATGATTATTGTTATTATTAATATCCTAGTTTTTTTTTTATCCTAGGCAATATATGTATCTCATTACATAAAATAATAAAATTTTATTTAAATGCAATGCTGTGTTTTGCATTTTTGTTATAAACGAACACAATCAGTGAATCAACGAATAATTTCTTGTGTAGTGATAGTGGCACATCATAAATGTTTGCAACTCCAACCTCCTACATATAAATTGGTATCATAGTGTTTGGTCAATTTGTGTTTAGAAATTTGTTCCGTCAATTACGAATATCCCAGAGAAATATTTATTATGTACCGTCGGGATTTTAACAGTAATCTTTACCACCCTTCGGAAGGTGGTGGTGTAGAACACAATAAATACCACTTGGTAATTTCATAAATTTTATGGAAAAAAGAAATATTATTAAGAATTTCTATAAAATTATTTTATATCGTCTTAATAAATGTAATTTAAAAATATAATATATGTGTAACTTATTTAAAAATAAATTTAAGCTTTTGGTTTTTCTATGGAGTCGTTAACTAAACATACATCGAGCAAAATTCCGTTCATGAACGTATAAAAATCGTTCGAATTCGTTTTGCCAGATAAGGGAAATTTATGAACGTATCAAGTAGGTACGAATTCGTCTTACAATTGCACGAATTCGTATTCAAAAATACCAATCATACGAATTCGTACAGTTTTTGTTCGTATTCGTATTCAGAAATAGGGGCCCAGGAATAGGGCCCCGTGGCCTCTATTTCTAAATACGAATACGAACAAAAATTGTACGAATTCGTATGGTTGGTATTTTTGAATACGAATTCGTGCAATTGAAACACAAATTCGTATCTACTTGATGCGTTTGTAAATTTCCCCTATCTAGGAAAATGAATTCGAACAATAGCTGTGCTCCAATGGGACAAATTTGCTACTCACAAGTACTTGCAAGTAGATAACCAATGGAACGAGCTAAAACTATGACAGAAGTAAAACATAACCTTTTTTGTGTACAAAGTTAGTTTTGCTGTCGTCTTATTTTGGAAAATTATTTTTTTTTTTAACTAAAATCCACAATAAAATCTCAAAAATGAGTAAGAACTGGTCTTATAATGAAGGCAACGGTTTGATTATGATATACGCCGGCCGAAAAGAAGAATATGTCAAAAATCGCTTGGTATTTCACACAAGTAAACAAAAAATATTGTTTGTCCTGACATTTCAACATAGCCTACCCCTCACAAAGGCAGCTATTAGAATTTTTTCAACCAAAATACCTACCGCTAATTTTATGCGTAACTACTTTCAACATCTACACCACCATTTGAGCTGCGAGCCCATCCAATTTATGGGTAGCTGCGAGTAGATACAAGTACTTGTGAGTAGTTTGCTTTCTCCATTGGAACACAGCTAATATTTATACGTTCATGAACGAATTTTTGTTCGATGTGTATTTAGTTAACGACTCCTTTAAAAAACTCAAAATTCAATTGTTTTTTGGAAGTGATAACATTATTTTGATTTTTAGATTAAATACTTAAAGGGTTAGATAGTATATTAGTTTCTAAATAAAATATTTTATAGAAAATTCTAAAACTCAAATTCGGTTGTAACAGTATATTCAGTCCAATTTATACATAAATATACTATACATACCGGAATTTTATCAGAATCTGTTATCAGAATTAGATGCTGAAATTGATAGAACTCTAAAGGGTCCTCATAAACTTCTCAAAGCTTCACAAAAAAATAGATGTATGAAAAGGAACTTTGGATAAATCAATTTGAGATTGAAGTACGATTTCAAACAATAGAAATATTTATTTTCATTTTACCATAAATAATTTTATTTTCGTTTTCAACAACAAAATTTCAAATAAAATAATGGCGGCTTTAAATTGACGTAACTAAATTATAGAAACCTAAAATATTAAAAATAATTAATAAATATGTACAATAATGTTTCGAACATCCATTTCAAGTATACAAAATACAACCCCAACGAAATAATAAACGAAAACAAAACGTTTCTTTTTTGACGTTTATTATTTTGTTCAAGTTGTAAAATTTTATTGCAGGTAAAACCATTTAAAATAAATTTTCCTTATAGCAAGGACACACTAAAAACAATTACGTACGATCGTATTAAGAAATACCAATTTTTTTTCGTATCGAATAGAACTTTCGTATTGTTTGAATAAACGTAACGTATTCAGAAATAGGGGCCTAGTTTAAATTATTGGTACAACTCTCATAGAAACACAAGTAGGATGCTTTTAGTTGAAACACAATGTGTATTATTTAAGTGTGTTAGTAAATCTAAATGTAATAGCAAATACCAGAAAATAAGTGTGCTTACACCTATTATTCAATTTTAGGGAGTTTGTTAAACTTTAAATAAAGGGTAGTTCCAAATAATATAGCCTAATTACATTAGAATGCTTTTAACTCCACATTTTAAATATAATATGTATTACCTACCTTCAAGTCACAATTTTCATATAAATTTTACCCCTCACCTTTTAAAATGCTAAACAATGATGAAATGAAAAACGTAAAAATGTTACTTCATATAAAAATATGTTTTATTCTCTACTATAATATTCCTGGCATATTTTAATTAAGTTAATTAAAAATATGTCAGACATTTTTGGATAAATGTTTATTAATGTTATTTTTTTAATTTCTACAGTAGAATAATTTTCACATTATCCAGTTTATAAAAAAAAGAACCACTACTAAATTACATTTTTCATCATTGTCACACATAAATTCTTCAGTTATGTATGGTCGCGCCGCGTTGTACTCCTACTCATGCAAGGCAGTAGACAATTTGGGAAAATCATGAGACCAAATCGAATGGCAGTCATAAATATTTATTAAATAGAGTGCTCCAATAAGATGTTTTACTTTAATTTAGTAGTTTTCTAGTTTTATGAATAAGTTTTAAACTGTAACTGGAACACGAATAACCACAAGCTCTTGCGAGAAAATTATGCAACAACTTTGAACAATAATGATTCATAGAATATCGATTTCTCGATAATTAATTGGTTTTCTCAGAGAAATTGTTTACTGAGCCACGCTTTTATATATCAGGCACAAGATAAAAAATACAATTATAAATTAAATTGTGAAGGCTTTTCATTAAAATAAATAGAACAATAATTTATTTATATACATTTTCCTTCTGAGATTTTTATTTATTTTCTTTTTAATTAATTCTAATATTTTGTTTATATATAATGTTTAAATGAGATGGCAAAAAATTGATTTGGCAGAAAATAAAGAGGATGACAAAAAAAGTCGAAAATTTAAAAACGTTCTGTAATGTAAATATTTGAGCTGATTTTTTGTTTCTTCTTGTTTTTTTTTGCTTTTTTTATTGTTGTTCTCGTCATTTTGATTTTGGGGAAAAATGGTAAGGTTTAAATTTTTAAAATTTTCATTTTCATGCAAATATATAAAATAAAATGTATAACAATCGTATTACCGAATTGGTATTAATCTAGATATGGATTTTTATTCTTATTTTTTTACCCATATCATTATATCTCAGTCGTGAACATCCCAACATTTTTGTGGAATTTGTTGGTTTTGGAAACGCAATTTATTCATGCTTTGCATTTTGATAATTTGTATTTGTACTCGAACCTCAAATATAGGACAATTTAAGTTTACTGTCGAATTGGAAACTAAGAGGAATTTACCAAATTGTCTCATTGAAATAAATTTTATTATAGAGTAATTGTCTTACGTATTTGAGAGATAACAACTGGAATTTAGTAAATTAATGTTTACAACAGTAATAAAATTGATGCCAAGACAATTTATCTTCTGTAAAATATAGCGAACTGATTCAATAGAATATTACTTAGGTGAATAATGACTGGAATTTCTGAATAGAAACATATTGAAGTCGAGCTAAACACGCCGTTTCGCATAATTCACAAATCAATAACCATTTAAAGGTGTTCTTTTATCGAATTTGTTTGTACCTTTCAATTAAGGCATTCTATCCCAGACGAAAGATTGATGTTTACATTTTATTTTCAAAATTTATCACTTAGACTTCACTTCACACAGGCAAATTGGCAACGAGTTTTCCAACCCTATTATTGAATTGATTCTGGTTGAAGAATTTCCCATAATGGATCATCTTTAACTCTTTTCCCGCGCATCAGGTTAAATGTAAGATATCCAGAAGAAACTGAAACATTAATTAAAATGCACCCGAACTAGTAAAATTAAATTCAAATTTAAATAAATAATTTTAAGTAGATTCCCAACCCCTAGTGAATTTCATGAACCAAATGGTTGTGTAAATTGTAATTAATTAGAACATCTAAAACCATCACCATTTAATGATGCCATATACATACAGCTGACTTGCAAAAATTATGCAATAATAATAATATTTTGTCATAAAAATAATAACTATTCTAAACTAACTATTCGGTTTAACTGTTAGAATATTGTATAAAGAACCCGTCCGAATACGGAAATAATTAAAGTTTTTGTAAAAGCTTTGACATTAATGAAATAATTTTCTCTTCCATAATTTGTTAAAGATAACTGAAGCTTATTTGAGATCCAATATTTCATTAATTGTATTAATTTACAATAGTTGGCAAGCGCAATAATTTATTTGTGTTGCAATAATAATGTTGCGTGTTATTTCAGTTTTTTTCTTTTATTTTTTTTTTGGACCGCTCAATTCCAGCCACATCAATAATTTTCTAATTGTTTACACTTTAATCTATTAATACTTAATACTTTTCTTTTCACTTATTAGATATATTGTTTAGTACCATTTAAAAATTTACACATCCCTGTTAGCTAATAATTTTTTACATTAGAATAAATTGTATCGGACGATGTATGGAAAAATCTTAATCTTTAAAAATTTTTGGCCAAGGTATAAAAATTCGAAATAAGAACTACCCTAATAAATAACATAAATGCAAGAAATAATTTTAATTAATTAAAAAAAATTGAAATATTATTAATTTGTTTTCAATATTTCCCTCCGCTATAACATAGATTCGTTACAGATTACTTCATAATTGTTGAATGTGAGAATTCAAAATATAACAACAAAACATATCAAATTAGTATTAAAATTGCGTTTCACAACTAATTCACTCTTGCCAAGCAAAATTGAATCCAAATATTGATTTAGCATTTTTTTCTAATATTCTAACACCAGTTGTCGTTATTAATATAATCTAAATATAATCATTTTGTTGTAGATAGATTATAAATAGTATTTGGCTCAGCACAGCAAGTACTGTTACTTCATTCTCATGTATTATAGCCACGTTATATGATCGTTAAATAATAAACTATGATCGTTAAATAATAAATGGCGGATAATAACATTAATAAACTAACTAATTAAATTTCAGAAGAATAAATTATTTTTGTTGGTTATGTGTATCAAAATATCAAATTTTAACTATAAAATTTCCCTATAAAAACAAACCAAAATTATGTTGTCTCCATGATTGTAATAAAATTTTAAAAATTTGTCAATATGTATGTAGGATTTTACTTTTAATCGTCTTAATAATAAAACGCGGAATTAGGTTTTGTTTTTCGACTCTTTATTTATTGAATTATCACAACAGACTGTCACGAATAATCATTTTATTACCATTCCAAAAATAATAACAGTACAGACTACAGCACCAAATCATACGATCGAATTATGGGTATTCGTCTACAATACTTGTAATAATAAACAGTAATACAATACAATAAACAATATTAATTAAATACAATGTGTCCCACAATTTATAGAATGAGCAATATTAATTAAATACAGAGTGTCCCACATGTATATTCTTTCCAGAAACCACTATAACCTCATGGCCAAAAATGAGACTAATATTTTTTTGGCCAAGAGCTTATAGTGGTATCTGGAATGGGCAAATTGATATTTTTCCGTTCAACATATGACATGGGGTGGTTTTTGTCTTATTTGACCCTGTTATCTCCCCCAAGAGAATTTCTTTAAACTGTATGTGAATAAATAAATGTTTAATCTATGGTAGTTTTAACTATAATCAAATTGAAATGCTGCTCTTAATAATAACCAATGCAACAAGGATCTAATGAACACTATTCGATTAAGTATTATGCAATCCATTGCAATACGACGTCACACAATAGGGTGCAACAATGTGCTCTTTAACGAGTTCATTGAAAGGCATTTAATCGAATTTTTCAGAAACGATTCCTGGATTTCAAAACCCTCCACACCTTTTTTATAAATATGTAGCGTTTAAGTAAAAAATAAATGTTTATAAAAGGAAACCACGCACCACTGAGAAATCCGTCAACAAATTTTTTCGGAAGTTGTCATTGTACTCACTTTAATTAATTAAACTACTTCTAGTCGAAACAAATATACGATCGCAAACGGTTCCTGTAACTCGATGACCCACTTCGAGCAATTTTCCAGAAAATAATTCGAGTGGTTTTCGAAACTCAAAGAACATTGATTTTATTTGGTACTCATGTTAATAATATATTAGATATAAAATAAATTAATAAGATAGATTATAGCATATATTTCCTAAACTATTTTACTAAATTCAATTAAGGGTCGCAGTATTATATTAAAAAATATTCAGATCATTGAACAACTGTAAACAGGCTGTTTTATTAAAATTAGACTTAAGAATCCAATTTACTATATTTCTACTGACAATTTTACTAATTAATTGATCAGTCAGGTGTCTGCAACTTTATCAATTTCTATAATTCTGGCCTATCTTCCCTTATGTTATGTGTAGGACAGGATGTGTAGATGGGCGGTTTCATTTGAACACTTGCCTTGGCAGTACACCCTAACCAATCAAAAATTAAAATCAAATAGTCTTTAAAGAATGCTTTGATCCTTCTTCGGATAACAGTAAATAACTAAAATAGCCTTCAAAATACCTGACTATAAAAAGAATTGATAACACGGATGGTATATAATAAAAATATTTGCCTACATACGAGTATAAACATACTTATTCTATCTATATAATGATTTATTGAACGAAATCACACATACGTCACATTGGAAATTATAATTTGACACGATTTTTTGAGTAACTGCATAAATCAGCAATCAAACCGTTAATGCACATGACATATATAAATACACAAACAAAGCAGTAACAAAAATAAACAATTATCTAGATAAATTATATTATGAACTTCGAAAATAGAAAAACAAAAAACTTTGTTGTTTTTTGCTGACGTACCAGCCAAAGTCATCATGTAAAGCATTTGAATTAAAACAAAAACTGCCACTATTAACAGCAAACCAACAACAATCATTATTAACTATAACATTGAAAGTTATATTTTAAATATTGCATGTCGGAATTTTTATTACTTGTATTTTTTTTATTTCTCAAAGTTCTTTTTGAAAACTAGGTGTATAGTGTTTCCGTAGCTTTTAAGTAGTTTTGATGATTGCTTCGTACGCTACCTAGTCTATTACCAAGGTATTATTTATTTTTAAATAATTTCACTTTCTATGTTGCTTTTACGAAAACATCAAAAAAACTTGTGTGTCAAACTTTTTCACTGAAACTATTTTTATGGTTTATTTATTTACTGTTTTCCAACCAGTGTTGGAAAACTATTCGCTAAAAATAAGGGAGCGAAACAAGACAGAATATCGTTGTTTTGTAATTGGGTGTAGATATGCAAATTTATTATGTTGCGCTGTTGCTGGTTTAATTTATCAACTGTTAGAAATGTTAAGCATTTTTTATGTTCATGGAAATTTATATGTTGTAATTGCATGTCCTAAAGTAACACAACAGTATTTGTTTGACGTTAATTTTTACGTTTTTGTAAATTTTTGATTAGTAAAGTATGAAATAGTTATTGGGAGCACGGTAAAATAATAATATCAACCACTCTGTTCCCTGATGATATCTTTGAAAGGAATTTTGTCTTTGAATAAACCTTTGTTCTCTTTTTGATTTGGAAAATTCGAACGTCTTAGTAAACTAATAAAAAACCAGGCAATAAAATCGATTTTAAAGTAAATTAAATTATCAATTTTAAAGTAGATTCTCTTTTAGTTTCATCCAGCCTTACGTATCAAGATGACATTAATGACAGTCATTAAGGCACCCAGAAAAAAAAATGTGATAAACACTTAGGGATTGCAATACCGGGCCGTTTCATGAATCCCGGGACTACGGGATTCATAAATTTCTATTCCGGGATTTGAAATTTGTATGAAAAACTACAAATAATTAGAAAAAACAAAAGTGATAAATAAAAAACATATAATTTATTTCACTTATTTTTATTGGCTAAAATTACTTAAAAGAAATTAAAAAATACCTGATATGAAAATCATATTTTTTAAATAATTCGAAAATATAAGAAAAATTGTTTTTTATAAAAATTTTCCATAATACAAATTTTTCTTACATTTTCGAATTATTTAAAAAATTTGATAATAAAAACTTTTCTTACATTTTCGAATTATTTAAAAAATATGATTTTAAAAAACATATGGCATTAACCGAATTATCATCCAGCCTGGTTCTTAATTTAAAAATAATATTTCGGGAAGCGAAAAATGCTCGTTCCGATTCCATGCTTGTCGGTGCGGTGTAATGGTCAATAAATCAGTGTAAACTCGCTGCAAATATGGTCCTCTGTGACCGCTTTGTTCAAAGATCTTCATTTCTCTCATTATCGCGGTTACCAGTTTAATATTTGTAATTATTGTATTATTTGCAAACCGGTTTTGCATGGGTATTAAGCTATGGAATTAATACTACGTTGCAGTTCATCTTCCAAATTCTCTTCCTCGACTAAAGTGATTGAAACCACATCTTCATTGGTCTTTTCGTTGTAATAATCCTTGCTCTGTGATGAAACATTTTTATCCGTCTCACATTCCGCGTCTGCTGCTCCATGTAATTCTAAATAATCGTTAATAAAAAATTTAATGCGGTTTGGACTTGGAACAGTAAATATGTCTGCATCATTAAAAGCAGTGCTGCCGTTCTGTAAATATTTTAATATTCCGGATGTTTCTACTCTTCTCTCCTTTATGCGGGTTATTAAAGAATTTGTCATTCTTATTAAAGAATTTGTCATATCAATCAAAGATTTTTGAATACACGATTTCAAATTAACAAATCGTTCAATCATATGTACCAGGCTGTTCCATCGTGTTTTTGAGTCTAATATCAACATCTTATCTTGCTTTCCACATTCTCTGCAAAACACACAATGTCATTTTCTAAAGAAATCCCAAATTCGTCTAGCTTATCTTTAAGAATGGCTACACATTTTTCACTGGGCATGCGTCCAAAAATTCTTATCATACTCAAATTGGAAAACTTGGGATTGGCATCAGTTTCACTAACTGAATTGTAATGAATATTTACATTCAAATAATGACGATTGCGTTTCGACGTCCATTCATCAAATGTATTACTAACTCCTCCTGCTTTCTTAATATTTTTGAACTCAGCTTTTACGTTGTCCTTTACTTGAGCGTAATATACCAAAACTAAAGTTCTTATAGAATTTGGCGTTTTTGGTGAAAGATGTAATTTTCCTCTCAGAATTGCTGTTTTAATTAAACAATTTTTGATTTTTTCCTAAACCCGTTTCAGTTTGCTTCGAGTTTGACGTTCTTTTTGACAATTTATTTTATGAATTTGGTTCAGGTGTGTGTAGTCCTTTAGTAGATCCTTCAGATATTTTTAAAATGCTCGGGCACAGTTTGCATTTAGCGGTTTTTGGGTTACTACATTGCTCACGTAAAAAATATTTACATATGGCCGATTCACTTACGGTTTCCCAATCAATATATTTTGTGCCCCTCAGCCTAGGGTACTCAGAGGACTTCGGCTGTCTCTGTGTACACCTAGGCAACACCAAGGTAGCCGCGTCCACGTCGCGGGGGGTGGGTACTGCTTCGGCAGTAGCAAAGTGCTACCGGGGACCAAATGCCAGTGGTATAAACTGGCTAAAACAAACAATGAATACAACAAATACGGAATGTAATACCCCAGGTGGTACAGCAGCAGATATGCTGACAAATCCACACTCTTCGGAGGCAGGCCCAATAGATTCTGGGGTGGGCCAATCATTGTTTAACCCATTTGGACGAAGTTCCAAATTACCAAGATCACCAAAATCTTCAACTGAAAATATATTTCACTACGAGAAGGAAAATGCTGAACTCCGTGAACAACTACGAGAAATAAAGGAATTTACAACTAAATTGAAAGAAGAATTTACAATTTTAAAGAAAGAGAACGAAGAACTCAAAAAAGCAGTTGAAACACGTGCAGAACTTGGTACGAAACCTAATCCTGCAATCGATGATGAAATCAATCCATTCCATACGGATGAAGAAGAATTGGAAAGAGAAACAAATTGGATGTTGAAACGAAGTAAAAGACCAAGTAAGAAAAGGAAAGCTCAACACTCACCAGAAATGGCAGAAACTTTACCATCAACTTCAAAAGAGGTTTCTAGAAAACAGTTAATCATCAAGAAACAAATAGCTCTAGACCAACAACTAGCTAAACCAAAAGAGAAATCACTTTCACCAATAAATGTCGATGAGGTAGAAAAATCATCCGAACGGCAACCAGCTCAACAAAATGAAGCACAGACAAAGGTAAAAGCCCCACCACCGATTTTCATAGTAGGAGTAACGAACTACTCAGAAATCCAAAGTGTAATGAGTACTGTTACGGAACAAGAGTATAAAATTACTGCTCTGAACAATAATGTATGGAAGATTAACACTTCAAATCCAAACGCATACAGAAACTTGTCAATGAAGCTGAATACTCAAAAATATCAGTGGTACACGTACGAAAATAATATAATAAGGTCATGGCAAGAGGGCTACATCCAACCTGTGAAATTAATTCAATAATGGAGGATCTAGAAAATAAAGGATTTAAAATCCTTGATGCCGTAAACATTATTAAAAAAGGGAGACGTAGTGGAGAGAACCGACTAGAAGCGGTTTCAAAAAGAGGGCTTCCCCTGTTCATGCTAACGTTTGATAAATCCGAGAAAATAGAAAACATTTACAACATAACTGGCATACTCAACATGCGAGTAAAGATCGAAGCTGTTAAAAGAGGCAGTACAAGAATAGTACAATGTAAAAAATGCCAAGGCTTTAACCATACGCAACGATATTGCGCGCGCGATCCAAGATGTGTGAAATGTGCTGAAAAGCACCCAACACAAACTTGCAAACTATCAAAAGAAGAACCAGCAAAATGTATAAATTGTAATGGGCAGCATCCAGCCAGCTACCGAGGATGTGAGGTTGCCAAGCAGCTACAAAAAATGAGGGATCAGGCACGCAAACCCCCTCTAAATCATCCAAACAAGAATCGAGCAAGAAACGAATCATCTATGCGTAGGGAGAATTATACATATGCACAGGCCGCTTCAAATTCGAAAGAAAATGAGGCAAACGGTACCGAAAATTTCAAAAACACTGTCCAAGCAATTCTAAATAGCCTTGAGGAACAGAATAAACTAAATAAGTTAATTCTGAATCGACTTAACCTGCTGGAAATACCAAGTTCCAAAATAGTTAAAAATAAATAATGTCTGCAATACCTAGTTCAACTCATAATTGCGGGACAGAAACCAGACATCAAAACTACTCATTAAGAATAGCCATATGGAATGCAAACGGATTAACACAACACCTAGAAGAATTAGAACTATTTCTAAATACAGAGAAAATTGATATATGCTTAATATCAGAAACACATTTTACCAGCAGCTCGCTCCTATGTATCAATCCGGAGATATACTTGTTACCATACCACACACCCTGCAGAACGAGCAAGAGGAGGGTCAGCTATATTTATTAGGGATAATATCAAACATCATGAAGAATTAAAAATAGAAAAAGAATCCATGCAAGTAACCACCGTGACGGTTAAATTTGGTCATCACAACACATGTAATATATCTGCAATATATTGCCCCCACGGTATAACCTAAAAAAAGAAGACTACATTAATCTGTTCCAGAAATTAGGAAGTAACTTCATTGTCGGAGGTGATTTTAATGCAAAAAATACCTTCTGGGGTTCAAGATTAACCTCTCCAAAAGGCAAGGAATTACTTGCAGCTGGCCAATACTCAAACTGTGAATTTTACTCAGGAGGGAAACCAACGTACTGGCCAACAGATCCTAACAAAATCCCAGACCTAATAGATTTCTACATCACTAAAGGCATATCGGAACGCTACATCTTCTTAGAAAATGATGAAAGTCTAATATCTGATCATTCTCCTGTTATTATGACGGTTAGTGAAAATGTAATAGAAAAAACAAATTCACCACAACTAACAAACAACAAAACAAATTGGGAATTGTTTAAGCAGTTAGTGGAGGAAAAAATAGAACTTCAAGTGCCAATCAAAAGTGAATATGAAACAGAAGAGGAACTAGACCGGCTCCTTGATGTCATACAATGGTCTGCTTGAGAATGCACCCCCAAATTATCATCCAGGAAAGAAAACGCTATTATTTACCCAATAGAAGTAAGAGAATTAGTGCAGGAAAAACGAAAAGCCCGAAAGAAATGGCAGAATACACGTGCGCCGCAAGATAAAACCACCTTAAACAACTTGTGCATGAAACTTAAGGTACTCATAAAAGCAGTGAAAAATGAAACAATTGGAAAATATCTCTGTTCTCTAGCCCCAACTAAAGATACCGACTATTCCCTCTGGAAAGCAACAAAAGGGTTAAAACGACCAAAAACGCAGATCCCCCCAATCAAAACAAACGATGGGAACTGGGCTAGAAGTGCGAAAGATAAAGCTGACCTGTTTGCTGAACATCTTGAAGAAACATTTCAACCACTAGGTCGGCAGACCAGTTACGAAAACACTACTGATACGCCCAGAATATCTGATTTCGAAGATATCAGGCCTGTAACATTGAAAGAACTAAAAGCAGAAATTAAGAACATAAAAACAAAGAGAGCTCCTGGTTACGATCTGATAACAGGGCAAATAATAAAGGAGCTGCCTGAAAAAGGGACCCGTAAATTACTGCACATAATCAATGCGATCATCAGGAAAAAACATGTGCCAATGCAGTGGAAAGTAGCAGAAGTAATAATGATTCCAAAACCGGGCAAGCCACCGAATGATAGAAAATCTTATCGGCCAATTTCACTTCTACCAACACTAGCGAAATTGTTTGAGAGGCTGTTGCTCAAAAGATTGAAAATAACCATAGAACAACGAAACCTTATCCCAGAATATCAGTTTGGTTTCAGAGAGAAACACTCAACTATTGAGCAGGTTCACAGGCTTACAGATGTCAATGAGAATACATTAGAAAGGAAAAAGGTTTGCTCTGGTATCTTCTTAGATGTGGCACAGGCCTTCGATAAGGTATGGCACAGAGGTTTACTCTTTAAACTACATAGAGATTTACCAAAACAATATTACATGATTTTAAAATCATATATAGAGAATCGCCACTTTCGGTTGAAATATGAAGATGAATACTCCGAGCTAAAAAAGATCTCGGCAGGAGTCCCTCAGGGTACTGTTTTGGGACCAATACTTTACCTACTCTACACCAGAGATTTACCTCATTTAAACGATGTTACCGTTGCAACATTTGCTGATGACACTGCAGTTCTCTCAGTAGGAGACACTATCGAGGAATCGACAACGAAGCTTCAAGAAGCATGTGACAAAATCATAAAATGGACAAAAAAGTGGCGAATCGGGCTCAATGAATCGAAATCCACGCATGTGAATTTTACTAATCTAAAAGTCAGTTACAAACCTGTAATCATTAACGGTCAGCAGATTCCGTATGCAAATAAGGCTAAATATCTAGGGATGACCTTAGATACCAGGCTCAGATAGAAAGAGCACGTTAAAAAGAAAAAAGAAGAACTTAATATCAAATATCGAAAAATGTATTGGCTGCTCGGGAAAAACTCGGAATTGTCAACCGAAAATAAATTGCTATTATATCAACAGGTGCTAAAGCCTGTATGGACTTACGGAATACAGCTCTGGGGCTGTACAAAGAAAACCAACACTAAAATAATACAAACTTTTCAAAACAAAGTGCTACGTGGTATAGTTAACGCTCCGTGGTACATTAGGAATGATGACCTTCATCGGGATCTAAATATCCCGACGGTCCAAGAAGAAATAAAAAAACTTGCAGTAATACATGGACAACGTATTTATCAACACGTAAATGAAGAGCTTCGTGGTATGTTGGACACCTCCCATGCAGTAAGACGATTGCAGAGAACGAAACCAATTGATTTAATGGATTAAGGACACCAAAGCAAAGACTACTACTACAGTAAATAACCTATAAATGGAGCCGGCCAATGGGCGTCTTCTCATTCACAAGTGACTAAATTAAGAAAGAAAAATTACTAGATGAATTGTATTCAGTTGTAATAATTTAAATAAAAAAAAAAAAAAAAAAATATATATTTTGTAGCTGATGATGACACCATTTCATTTGGTAATGTTCTTCAGTTTTTTTAAAATCACTATTGCATTTCTTAATTTCTTATGGTTATTCTACATTTTGACTCCTCCTTTCTGTATTTTTTATTAGTAGGTCGTACATTCTATTGGTGTTCTACCTGTTTGTCCCATGTAAAATTTTGGGCGTTCGTCATATGTTAGTTTGTGTACTCTTACGTCTATTTTTTGGGGTGTTTTAAGTTTGAGTTTCTGTTCTAATTTATTACTGTATTTAAAATATACAGAAAACCCACACAAACAAATCACACAATGAATAACTTCTCTCATCATCATTACCAACATAGAATATCAGCTTACAACCATATATAATTCAGTAGAAATCAATGTTTTCATAGAAACGGCCCGCCAAATTTATGATTCCGGGATCAATCAAAGAAAATTTACCATATTATAATAATACAAATCATTATAAAATTATTGTGATATTCCCTGTGATGAAAGTGATTAGAATAATCCTAGGTTTGTTTTAATAATTTAGTTTTGATCTGTTATTAGAAAAGTGAATAAAATAAATAATTAATAATAGTTTGGCAATAAGTGTTCTTAACCCTTTACTGCACCTTATCTCATTTTACTGAACAAAAATTATTTTGATATGTATTTTTAATCACTGATAACGATAATCACCTTTAAAAATGGGGGAAAAATTTATTTTTCATGGAAATCACGGTTTTTCATATATATCACATTATGCTCTTTTCTAACACTGTAAATAAATCAATTTATTTCAAAAGAATCCAACAAAACTTAAGATATAAATAAATAAAATAATATAATGTTACATATAATAAAATAAATATTTAAATTATGTAAAAAAGTAAATAATTTCTAATTAAAAATCACAAAAGTTCAAGTTTTTTCAGTCTTTAGGTTATCGTGTTTTCTTTATGAATGGAAGCTACTGAAGCTTTCTTTCTTTTTAAGTCTATTCGGTAAATAATATCACGAGATTATCTTCCAACTCTTACTTGATCTGCATATTTCATTAAAGTTTCCGAAATTTCTGCTTTAAAATCTGCCAGACCTAACATTTTCTTCTTGGGCGTGCCACATTGTTTTTGTATTCGTTTGTAAACTATTCAAGCATTTACTACTAGATATGCTTGATCGTAGAAAACTCTCATATTACATTATTTGGATCGTTTTTTAATTTTGTAACGTCGTAAATTGGCGTCCAGCAGGTATACCACCAGCATACATTTATTATATTTCTTCACTATAGACGATCGAACAGTCAACATTGATAGTGCCAGAACAAATATAGACATTAGAATGACAATCTTTGTTTCTTTGCACTGAACTACAGTTATTTGGTTTCACTCGATATTAGACACCATCTCGTACGAAGAGCTTCTTTATTGCGTTTTCCAGTATAAATCAATCGGCAGTTTGCAATTCGGTATACACGAATAATAGTTATCAAAAAATAGCTTATAATTCATGTTTGCAGGAATTATTCGTGCAAGACGATTTACAATTCGAAGCCGCTCCCAAATTTAATTCAGACCTTTTATGTTTTTCGTGATCTTTTACTTGACCAGTTTATAATTCTAAATTATACGCAAAACCCGGAAGTTCAACATAAAACGAAAACTGTAAATCCCCATTTATGACGTTTAGCAGGCATATACTGCTTCAAGAATGATCGTTTTTGTTAAGCACAATTGTTCATCTACCGACCGGTAAACATGCTTCCAAAGGCCTTATTTTGTACAATCGGTCCGTGGCCTGGGTGAGTTATAGGAAGCATTCTCTCATTATTATTAAAATGTATGTTTTGTCTAATTGCCTCAAATTTTCTTAATTTCATCGTTTCTTGCATCATGGTATTACCCAATTTCGGATACCACTATCTTCGAGTGTTGGTGATTTGTGCAACTGAAGTAAACAGGCATATCCCTATAAAATTCTTCACATCTTTGGTGGAAAATGATTTGGTATTATTCGGATTCTTCTGAAATCGCTATAAATTTGTCTTTTCAACAATATTAGCCACTACACTCTCGTCGAAGAAATAATTGAAAAAAGATAATGGTGTACTTAAATTTATTTGGTCTTTCGTAAGATCAGAGACCCCTAAAAATTTATGTTGTTCTGAAGATATTTCAAAATCCTTTTTTTTTCACACAGTTCGGGAATATTTATTTTGCAATTCCTTTAAAGCAGTCATTGTATTGCAAAATTTTCTTTCGGCAAAAATGATTTCCATATTTGCAATATCAAAAGCCTCATTTACATCATTAGACACAATGTTCAACTTCCAGTTCCATATCTACATGTAAGTCCTCTGCGATTGTTTCCACCAGCACTCCTTCGTATATAAGGACTTCTTCTTCACCATTTTCATCAAATCCATCTTCCGAATCTGATCAGCTATTAAAAATTTCTTCGGCGGCCTGTTCTACAGTATAATAACGAACGACGTCTTGAACTCATTATATTTCTATAAAAATGAAAAAAAAAAATATTTCCTAAAAATTATTTCGTTAATACGCGGTAATAATAGGTACTCCCTGCATAAAATATCATTTTATTTTCTAATATTTATAATTTCTATAAAATTAATTTGATTTCACTTTCCAAACTAATAAATTAGGATCATAACGCATATGTAATATTTAATTTACTACTTAATTTGAATAATGTTTGCGTAATTCTTAAATAAATCGAAGTCAATCTGGAGCAACTTTTCACTACATCACTAAACACAGTGCATTCGTAGAATTAAACGTTCCCGCCCATTTTTTTGAAAACTGTTTTGCCATAAAAACGGGGTTTTCATAAGGTAATACAATGAACAAATAGATTCGCGGCAGAGTAGTAATGAAAAAGAAAATTGTTTACGAAATATAATTAATTAAAATTAAAATATCATATATGATATACTATGCAATAAAGGGTTAAAACAACTATTTATCAATTACAACAGCTACAGAGCAGATCTTGGCAGCACTGGAGTCATTCAAAGACGTTCAAGTTCATCGACAACTATCGGTAAAATTGTGAACACGTCAATTGATTCAGATATTGAACATGACATTGAGTATCTTAAATCACACTTTGAAAACAGTGAAGAACTTATAAATTGCTGGAAAGAAACGTTTTCTTATAGATGTATAGCTTACTAAACATCCTACGTTTGAGTATTTTGAATAATTTGTAGTATTAAAAACGCAAGCTATTTCAAAATTGGTAAGTTAAATATAAGGCTTAAACCACCAACTACCATAATAATAATTTTTTTTTTAGTTATATTCCAGTGGCACTATTCTGGTAATTCCCTGGGAATAGGGAATTGGGGAAAGATTTTATATGTAATTTCAATTTTAAAATTTTTTTCTGGCATACTGAGGTAAAAATCTAGTGGTAATTTTTTTGAAAACAAAATAAAATTGGGAATAATTTTCCCTGCCAATTTAGATATGGAAAAATTATTCCCAATTTATAAATATTTACATCAAACTTTTCTTCTTAGTAGGCCGGAAAAAAAATATTTGAACTGAAGTTACATATAAAATCTTTCCCCAATTCCCTATTCCCAGGGAATTACCAGAATAGTGCAACAGGAGTGGAAGCACCAAAAATTTAATTCTATCCCATCCGGTTCGATAAATTTTGGTGCCTTTGGTCACAAAAACAACACGCATACATGCGTAACAAATGACAGCACACTAATTCAAATTTGTGTATTATACGTCGTATATGTATACACAAATTTGTGGTTTCGTCTCCCAATTCTGGATCAAAATAGGCGTTCTGTTGCACTATTCTGGGAATTCCCTGGGAATAGGGAATTGGGGAAAGATTTTATATGTAACTTCAGTTCAAATATTTTTTTTCCGGCCTACTAAGAAGAAAAGTTTGATGTAAATATTTATAAATTGGGAATAATTTTTCCATATCTAAATTGGCAGGAAAAATTATTCCCAATTTTATTTTGTTTTCAAAAAAATTACCACTAGATTTTTACCTCAGTATGCCAGAAAAAAATTTTAAAATTGAAATTACATATAAAATCTTTCCCCAATTCCCTATTCCCAGGGAATTACCAGAATAGTGCCACTGTTTTGTGACATTTTCCCATGGTATCTAGATGGGGAACAAATTTGTTCGGACGTAACGCCACACATTTTGTAAATTAACAAATTTTATATTTTATAAAAAAAAACAATTGTAAAACATTTCGTGTTCAATAAAACGACACGTAAAAAACAAATTCAGTTTCCTCAAAATTTAGCATAATTTGACAAAAGAAAAATTATACTTAATTTTGAGGAAAGTGAATTTATTTTTTACGTGTCGTTTTGTTGAACACGAAATGCTTTACAATTGTGTTTTTTTATAAAATAACTATTTTCAACCAAAAAATGGCTCTATTAAGCCTTTATTCCACAATGAAACATATTTTTTCAGTAAAAAAGGGGCGAGATAAAAATATAATTTCGCCACGTACCAAAAGGAAATAAAAAAAAATTTCAGTAAAATTTACTGGTAGTAAGCGGGGAAAACGTTGCCATAAAAAGTATGAAACGCAATACTTTTGATGGCAACATTTGTTTGTCTTTATCACTCTAACGTAATTTTAATATGTATACTCTCTTCTTTTCAGTTTGCCAGTATTTTTTACTGAAAAAATATGTTTCACTGTGGAATAAAGGCTTTAAAGTCCAAACCACACAAATGTGTGAGTAAAAAATCATAGTATGTAATGACGTCTTTGATAAAAAATTGCCCTTGATTTGAAGTACAACCAACACAATTGTGTGTATAGTTAGTGTTTTTTTTTTGAACAAAAAAAAGTTTGAAAGGAATACACAAATATGTAAGTTGGTTCAAAACACAAACAAAAATAAATTTATGACATGGTACTTTTGCCGTTCCCAAACAATTGGTTAGTAAAACACAAAATGGATATAAAATTTGTTAATTTACAAAATATAAAATTATTAACCTAAAATAAAAACATTGCGAATGGTGTGGCGTTACGCCCGACCAAATTTGTTTGTTACTAATACAAAAACACATATATTCTACACTATTGCGTTCCGGTAATTCTTCTCTCCTGTTATTATTTTTGGATCAAAATACGCGTTCAGGTGTACAGTGATCCAAAATACGACATAGAAATAGGCACTTGACAAAACTCACAAACCATTTTTGGATAGTGAAGTTAGTGAAACTTGCGCTGTTTAACGTTTTTGCACGAATAATATTGCTTATTGAATCAAAAATGCTGTGCATTGTTGAAGAAATTCCTTAATTTGTGCATGTTAAAAACATAATTATTAAAATTTATTGAAATTTACAAATCGAGAGTAGTAATGGTTTTGTGTAGAAATTAAGATTGCTTGTTGCGTTTGTGTAGAAATTAAGATTGCTTGTATTGATCTACAAGAAATATAAATCAGTTTATTTTTTAAATAAATTGTTGTTAATTTTAATTATTAAATTTTTTATCATTTTAGTAAATGGAGAATATCAAGTTTCTGTTATTCTCCATTTATTAAAATGATAAGAAATATCATAATTCATAATGGCGTTAAACATTATCATAACAATTCTTATTAATTGGGTTGGTTATTCTCATCATAATAACTACATATTTAATCATAACGATGGTTAATCCAAACATACTTTAAATGATAAATATAATCATTGTGTGTTAAATACAATTAACCGGACAAGTGTTGCAGTGGTTAAAGCTTCGGCACTTAGACCGGGAGGTACTGGGTTCGAATCCCATCAGAGGCTAGATGCAAACCGAATTTTCATCATCGATTACAATCGGTGATGTTAATAAACACAACTAAGACCTTCTAATGGAGTGCAGAATTCAGCGCCGACCCACCGTCTATGTCAATGTACAGGTTGACATGGAGCTTGCAATGTGCAGGTGGGGCATACTGTAGTTGTGTGAGTAGGTGAATGGGGTTAATGATGTGGCGTGAATGCGTGGTATCACAATGAACCAAAAAATGGCCTAAGTGTCAAACCACTGAAACCTAAATACAATTATTTCAAATGATTGGTTGTATCTCATATATGATATTCTTAATCATTGCATGTAATCATAACATCATAACATGATGATCACTTTTATGATCAGCTCGATCATATTTTTTTCTGAGTGAGCTTGACTCTTATAGATATAGACATTTATCAGCATATCAGCAAATTTATGATATTACAAATGGCTGAACGTTGCAGTTTTGTCGAACAGGAAAAAAAGATTTTATTTATTTGAATATGTTTCTAATTAAATATATACCAAATATACAGGGTGTTTGGCAGGTCGGCCGACAAAATATAGGGAAAGCCTTTAGAATGGAGTTTTATTCCGAGTATTCGGATCCGTCATGACTGTAGAGATGTCGACTCTCAAGTCTTGTTTATTAACCTGAACGTTATAGAAGTGACGATGGCGGGAGTTTAGAATTATGCAGGTGTTATTGATACGTAATACCCAACTCTTAAATGATTGATTTTATCATACTATGATATTCTTGATCATTCTTCTTGATCTTCTTCATCATAACAATGATGATCACTCAAAAAAAGTTTTTTTTCAGTGATCATCATTGTTATGATGAAGAATATCATAGTATGATAAAATCTATCATAGTATGATAAAATCAATCATTTAAATAATTGTATTTAACATACAATAATAATATTATGGTAAGTTCAATCATGTATTTATCATATTTTTTTCTGAGTGTGCTTCGTTTATAGAAATAAAGAGAAATTATTTGCCTTAAATGATTATTCCATCATATTATTGGTTGAATCGTAGACGACATGAAGAGTTTGTAGTATCTTTATTTGCATGGAATTGAAGGATGCTTGACTTGTATTCATATTCAAACTGAACATATAAATGACTATTTTAATACATTGATGATTTTCTAACTTAGTAAATATTTATATTTTTTATGTATTTATTTTTATGATTTAATCTTTGCAATCTGTTCTGGAGCCGAAGCACTCCCAACTCTGTCGCGGTTCACTTTTCACATTCTACCTTACGCAGTTGTCTGCCAAATTGAGGACGTACGAGTATGTGTACGAAAAGAAATTGTTAATTGGGGGGCGTCTGACAGAGAGAGATAAAGCAACAACAACTTCACGTATGTTAAAATGGAAAGAAAAGTAAAGTAAATGCTATAGTAAATTCAAGTAAATTTTAGAAAGGAAACCCAGATATTCTCTCCGACATGCCAGTATGCCTCATCCCAGCAGCAGTATATGCCCCTTCCAGCAACCTTGTGAACTGGTTTTAATGAACCAATCCCACATTAATTTGAAGATAAACTAAATTCAGTTCAAAAGCAAAATATTTTTTTTACTATCAAAAAACGGTTTTAAAGAAACACACAGAAGGTCTGTACATACTATACATTCAAATTGTACCATAGCTTGCAAACCACTGTTTTGTTTCTGTATATAGACAGAGTATACCAACTTGAAGTCGCCTATGAATTTGAGTTTTAGTTGATTTGCTGGTTTAGGAATTACATATATCGATTTTACGAAAAATACATGAACGGAAAAATACGGACTCCATACAATACAAAATGGGCATACTCCGAACTATAATGTGTTAAGTAGAATACGATTAAAATATCAACAAAGACCAATTGAACTGTTTTTAGATATTTTTTTGTTGTTTTAACGGTTTGTTAAAACGGAGAAGCAAAATAAAGTTTCTGGAGAAAAGCCACAAAAAAAATTAATCCCTGTTCTCGAGGAATCACCAGATTAGGGATGTCGACAACACTGGCGGAAATCGAGTCAAATACTTTATTTACAACTTATTATAATTTAGATTATATTTTATAAATTGTTTAGTATCATTGAGTAAGCAGTAAAAGTTGTCAATATCAGCGCGAATTGGGAATCCCAATCCAGGCAAAGTGGAAGAAAAAAATATTTTCTGAAAAACGCACGTTAAGCAATAGGCAAAATTAAACATTATTTATTTATTTGAAAGATAATATTTAATTATATACATAATTTAAATAATTATCTTGTAATCCCTCGTTTATAATTCGGTAAGTGTTGATGCGGTATTGATTCGACAAATATTGTCACTACTAAATTAATTCAGTGTGTTACTTTCGTCATTTTGTCCGATTGTCAAAATCTTATTAGATTTCATATTCTCACCTTAAAATTCATTGAATTTTACGCAGTAATTTTCCACCATGAGGTAAATATACCTGCAATTCTTTACTGGAAGACGGAGGTGAGGGGGGAATCTCGTTATCTACTTGGGTACTTACTACGGGTTTCACAACCACAAATTTTCTGGTTCGATATCGAGGACTTATTGTGTTTATCAGGGATGATATCCACTATAATATTCCCAAATTTATCTTTACTGTTATAATTCCGGTTTTAATTTTGTGAAATGAAATGAAAATTTCCCAACACGTTGTATTTGCTTGTTCCATTGGATGTAGTTAAAATTTGTCAGATTTCGATTTGAAAGATTTCATAGGTAAGATTTGTCAGGTCTCTCCCGCTTCCGAGGTTGTTTTAATGAATAAAGTCATTCCATGGTAACACTTGGTTGAAGTTTTCGAATGGCAGGAATTGCATTGGCGAAGCTACTGAACAATTTGCAGAAATTAATTTGGTCAGTCAACTCATTGTCAACTGACCAGGTATCGCGATGACCGGACATCTTGTTCATCTTTTAGAATTATTTCTAAGCATAATCTCCGACAAGTAATGGTCGTGATTGGTTAAAGGAATTTTGCTGGCAAAACTTTACTTGAATCATCTTTGTTTTATAATAATGCATATTATAAAATATTAAAAAGACGGGAAAGGTTCAGAGCCGAACCCTATAAGCATTTTTGTTGCCTATAAAATAAAAGAAAATAGTTTTTCCAAAAAAAAAATCACAAACCACCACACCTAAACATTATTACCACCCTTACCCACCATCCAAAACCCCAAAACCTATCTCACCTGCACCACCCTATACCGCACCACCCATATTATCACCCTTTAACACCTCCATACCCACTTCCACACACACACAAACCACCCACACAAACCCCCATCCACCAAATTCCCACACCAAACCCAAAACGCCTCATCCCACCCCCTCCACCTCCCATACCACCACTCCTACCACCCCCATAACCACACCACCCACACAAAACCAAATCCAAACGAGATATATTTTGATTCCACATTCACATGCTCTATGAAACCAAAATAGAATAGAAAATGATAAAAAAATCTAACAATTTTAAGGAGGGGGGTAACAAAACCCTACTTACCTCCGAACACCCTTAACACAGAAATGTCCAAATCAATAGGGATCATTCCCAAGAATTGCTTGAACTTTTAGTGAAGAAATTAAGTTGATATCTTCATTCGTTCTCAAGTTATCGTGCACACAGACGGACAGACGGCAAACCGAAACCATATAGCATTTTTTTTTTTAACAAAAATGCTTAAAAAATCAATTTATTAGCATCACATGTTACGTGTTACATGTCACATGTTAAGTTGACTCAACTATGTTCAACGTATTTTCCCGTTCCAGAGTGGTTTCCAAAATTCTTCGGCGACCCAAACATAGCAATTCTAATAATATTCCAGTAATTGTACTCAAACATTGCTACGACTCCCTCGCTAGACACTTAGCAAATTATTTCACCTGCCAACGAGCACCTTTGATTATCCTGTAATTTAAAAAACAGCAAATATTCAACCGGTTCCAAATCATTCCCTGCAAACTACCGATCGATTGTTTTGTTACTTGTTTTGTCGAAAACAATGGAATACACTGTCAACTTCTTCCTTACTGGCCAAATAGAGGCGTATGCTCTTCTTTCCGATTTTCAATACGGATTTCGGAAAACCCGCTCTTCCGGTGGCTTCATGACTTACATGTAGCATTGTTGGGCGCGATGTATTGAACATTTCTAAGAAAAGCGTTGCGTGTGTGGATATTTTAAAAGCATTTGATAAACTTTGGCATGAATGTTTAATAAATAAGCTTTGTTCGCTGAATTTCCAAGCCACTCTTATTGAATGAATATCAAATTATTTATCGAATCGTAAAATAATCCAATAAAAGTACCAGTTTTTCCCAGAATGACCTCGATGTGAAACCCAGTTACACAACACCGTACGTTCCGAGATCTTTAAGTCACAACATTTCTAGAAACAAAACAATCGGTTTCTGAAGAGTCGCGAGTTGCCGTAGAATGATTTTCGAAACAATTTTTTATTCTTTAAATATATTGAAAAATTTTCTTGGTCATATGGTATTTATGTAGTTTTCCCTGACCATTGATAAAATTATTATATTCGCATCGTTTTATATTCGTGCCCGGTTTGTTGCAATACATTAAATTCAATGTGTTGGAGGAATCTATGAATGCAAATGAAAATCGACTAGAAACGTGAGGCATGTGATAAACATTATTCACTTGCCTTTATTCTTTTAATTCGAAAAACGAAAAAATGGCTCTGCACACCATATTGTCGTAACAAACGTCATTCAAGGAGCGTTCCTTTAGTAATATGTTTGCATTAAAAAAATACCGTTTGATGTAGTACACATCCGTATATGCAACGTATAATTATTTTGCGGCGTCAAAATTATCACAGTAAAAGTTATGTGTCACATATTCCGAATTCTGGCCCTAATAAAATATGTAAACACAGTTTTATTTTAAATTGAATGATAGTGTAGCTTCGTATTTTGTAAAGTCGAAAGAATTTGACCTTGAGTTAACCGACAAGATTTTTACAATTAAGAAAAAAAAATATTATGTTCTGCTTCTGTTATAAAGATGAGTTTGTCTTAACCAGTGGTATTCTGAATTTTTCGATAATCTCTACTCATCAAAATCGATCTGCTTTAAACTAGTTAATTATGCTTGAACATATTCAAAATTTAACTAAAGTTTACGGATACTATTAAAAGAATCGAAAAGAAAACCAAACTAATGATAACAAACAAACACAGATCAACAGAAATAAAAAATGGGAAACTTGAAAACTCATTTTTCATGAGAAAATAAATTTCCATTATGTTTTCCACTCCAAACGTCCGTGCTAGATTTCCAAAAGTAGTTTATGTAAAATTTTTTTATCTACAACAATCAACTTAAACACTCGGAATGAAAATTTATGTTTAAAATATAATTTATGTGTAAAGAGAGAAAACACACTGTGCGTATATATCCATAGATTGGTTTGTACTTGAGACTTTCGTTCTTTTTGCGTTAGGCCTGGGGACATTTCCATTTATGTAAATGAAACATATCCTCTCATAATGTTATACTTTATTTACTTAAACAGCAGCGAAAACCCCCATTGATTTACAAAAAATATAATAACAATTCTTCAATGCACAACGATACACAACATTTTCTTTTGTACGTTTATAATTACAGACATTTCTGCGTGACAGAAACGAAAATCAACAAACCATAAATATTCTACTCGTATAAAGCATCACAGCATATGCATAGGAGGTGTACACATAAACATATAATTAAAGATTTTTACGTTTTGTTTGAACAAATTGGTTTCGATGTATGAATACATTTTATTTTCTGCCGTATGCTGGTAACCTGCGGACTGTTTACAAGTTTCATCCGTACGGGTTTATTTTATATGCATACCGTCAGATGAATCGTCAGATTTAAAAAAAAAACATTTAAATAAATAATACTGTCGTCATCATAAAAGTGCCGCGCTTATATATTTGTTGTTTGTCACGAACAGTAAAGCTTTTAAGAACTATTAACGGATGCTTTCGTTATTTCGATGTAAAATTATTAGTTTAATGGAGCTTCGGAAATTTATTAACCCCTCTTCAAATTCCTTAGGCATAGAAATGTATAATAGATATTTTTTTTCAATTTATGTTATGTTTGAGCTTCTATAACCAACCAACAAAAAAAATTGTAAAACCGTAACAAGCTCTTTCTCTATATTTATTTACTTAAGTCTATTAAAGGTTGATTTATTTTGAATACAATTTTTTATTCATTTCGTTCCGTCTTCAGTCGTACAAGAAAAGCTCTAAGCTTTTTTTTGTTGTGAACTATATAATATTATAAATTGATAAATAAAATATTTTTTGCTATTTTCAAACTCCAGAGAATTTTCGGTGTCGGGCGGAAAAATGTTTGTTAGATTTAACACCCATAACATAGATACGACGTATGTATATGTATGTACATACATATATGTATGTTACTTTGTGTAAGAGTTGTTTTTCAGTTTTTCAACAAAAATAGAAAATGCTATGTTAATGTTATGATAAAAATATGTATACAAAGATAACGGTTAGGCTTGGGAACAGCATAGACAAAATATGTAAGTTAGCTTAGTAATATTGTATGTGGTTTTTAACATTTTAGTTGGAAAATATAAAAACCGAATATGTGTAGTATATCAACAAAAAATATCATACGTTAAGTTTTTATTACAGTACATCCAAAATGAGTACATGTGGTTAAACATATCATCTAGAATATAGACGAATCGGAATATGGCGAAAGCTTACATATTTCATTTTTGCTATGAAATCACTTTGGAAAGTTGTAAAATGTGCCATTGCTCCGTTTTGTGGCTGCTGGCAAACGAGTTTTCCCGTTTTTTGAATATGTTAAGTACGATCTAGAAAGACATGTATTAAAGGCAGTCCACAATAAGAGCTCGTGTACAAAAATTCAATTATGTCTTCCAGAAATGCTACCTGTATTGAAATAACTAATTTTGTATAGTAAAAGAGTCTTAAAGTTATCATTAAACTCTATTTATATCGAGGTGAGATTACCAAAACGTTGGAAGTTTGGTTTCGAACTAAATAAACATGAAACTCTTTAAATTTAAAAATTCGGTTGTCTCATCAGAAACGGGTGTGAAGTATAGCCTAAATTTGTCGTAAGTTTTTCTCGTGACAATGTATTAGTTAAACTTAATAAACACATTTTATTAAACACTTGTTTTTTATTTCGCAAAATTAGATTTTTTGAATATTTTAATTAAAAAATTTGTTCAAAAGGTTTAAAAAAATCACTCGATCGATTTCGACTTGTTAGGTCATCATCAGGAGTATCTACTGATTTGTAAAAGTAAAAATTAGTTATATATAGCAGAAAAAAGCAAAAACTAAACAAAAGAAGGAGAGACAAAAATAAGCAATAAAAAGCAACAAAAATTAATCTATTGATCGCGCAGGTGTGCGATTAGTCATCGGCTGAGTAAAAAAATTCAAGGTGTATTGAAGTACATTTAATTACCCGACATATTAGTCAAATTATAGAAAAGGGCGGGGTCCCGGGTCTGTAATTGGTGAGAAACGAATTTCTCTCTGTTCGTTAAGGATATTTTGGTTAAGAAATATTGATTTTCGAATTTCGTAAGACTCTAAGGTATCTAAACGTCTGCCTTTAGGTTGTATATGTACTATGTCTAAATTGTTCTGTATGTTTTTCTAAAGTTAAATGGTTATGGAAAGTTGATTGATTGCAACCAGATAAATGTTTTTTAGCTCTAACTCCAAAATTGCGCCCAGTCTGGCCAATATAGGAGAAACTACAATCATTGCAAATGTAATTAAATGTACTTCAATATAGCTTGAATTTTGTTACTCAGCCGACGACTAATCGCCCACCTGCGCGATCAATTTGCTTTTTTCTGCTATATATAACTAATTTTTACTTTTACAAATCAGTAGATACTCCTGATGATGACCTAACAAGTCGAAATCGATCGAGTGATTTTTTAAACTTTTTGAACAAATGTTTTAATTAAAATATTCAAAAAATCTAATTTTGCGAAATAAAAAACAAGTATTTAATAAAATGTGTTTATTAAGTATTAGTGTGTTTCGCCAAGTACCTACGGCAAATAGCGTAAAAAGTATTAGTTAAACTCTTACTATAATGAATTTTAATATTCGTAATAATTGTAAATGTTAATAGAATATACAGAAGCAGTTAAAGAACGTAAATCAACAAAACATTTTTCAGAAACAAATTCAATGGAAACATAGTGATTTCAGAATAATGAAACGGATCAGTTGATAGCCTGTAACTAGCCGCTAGTCGCGGGTTAGTAAAATTCCAGCACATCTAAACTGAAATTTTTATTCAATCTTGTCAAGCCTTTATGAATATAAGCGATTCATTGATCACTACCTACGAATATTGTGTAACGAAGAATTAATTCTAAAATTTCAATGTGAGTAACCGATTATGTGAGTAACGAGGTATCCAGGTACTGTTTGTACTTTTAGAAGTTTACTTTTGTATGTTTCAGTCGTAATAAAAACTTTAAATTTTATGAGAATTTATAAGTCAGTTGAAAGATTACGATTACACATAAAAATGAGAAATTTTACAACTTGGACGAACGTGAGAGGAAAAAGTAGTCTGAATATCCGAATTAGAGTAACAAAGGTGCCCTGTTATATGTCAATGTATTTCATTGTTTATATTTCTGTTTATTTATTTCATTTAATTTATGTTTATATTTATTTTAAAAAACTAGCCAACATTTTTTTACTATACCGATAATTTTTTTGACTGACGTTTTTGAATCATCATATTTCCTTTCAACTTTATAGAATTTTCTTGATATTCATATACCTTCTACAGTAAGACTTCTGGCTAAAGTTGTATATGCCTCGGTATCTTTCGTATCGATCTTCCAAATAATATTGTTTAGTGTCACTGCTCTATTGTAGTCGTCGGTATTTCATTAGTGCTTTAGCAAATTATGTTGTGCACATCACATTAATTGGAGGTAGTGCAGTTGTCTTCATTGCAATCTTGCGTTGTTTTTGCTGCTGGTGTTTTTGAGGCCCATGTACTATTTTGTTAGTTTCGATAACTTTTACTTTAAATGCTCTACAACTTTTAGAGAAAATTTTACTCTTCGTTTTTTCTAGATCTTTTCTTCGGTTTAAGAATCCTATGAGTTTCTCTTACAAGCTCCTAATCAGCTGTATGAAACTTAACATCAATACAGCCAATTGTGTTGTTCATTATCACAAGTAGCAGCAGTTTCTTGGATTTCCATACGTCTAGTCCTCTTCAATTCCTCATTTTAATATCTTTTTGTTCTTTAAATTAGCGATTTCGTTATTAAGTTGAGATGCCGTTTCACTATTTGATCTATTTCACTAATTCTGTAATATAGTTCAGCATTTTCGTTTCCCTGTTGAGACGTGGGTGTGTGTTTTTAGGTGATGCTCTAGACCATTTAGAGTTCCTTTCGAATGGGCTTAGCAATGGTTGGCTCACCTCAGAATCGATTAAGCCAACCCCATTAGAGTATAGTTTAGCCAACTAAGCAGTATGAGTACCATCTAGGACAAAAAATCCATTTCATTGTGTACTCATTGATTCAAGGACTGGTCGAGAGATCTTCGTTGGTTTATTAGCGAGAAGCACTACGTGCAAGTGAGGTTGGTATTTTGGGTTCACCTTCTGGATCGACGCCCCTTGCCTACTTTATTCGTATATAGAAAAACCTTATAAGGGTTTAAAAAAGTATTCAAATGAATTACCCTTTGTTAAAGAATCTGCTATATCTCCTAAACCAATAATCAGTATTTTGCAATAATGTATAATGTTTATATTCATTTGAACCATATGAAATTACCCTTTAAAGTATGCCCAACAAATAAAGTATTTAAAATTATTTATAGATCTGAAAGTTAGAAAGAAATTTGAATTTGTTCAACAATGATATTTCGTTTTGCAAATTTTTTAAAGTTTTAATTTTCTCTAGGGTGATAAATGTTTTCAAATTTAAATGAAGTTTGATCGAGTACATAGCAAGTACATATCAAAATGAGTAAAAGACAGTATAAACGTAAAATTATTTTTTTTTAATTTGAATTACATACGACTATACGAGTAAGTACTGGGAAAATTGAATTATTTACAAAATTGATTACTCGTATATATGTAGCTCTTTTAAAAGCACATAGACATAGATCTTTATTTAGAAAGCTTGCAACAAGGAAACATTTTTGTTGAAAAAACTTGCAATATCTACTTCTTACTTAATTTTAGATTTAAAAAAATACTTTATTTGTCGACCCATTACCCAACCCAAATGGTCGTCCACCGAAGTACTCCTGTGTTGAAGAAACGACTATATCTCTTAACACGGTTATTAGAATTTTAGAATATTATAATCATTTGAATGCATTAAAATTACACTTCAATAATTTTTTTACAATTAATCTCTTTTAGAGAGGTTTATACTTGTAACGATCGGCTGTACAACGTTCAACAATGGCCAGCTGTAATAGAAATCCATTACGCCTAAGTGTTGGCTAGGTATATTTTATGGTGGATATAATTTCTTATGTACAGAGAATATGGTAGCAAACAATAAAGATTGAACTAATACAACCGGGATAAATAATAATAATTGAGATGGGTTAGATAATATACAATACATAATAGTTATCAAATACAAACACGAAAAACTGCATCATTACGGTGGCTGGATCAATGTATTCGTGACTTGGATGCGCGTGAAAAGGTGAATTGGGAGACGATGGATTTTTGGGCGGGACAGTCGATTTGCGAATTGGAAACCATCATCACGAAATTACACAATTAAAAAAAAAATGATAAATAAAATAAATTAATGAAAAGTTATAAAGTTATGTAATCTATATATTTGTATATATTTATTATAAATATATTTAAAATGTTGTAAAAATATCTTTTAATATGCTGTGTATACAGCTTCTACAATTTATATTTATATTATAGTGGTTGTAGTGAAATAAAAACTTAATAAGCAAAAAGCAACAAAAACCTTAACTATAAATTTGATTATTGTGTAATGAAATTGTTTTGACGAATTTTCTGAGATTTGTTTAACCAATATATAAATCCAATTGAAAATCAAAGACGAATCAAAATAAATCCAACGACAAGTTAAGTGGAGTTGAGATTATTTCGTACCGCGCAGTAGTGGAAAAATAGAAAACTACGAGTTCGTCATCACCTATTGAGGAAAACGATTTTTTTTGTACCAACTACAATCCAGTATCGTACGGAATCGTAGGCAGAATCCTATGTTAAAAAGCTGACTAGTGGCTGCTGTATATAATTAAATCATCCGGATTGCAACAAGGGATCGAGGGAAAATTTTCACCTACGGACTGTTACCTCATAAACGGGACATTAACTCTGGTAACGACATAATTTAGTTGTAAGTTATTTATTTTTTTTGCTGTTTAAATGTTAATAGCCTTCTTGGTGTAATTTAATTATAAGATATACCTTGTAAGTGATCTAGTGACGATTGATTAATTTCCATTTCCACACCCAATTCAATCGCGGTTTAAAGTATTTTTTTAAGGCTTGGTTAAGCATCGTCATGATGTGGTAACGATTTAAGTTCTGATGGGGTGTTGAAAGCGCGCAATGGTGTAAAAATTATTTAAAGTTCTATTTGTGTAAATTAGTTCAGTTTTGTTTGATGTAGATTTTTTTTTTTGTTTATCTTGTGGCACACACAATGGATTTGATATTTGTAAGTTGGCCGTTGTATACGCGGGTTAACGGAACCCTTCCGACCGGTTTGTGCTATCGTAAGAAAAACTTGTGTACAACCCCGTGGTACAACTGACCCAGGTCAGCAAGTTACATACTGTTCCGAACACTGTGTTTAAAACTTTGGTTTTATAATTTGATGGTGGAAATGTTGCAATAAGTGTTATAAAATCAACTGTTTCTTGTGGGTTTAGGATGTTATTCCATTGATTGTGATTCTTTCCCTACCTAGTTTTGAGTAAAAAAATTGTATGGGACGAATTTATTTTGAATACCCTCTGAGTTACAGGGTGTTGATATGCTATTCCAAAATATTCAACGTAAAGCCACCAACTAAAACTTAATTAGCTTGTAACTGCTTGAACTATACTCTTCATACGGTGGGTAAATTGTACCTTCTTCTATTAGAGGCTTTGAAGTTGTTAAACATAAATTTTCTCGAAAAATATAAATCTAGCACACATTTAAGAAATTGTTAAGTATTGACTGAATAAAGCGAAAATTCCGCGCAAAGTTAGCATCGTAGGGCGGGCTGTGTATCATGGGACACCGTCTTATTGAAACCACATGTTCTGTTGGCTTAATTGATGCAATTCGGGCACAAGAAAGTTTTCCAACATGTTCCGATAGTGGTCACCAGTAATTGTTACATCATTGCCTCTATAGCTATCATTGCCCCTCTCTCTCTCTCTGGCACTATATCCCATCAAGGGATTTGGCCGCCTCAAATGAGGTTCCATAATCATATTTTCATTTCGGATAATGAGTGATTACTTCATTGATCCTAAACCAGCCGTGAAATGTTTCCTTGTCACCACCGGGAATAGAACCCGGGACCTCCGGTCGCTGGAGCAAGCATGCTGACCACTTTGCCACCGGGCCTCTATAGCACCCACAAAAAATATAACCCAATGACGATGCTTAAAGGCACACCATACGGTTACTCTAGGAGGGTGTATAGACCACTACGTATATCAATTGAGGTTTTCAGTGCCTCAATAGCGGCTATTCTGTTTATTAATAAAGTAGCTGGCTTTTGTGTCGAAATGTGCTTTGTCACTCATAATAATTTTGTTCCAATAATGGCGGTCCTCTATGCCGAGCTGTAAAACTTGGACACTCCAATCTCGCCGCCGTTCATGGTCATTTTCCTACAGCTCTTGTGTCAATTGAGTTTTGTGCGGATAAAAGTACAAATCTTCTTTGAGAATTTTTAACGAACATGTTAGAGACTCTCCCAATTCTTGTGCACAGCGTCGGTAAGAAGTGCCTGGGCATTCAACAACACTCTGCATCACTGCATCAATATTTTCACTTCTGCATCAATTTTTTGGGATATGACATTTCTAGATCTCACTTCCACATAGAATTTAAAATTTGTAAATGCAATTTAAATAAAATTAAATTTATTTAATTATTTAATTTTAGTTTTAATCTTCTAATTCTGTGTTTCTGCAAAAACAAAACATTCATTCAACATCGCATTGTGTAGTTAAAATTTTTTTTCTTAACACATCGACGCACACTTTCTAAATGTATGTGCGACTCAGGAACACATTTGATAACTTTTATAATTGCAATGATATTTCGTCGCGGAAAGGAATGTATTGTGAGAATTGAAAAATAGGTCGAGTTACTCCTTAAAAGATGAAACATGTTTGCACGAACGTGTTAAAAAAAACCTTATGTTAGAGTTAGCTGAAAGCTGCCAGCCGAAAGTGAAAAAATTAATAATGCAGATAGTGTCTTGACTACTTCAGCCGAAAGTTAAACAAATTATATATTAAATTGAAGTATCCGAAAACATATAACAAATCACAATATAAATTTTCAGTTTAACCCATATTAATTTATTAGTTCCTAGCAATTGTGGAATTTTGTGTTTTCCCTCCTTCTGGCAATAAAATCGTTCGTCATTCGAGATTTCGCAAGATGGACACCAATCTGACTATGCCGATTCAATAGCCCATGACCATAGGTAGATTTTGATTATAGATTAAGGGTGGTTCTGTTGGGGTTGTAGGGGTGAAATTTAGATTTTCCCCATTTTTCATCGATAAAGTCGTTCGTCATTCGACATTTTGGCATATAGACATCACTCTGACTATGCAAATTCGATAGCCCATCACCTTAGGTATATGCTGAGGTAAGGTTTGGAGTAGGTTTGATGGGGTTATAGGGGTTAAATTTGAATTTTCCCCATTTTCATCGATAAAATCGTTCATCATTTGAGATTTTGGCATATAGACACCAATCTAACTATGCCGATTCTATAGCCCATGACCATAGGTACATTTTGATTATAGGTTAGGGTGGGTCTGATGAGGTTATGGGGGTCAAATTTGGATTTTCCCCATTTTTCGTCGATAAAATCGTTCGTCATTCGAGATTTTGGCATATAGACACCAATCTGACTATACCGATTCGATAACTCATTACCATAGGTAGTTTTAATCATAGGTTAGGCTTAGGGGTTAGTTTGAGGGGGTTATAGGGGTGAAATTTTGATTTCCCCCAGTTTTCTTCGATAAAATAATTCGTCATTACAGATTTTGTAAAAAATCTATTGCTATCGAATCGTCATTGTCAGACTGCTGTATATATGCCAAAATCACTTATGACAAACGATTTTAACGTTGCAAAATAGGGAAAATCAATATTTCACAACTATAACACCATCAGACCCACCTCTAAAGTATAATCAAAATCTACCTATGGTCATGAGCTATAGAATCGGGATAGTCGGATCTGTGTCCATGAATCAAAGTTTTGAATGACGAACGATTTTATCGATGAAAAATGGAGAAAATGAAAATTGCATCCCTATAACCCCATCAGACACACAATTGTTATCAAAATCTACCTATAATCATTGGCTATCGAATCGACATAGTCAAATGGGTGATCGATCATTGAAAATTTCCAATCTTCTTTATCAACTACTTTCGTCTGTATCAAGCAGATATGCCATTTCATCCCTTTAACCCCATAACCTAGGATACTCAGTATCTACCTATGGTCATGGGCTATCGAATTGGCGTAGTCAGATTGGTGTCTATATGTCAAAATCACAAATGACGAATGATTTTATCAATGAAAAATGGGGAAAATCAAAATTTCGACCCTATAACCTCATCAGATCCACCCCAAACCTATACTCAGAATCTACCTATGGTCATGGATAGACGACTTTATCGTCAGAAGAAGGAAAATATAAAAACTTCACTATAACCCCATCAGACACACCCGTAACCAATTATCAAAATCTACCTCTGCTTATGGTCTATCGATTCGGCATAGTCAGATTGGTGTCTAGATGTCAAAATCTCGAATGTCGCACGACTCTTAGCTATGCTTGATAGTTTTTAATCTTCTTTATCGACTACTTTCGTCTGTATGAGACAGATATGCCACTTCGTCCCTATAACCCCATCAGCCCGACCCCTCCCTTACCTATACTTAGAATCTACCTATGGTTACGGTCTGTCGAATCGGACTAAGATTGGTGTATATGCTAAAATCACGAATGAGTAACGATTTTATCGATGGAAAATGGGAATAATCAATATTTCACCCCTAAAATCCCATCAGACCCACCACTAACCTATAATCAAATACTACATAGGGTCGTGGGCTATTGAAACAGCCTAGTCAGATTGGTGTCCATATGGCAAAATATCGAATGACGAACTGCTTTCTCTATGAAAAATGGGAAAAATCTAAATTTCACCCCTATAACCCCATCAGACTCACTCCAAACCTATATTGAAAATATACCTATGATCAAGGGCTATCGAATCGGCATAGCCAGATTGGTGTCTATATGCCGAAATCTCGAATGAGGAACGATTATCGACTACTTTCGGCTGTATAATGCAGATATGCCTGGTTGGTATCGAAAGGCCAATAATTTTGTTAGCGAAAAAATATCCCAAAATAAAATCCCGAAAATAGTAATCCAAACAACAAAAATCTCAAAACCCATAATGCTAAAAATATATTTACCAAAAAAAAAAAAATTGCTCGAACACAAAATGTCAAAAAAATAAAAATATCGAATCAAAAATGCCAAAATTTACCGAAAATATAACCAAATGAGTTGGAATCTGCGCGCGCAGTTCTATTTCGAAAGATTCGGAAAAATGAAATCATTAAGATAATTTTTCTTAAGATATTTTTTTAAAATATAAAATAGGTAAATGATACAATAATGGACACTTATAAGAAAATTTACGAATCTTTTGTATATAACTTGAATTTGGTTAAACAAAGCACAAATCGGTTTGTCTACATTATATAAATTGATTATTTCTGTTTAACTTTGAATTATCAAAATGTGATTTTAAATTAAATTAAGTAAATTAATTAATATTTAAAAAATGTTGTTCTTTCACTAGTAATGGTCACTCAAAAACAATAATTGGCCCTCTCTAGATGTACAATAATGGGCATGCTACCACAATAAAAGACACCCACTTCAATCACAATAATGGACACGAAAGTATAGTTTTTGGACATCTTAATTTTCACAATTATCAGCAATCATACAAAATAAAATAAGACTTTACTAAGAGTAACTAGGTACCTAGATACCTATATCTAGGTATGCAAAGTTTCTTTATTTTCATAAATTAAAATTTTTAATATTACAGTTACCTACAACAGGTACATAACTAAAAAACATATAGGTACATTAGTAATTCAATATCACAAAATATTTCAATATCACATTAATATAACAAAATAAAATAATAATAAATATAAATTAAATTAAATGCTTAGATTTGCACGAAGTACATACAAATTTGGGATCAGTTTCAATTTTTAGTTTATTGATACAACTAATATGAAATTCAGTTGTACAATGCGCACAACGGAGTCCTTTGTTTGTTTTATGGATAGTGTATGTGCAATGATAGCACATTTTTCCCGAAGCGAATGTATTGCTGTACTGTATGCTGTAAAGCTGCCGTCGAAATTGTTTCTTCAACTTCGTTTGGTGTGCTTAAAAGATCAGTATCGCTTAATTCCAAAATTTTCGTAATCGTTTCATTATTACAACACGATGTTGAGTTGTTATTGTCTTCATATGCAGCAGGTAATTCCGCATCCGTCAAAGAAGTAGATGTTGTCAAAGGTACTGACATCTGTAGCGTTTCTTCAAGCTGACTTGGTTGGGTTAGAGAAGCGGCTATCATTTCCTTTGACGTTATTGTAACCACTACGTTATCATGTCACGACCGCAGCCTTTTTTGGTTTTCTAATAAATGTTCCAGAGGAACAAATTCGTTAAAGGTAAGTTTTTTAATTGGCATAATTTTCTTAGGTAGAATCTTAGGTTTTGTTTTTCGCTTCGGTTTGTTATTTGACTTTTCCTCCCTTATTTTTTGTTTATTTTCCCTGTTTTGAATTCGTAAGAGTTGTCGACGTTCCTTTTCAATTTCCATTTCTAATTTTTGCTTCTTCTTCTCCTCTTGAATTTTTGCGTATCCGGATGATGTGATAACAAAAGGTAATTTTTCTTTAAATGTTCTTTCATTTTTCCTCTCTGGAGTTTTAGGCCACGTCACATATTGATCGATCGTTTTAACACAAAGTTCAGCACAATTTTCAGGTTCAATCCGCAATTCTGAAATTTCTGAAACTTTTTCTTGTTCCGTATTTCCTATCAGTATCATACTGTCTGTATTGACTTCCCTTTCCTTTTGTTCCATACATTCTGCCCGTTCCGTAATTTCTATCTCTTCAATGTTGAATTCTTCAGGTAGATAAATATATTCATTGATGTCCATAATATTCGGCAGCGTTCCTAAAGTGGTGGAGGGTGCAAGCGCTTTATAAATTTTGTGAAGACATCGAAACTCCTCAGTTTTCAAAATTAATTCACTCTCTTCTATCGATCGAAGCTCCAAAAGTTTCGGGCCAACAATATCAGAAAATTGTTCCATGTCAATTGTATTCCCATTGGAATCACATACTGGATTGAACGACTCTTGGACTACCTGATCTATATTCTCATATAAAACTGATTTTACTAGACATTTTGAATAGTCAACAGCATACTTGTTGAAAGGATAAATCCCACATGCCTTAAAACCATTTTTAATGGTCACCGGGTTGACTGCTTTGTTTACAGCTTGCTGTAATAGTGGAGCAAATGTTTCTCTCGTCAGGATGTTATCAACATTTTCGCGTTTCCAATTTAGGACTACCTTTTGCCACGCTGATTTTAAGGGCTTAAAAGCTGCTACATCGCATGGCTGTAGGATCCGTGTGGCATTAGGATACAATGCAATTAAAATTATTTGCAATTTATTACATAATTTGCTTAGTTCGTATGTCAGGTGCGTCACATGCCCATCCACAAATAAAATAACTGGCAATTTTATGTTATTTTTAGTAATATGCGGATAAAATACATTAGAAATGTATTCAAGGAACACTTCCTTTGTCATCCAACCACTCTCGCTTCTTCCAACGCCCCAATGTTTCGGAACTGAGTTTCGAATGCCTTCTGGGATTCTTTTGTATGGATATATAATCGTCGGAGGTATCATGTCTCCCACGGCTGAGAAGCTAAACATTACCGTCAAACACGACTTAGAGGCACCCTGCTCAACTTCGTAGACATTTTTACTGCCAACTTTTGCTAACACGCTTTTTGATTTGGGGCATAGCATAAAATTAGTCTCGTCTCCATTGAAAATACGATTTGGTTCGGATAATATTGAACTTAGCTGTTTTTCTTTCAAATAGTTTTCTATTTGATCAAACCATTTGTGTAAATTTTCAGGACTTACTTTAGAGCTGGCAGCAGTCACCTACGGTATAAATAAATAAAAATTTGTAATAACTACCTAGGTACATATTTTAAAATTAAGCTAGAAAATAATTACCGCTTCTGGGACTCTGGTAGCTATGATAGGATGTCTTTTCAAAAAAAGATTGTACCATCCTTTTCCAGGTCGGTTTTCTTCCCCAAAAGGATGATCTCTGGGACAATCATCCAAGAAACGCTTCACCGATTCAATAACGTCATCGCGACGTTTCGGGAATCCTTTTCTTGCACATTCAATTATCCATTCGACAATTGTTCTCTCCTCCGTTTCAGTGAGAATAGTCATTGGCCTCGGACGAATTTTTTTAAATTTTGCTGATAATCGGTACTGTATTGTTGATCGAGGAACGTTAAACATTCTAGATGCAGTCTTCTTTCCGATTTTTCCATTAATAACTGCATCACAGGCTTTTTCTATATTTTGTTCTAAATATGTAGACTTTTTTTTGGGCATCTAAAGGATAAAAAGGTTAATCAAATTTTTATTATTAGGTACTTTACCAAGATTCAAATAAAATAGAGAATTCATGAAAATTAGAGATTCTTATAAAATTCATGGTGTTATAATTATCGGCACCCCATTATATCATAGTAATGATCACTATGACCATAACTAGTTTTCATATGCATAATAATGGGCACATCATGCCGAATAACTAGATCACGTGAAGTAAAAAAACTATTAATGGACACAGGCAGTTTATGCATTTGTAGCAATTATTATGTTAAGTACAGTTAAATTTTAATTAGAATTATTGTTTATTAGTTCAACAAATGATTTATTTCACTTAAAATTATTATACAATATTAAAAAATTAAAATTATAACTTACCTTGTTCTTAAAAAATTCACAATAAATGTCAACAAACACTTCTGTATCAAACCGCGGTTACTTAAACACTAAATTCTCCTACAAAAGAATTTAATAATACAAAATCGAGAAAGACCTATGCATTTAATGTGCTAAAAGGAAACAAATATATTAAATACGCACACAACTCAAAAATTGCATTTTGGCGCAAAACGCTTATAAAATTATAGTGCCGAATAATTACATTAAATTTGACAAGTGTCCATTATTGTATCATTTATATATTACTATTATGAAGTCTTATATTTCATTTCCATATTTTCATTTAATAGACTTATATAAATATAAAATTAAATGCAAATTTTGGATATTTATTTCGAGATTAGTTTTTTCGTCCAAACAATCAAAAATTTACAAAAGGTGATTAGGGATATTTTTTGGAATATTTATTTTTGGCAATTTGAAATTTGAGAAACAGCCTACTAGCAAGTTTTTGATCTAGTCAAAAACATCATTTTGGTAATAAAATATCCGGGAATACAATGGTATCCCAGATATGCCGCCTCATCCCTATAACCCCATCAGACCCACCCTTACTCTATACTAAAAATCTACCTAAGGTCATGGGCTGTCGAATGAGCATAGTCAGATTGGTGTCTATGCCAAAACCACGAATGACGAACGATTTTATCGATGAAAAATGGGGTAAATCAAAATTTCGCCACTATAACGCCATCGGACTCACTCCAACCTATACTCGTTAAACCCACTCCTGACCTATAATCAAAATCAACCTCTGTTCTGTTTTCTGTTTTAGAAAACTTATTGAAGTTAGTAGCCGATAAAGTTTGTAAAAGAAGTTAATTAACTAATATTTATATAAATAAAAAATATTTGTAGTTCGAACCTAACTACTACTTATGTTCACACTTTTATCATTTATGGATAAAATAAATATAATTTTATTTAATATCAGATTTACTTTCAAGGTTTAAGTAAGAATAATAGCTTATACCGTCTACTTATACAGTGACAAAAAATCTCATTCCTTATTCCATGCCTACACACGAGTTTAAAAGAGTGTTTAGTCAAAAAAATATTTATTTTATAAGACGAAAACCGTAACGTTGTGGCTCATTTTATTTTTAGTTCCTTTGTTACAAACTTTAGAACCAAAAATTCAGAAACCCCAATTTCCGTTATGTGGTTGACGCCTTGTAATTTTGGCATTATTAGACAATCCATTTTGTATTAGATTAAACACTTCACCACCATTGTTACTAGTTATGGTAACCTTTCAATTCATACTTTATTTGTAATTCTCTGTTACCAAAAAAAATGTTTTGCTTGAAACTAACACAGTAAGTATTGTATCATTCCTGCTTATAGAAGGTTATGCATAAGGCACTATAAAACGAATTTATTTGAAACATTTAATTGACTTTAAAACGATAATTAATTTAACTAGATTACATTTAACTAAATGAAATTGCGTAATTATTGCGCGCCATCTTGCACATTATTGATAGTAAAAACATTTTTGTACAATTAAGGTAAATTTTAAAGAGGTTTTTAATTAGTAGTATTAATTAATTAATAACCTTGACAATTTGTTACAGTGAGTAGGGATAGACTCATAATCGCTAACAGAAACCATGACCCTTTTTTGAAACCGGCATCGATTTGCAAAATTGAAAACACAAAAAATCACATATTTCAATTAAAGATCCTTTTTTCCCCCAATTCTTTCATGAGAAATAATAATCATAACGAAAAAAAAAGTTATTTCCTTAATTTCCTTTTAAAAGTTCGCGTTTATTGTACTGAAAAATAAAAAATTTGTGATATGATTGAAATGTTTGAAAAGCAAACGGAAAACGATGAACAGACGAGAGGAAAATGAGAACAACAAACAACACTTATATAATCATTAAATTAATTAACGGAATAAAAAGCAGAAAAAAATATTAAATTTTTCGCGTAATGGCAGAAATGTGAATCTTGTGTAAGTTAACGAACCAAAATTGGTTTTGTATATGGGTGAGAAGAATGTAGTAGATATGTAATTCCAAGGAAAATGTGTATTAGTTTTAAATGAAAGTGAAAAAGTACTAGCAACGAGCTTACGAGTACTTTGTAAATATTATAAGGAAAATTAATTAGTGGAATAATTTTATAAATTATTATGTTCTAATTAATTGATATAATTATAAAAAAATGTTTAACTTTTATTATAAATGTCAATGTTTTTTCAATTGGAACAAATAAATAAACATAATTTAATAATTAAATAGTAGTTTTAGTTTCTTTTATGTAGTAATCGTGAAAAATATTGAACTTGAAGAACCACTTTTCAAAATTTTTGTGTATGTGATGTCAGGCAGACTAAATGCATGTGGGTTCTCTACAGCCAGACGGATTGTCTGCTCAAGCTTTAACTGCATACTAAACGTTTTCCATAAATTGGGAGATCCCAGTGATATTTGTCCAAAATCGGTTCACTGGAAGCTTTTTCGTTTTTTCCACATATTTTGAAAAGTATTTCATTTACGAGAACAGCTATGAAATAAAATATTCTAAATTAATTTTTGCAGCATCACCAGTTCAGATCAGTTTTCCAAAATTTAAGCGGGAATGACGATATTTGACAAAAAAAACTGATATACATTTACTAACTAACACAACCTCGAAATTTTTACAGATTTATGATTCACTATATTGCCCAAGTCAAAAATGTAGTTTTTAAAAATTGAATGTGTCTTTGTATGTTTTTGGTGTTATGCAGATTAAATGGCCAAATGGATGTCATATTTACAGCCCAGAACGATTAACTGATCTGGATGAAACTTCATACTTAGGCGTTTACATAAATTAGGCCAAAATCGGTCAACCGGAAGTAACATCTTCCATAGGAACTTTTCGTTTTTTGCAAATATTTTGAAAAGTATTTTATCTACTAGTATTTCAAATACGTCGATAAAATAGAATATTCTAAATTAATTTTGCAGCTATATCGGTCCAGACCGGTTTTCAAAAATTTAAGCGGAAATAAGGATTTTTGGCAAGAACGGTTTTTGAAAAACAAAAAATTTATCCTCTGTACAGAACAGATGGACTGATTGATCGGGATGGAATTTCATAATTAAACTTTTCCCATCAATTTTGGGGTTGCAGTGATTTTTGACCGAATTCACACTATTGAAAATAACAGCTTTCTTGGAAGCGATTACTTTCTTTAACGTAGTAAAATAAAGTATAATGAAAATTTTTGATCTCAAGATTTTAGCAAATTTGCCATTCGCTATATTGCCGAAGTCGGAAAGAGTGGTTTTTAAAATATTCCTGTGTGTGTGGTACCGTGCAGACTAAATGTCTCGTTTCGCTGCAGCCCAGACTGATTGACTGCCTTGGGTAAAACTTCATACTTAAGCTTCATAAATTACGAGATCTTTGTAACTTTTGATCGAAATCGGTCCACCTAAAGAGGCAGCTTCTTTAGAAGCTTTTTTGTTTTCTGCAAATATTTTGAAAATTATATCATTTGTAAGAAAACCGATTATGTACTAAAAGATTCTAAATTAATTTTGCAACAATATCTATCCAGAGCAATTTTTTTGGAAATGACGATTTTTCGAAAAAAAAAAAATGTTTGACCATAATTGGTTCACCAGAAGTGGTAGCTTCCATAGAAGCTTTTAGGAAAAAATGATATTTTTTGTATTCAATATTACAACTGATTCAGAGATTATTAAAAATGTTCTGTCTTAAATTAGTTTCTCGGTTAATGATTAGTAACCAATTGGTTACTCTTTTACAATAATTTCTTATTCGAATTACAACTGCCCAGCAGATGTCAAGATAATCGCTATACGTGTTTCCTTCCATGTTTCTTCACGAACGTATTTCATCTTTAAGTCTCTATGATGGTTGTCGTCCCTAATAAATCATGAAGCATTCACAATACCTTGCTACACTTTATTTTAGAAGTATTGTATCATTTGTACATTGGCCTTCTTGACAAAACCCCAAAGGGGGATAACGTAGATCCATACTGCTTTAACATCACAGAAGCAATTGTATCAGAGCCCAGAATTTCTACCCATGAACCAGTACATTTTCCTATATTTAACTCTTTCTTTCTTCTTGATGTGCTTTTTCCATCTTAGCTTAGCATCGAGCGTCATGCCTAGATATTTAGCTGTAGTTTCCTAAGGAATTCCAGTTTACATTGTGGTTTGTAAATATGACATGTACTAATTTGGCTTCATTTAATAAGGACAAACGATTGAAACCAAAAAGATTGTAAATTAAGTTTCCAAAAAAATTTGTTCAGGCCATTTGTTTAAATTTTACCGAAAAAAATAGTTTTGATAAAAACAACTATAGTTTCATCACATTTCGGTATCTCTACAGTCCTGGCCGATTGACTCTTCGGAATATACTTAACCTTTTGCCATATTGCGAGATCCTTGTGAAATTTAGTGGATATCTGTGTACCGGAAGTGGCGGCTACCATGACAGCTTTTTTAATTTGTGCAATAATGTTGGAAAAATTGATTGATGATATTGAAATAAATGGGAAAAAGCAAAATGAAAGTGTTAAAAAGGAGACTAACCGTGCGATTCTGATGTTAAGACTATTAAGAGGCTATCAATAAAGAGGTTTTTCGTTAATAGATTTTTGTATAAGAGAATCTCTTAATTGGTATTCTGTTAGTACTAGTCTTACAATTTCTATTAAAAACTCTCCAAATATTTTTGGAGACCTGTCAATTGTGATTTTTATTAATGCGCACCATTGAAATTGTATTTTTATTGTTAAATAAACGATAAAATACGATATATTTTAGTGAAAAATAGTTTAAATATTCATATTATTGTAATAAATTAGAGAAATTAAATAATTAGGCAAAACATTAATTGTATGGGAAAAGAAAATAAACAACAACAAAATATTTACTTCAACCCCCGAAATGATAATGTCAGAATATTTTTTTTTTATAAAAATATTACATCTAAAATCCAGTTTGTGTAGTGTAAAATATAATTTGATGAATTATTTATTTACTTAATCATCATTTTTATTAGTTTTCATACAACATAATAAAAATTCTATCATTTATGATGTCTAAGACCACTTATTTGGTAGGTATCAAGGTAAGAGGTTTTTAAGAGAACCTCTTAACTGATCAGTATGTGCAGAATCGCAAAATAGTCTTAAGTAAGAGAAATCTCTTAGTTATGCGAAATGTTGCAGTTAAGAGCTCCGTGACTATACGCCAGAATCGCACGGTAAAACAATTGAACATAATAATTGCAATGACGGTTTCATTCACTAGAGTAATTTTAGTGGAGTAGGATTTGAATAATACAAAATTTACGCTACTAAATTTATATCGTATCATTCCATATGGATTAAACTTTAAATTATGTCGGCTCCGCTTGGAACTGAAGTTGATTCTAGAAACTACTACCGAACAGATTTAATTTATAAAGATAGTTTAAATATAATTCGCTAAACAGTTTTAGCATTGTTTTTGATTCTGTAAATGTTACCAATAAAATGAAACTGCACGTATCGCACCATATAAAAACCAAATCAAATTATATATTTGAGCACACACCACACCGAAATTTTATTGTTAAAATCGTTTATTTATGTAGAGTCGTGTGGTTCAATTTTAATTAGTTTGTTACAGAATATGCCAGATAGTGATTCCATGATTAAGGTACAACATTATTGTATGAGACCGAAAAATGACATTTTTCTGTAAAAAGTTGTGTTTCCTTCACGTTTAACCACACCTATTGTTTATTATTTTGTCTTTTGAAATTTATTGGGTTTTAGTTTACGTGTTGTATTTCAGATTCACAGGATGAACAATAAATTACATATAACATTATAAAAATCAATACGAATTGTATTAACTTGTTACAGTTTTCTTTTGAATTAATAATGATAAGATACATGTGGGTAAGCAATCGAGGTAGAATATTCACGTCGATTATAGAATCCGCGGAAGCAAATCGATTGCGGATTGAAAACAGCATATAAAAAAATATACAACAAAATTTTAAATAATAGTATCTTAGAAATTCCTATGGATTTTGATATAATTATGCCCGGTTGCACAAAAAAATGATTAACGGCCGGTTAGTTGTGCGCCAGATAAATGTTTTATATGAAAACTGTTTTCACAATCAGAAAAAAATCAACGCAAACTTTATTTAATAGCTATATTTTATTCCTTGGACATTTTTAGCTTGCGTATAGCGTATTTAAATGGACAATTTTGATTGAATAACTTTTTAACTAATGGTTAAATATTTCCATGGAATAAAATATATTTAATCAAGTTTGCGTTGAATTTTTTCTGATTGCGAAAACAGTTTTCATATAAAACATTTAACTAGTCATTTTTCTGTGCAACCGGGCATTAGTAAAGTAAAATTTGTTTTAGATCCGCAACTATTTTATTGCGTTTGTGCGGGGAATCATAAAAAATTAATTGTGTGAAAATTAATACATATTTTCGAGGCTACTTTGATTTATAGCAATTGTTTTTATTTTTTTATATGCAGTTTTCAATCCGCAATCGATTTGCTTTCGCGGATCCTATAATGGACGTGATAATTTAGTTTTGCAATAGTTTACAGAGGTTTTGTTCGATAACGTCTTTTTTAATAGCGAAATCTGTATGATGCCATTTTAATGAAGACAAATTATTTATTACATCATGAATCCATCATTAAAAGGACGATTTTTTTTTAAATAGCCATACTTTTATAAAACCTTAATGGTTTTAAAAATATTTTCGCAATTTATGACCATGCTGTAATTTTTTGATGTGTAAACATCTTTACGCGCGTATGCCAAAAATTTTTGTATGGTAGTAAACTTTCAAATGAAACGAACGGAAATGACGTACTACGTTTAAATATCTTCATTGAAAAAAGAAACAAAATATAAAATAATAAATAAGAACAAAAACAACAAAATACATATATAAATTTTGTACTATACCAAAACCAACAACAATATAAAGCCATGCTAATGCAACAAATACAGAAAAAAACTACACTATAGATAGTTGTATTAGAACATATGTGTACATTGTGTGTGCGCACTAGTTTAATAAGTAGTGGTGCGATAGAAAAAAATTAACATGGGATTGTTAGTGTAACCAACAAAATCTTCTGTAGTTTGTTGTATATTGGTATCTGCGTTTCAGACATTGTTCAGGGCTTTTAATTGTTGTTGGTTTTGACTATACACATAGTCTGAGTGTATGTGTATATATAAATAGTATGGAAAGAAAACAAAGAAACATTTATAAAATTAGATAGAAACGACGAATCGACATTTTCAGCGAACGGAAAAAATAAAAAAATTTAAAATAGCGTGTGCCACCACAATTTATGCACTATAGAGAGTGGTACCTATAACGAGCAAGAGTATACTACTTGCGGTAAAAACACAGTCAACGATCTCGTAGAGCAGTTCATCACGTCGGCTAACAATGATTATGTCTTCTACCATGAACGCAAAAATACAACCTCAATTGGTCCTCTTCAAAATGAGTTAACGCGCCTCACCACAAAACTGCTAAGTATAGCTCAGGATGTAATGGCGAATTATGTACGAGATAATAATGACGTCTGGTTATTAACATTGAACTGCCAGGATCTCAGGTTGCTTCACCTCGACCTAACTGATACAGTCACGCAGGGATGCACAATTCTTTTGCTCTCCTAGAATGACCTGCATGTTCAATTTTCCTAATTTTCAATGCTGCGTTCAGTTCAAGAGAAATAGTCAGCGGGCGGAGAAATAAAAATTCAAGTAGAACTCATACAGTCACCTCGCATGAGGAAATCATCGTTGGACAAACAACTGGTATGAGCATAACAACACAACCCACTGGCGATATAAGATGCTTGAGGTAGTTGTATACACCTCGCCGAATAAAGCTGTCGAATACATAATCAAGTACATACATTTCGTCCTTGCTCCATATTCTGAAAGAATTTCAAAAATTCTTCAAGGAGACTAACATCTTTTGCCGATAATTATGAGCAGGGATTTCATTTTGCTGCTCCCTAAGATCAGTGATGAATCACTTATAAACTTCTTGCGATACGAATTCGATTTGCACAAGAACTCAGATCGAAATATATCTTCTACGAGATATGTGAGAAATATAAGATATATGTACTACGAGATATGGGACCACGTCTTTGATGCTTGCAGCTACCATAGGCCAATTGCGTTGATTATACCGAAAGAGTAATAGACCAATTTGATGGTAATAAACGAATGAAAAAATCTGGTTAGTAAAATTTCATTTCTTCTTCCTTCAAAGTAGACCATACACACGCACTATACATATGCCATGTTTACACATCTCCTTGAGAGTACTAATGGACTCACTCTTTTTTTTATATAAACGTTCCCCATCTGACTTTTATTGGCTCATTCATGCTAGTTTGTATACTTGCTAATAACTTTAAGCTATAATAACGCTGTAACATTATTAAATAAAATAATCATAATATATTTTAATTTAATTTACACTCAGGACTAGTGCTACACAGGGCGGATTGCCATAATAATACTATTCCTGTTTTTTCACAAATAATTATGATAATAATTTAAACTAGCTGACCTGTGACTGAATAATCAGTCACGTGATTACATTTTATTGAATTTTTGGTTAAGAAATGATTAAGAAGATTTTTAAGGATGTAAATTTGATGCACTTTTATCAAAAATAAAGTAAATTCGCTATTAAATATTTAATAAGAAATGTGCAAAAGGATAATAAAATATGAATTTACATTACAATGTACATGCGTAGAATCTCTACAAAAACATCATTCTTTGTTGTGATGCGCCCGTCCCGATCACCTGATTGATTGCTTGTCTCAACCATAAACACCTTGAGTCCGTCAAACGAGCGACATCGTGAAAAGGCCACATACAGCTGACCGTGTGTAAATACGGGGGCTGGCAAGTACACTCCTACCTTCTTCAAGCTTTGGCTCTGACTCTTGTTGATGGTTACGGCAAACGCGAGCTGGACCGGAAATTGGAGGTGAGACATTTTAAATGAGAAGGTGCCTTCCGAGGGTGAGAGCTTCATGCATGGGATGAGAATGCGCTCGCCTTTTGAGGAGCCAGTCAGCAAATCACATTCCAGACTGTAGCGGTTTATTTTTGCGACTCGCATGCGTGTTCCATAGATAAGACCCTTGCTAGTGTTTAGATTCCTCATCAAAAGAACGATCGCCTTTACCTTTAGCGGGATGGCATGGCGCGGAAGTCCGGACCCTTCAATCTTGTTGAGAAATTCGACGGGTAGGCGTAGTTCTTCATTTATGTCGTCACTCTCAACTTTATCAACACTAAGTTTGACTTCTTGTCCGCCGGGCAGGAGGTTGGTGGTTCCCTCGGCTAGTGTTGTGTTGATGTCACCATACACGAAATCGATTACACTTTGAGAACTGGAACGGCGTGCCGGAAGTGTGATCGATTCGGTTCGAGCATTGCCGTTTCCAACAGAAAGCAAGTATTGCGCAAACTCGTCCTCACCTTCATCGATGCGTATGTTCTTGGTGAGTGTAAATTTTTTTACCAATTTCCAAAGCAGGTTCAACTTGATGGTCGATTCGCAAGTTCGCGCGCGTCCCGCCTTTGGCACTACATGTAACCACTTTCGGAAGTCATCACACAGAAGGATGATTTTTCCAGCGAATGGAAGATCCTCTTCCGGCTTTCCTCTGTACAAATCTCGTAATAGTCGGCCTATGATTGTGAGCACGGCCCCTGGCATGGTGCTGGCCTCATCTATCATTATGAGTCGCGCGCTTTTCAACTTGGTAGCGTGCGAGGAGTTTCTTCATTAATTAAACTGATGACTCATCCATTAGAACCGGCAGTTTGAAAATGTTATGTAGCGTACACCCACCTTCCATCAAGCTCGTGGTGATTCCAGTGAAGGCGGAGCAAATGGACTCCAAGCCACGCCCATTTTCAAATAGGTACAATGAGTGATTGCAATACAAATGTCTTGCAATATAAATCTCAAAAGGGAAAAGCACACAATTGCCGTAGCTTGCAACTTTAATCTAAATATTTAATAAGAAATGTACAAAAAGACCGCTGTGTTTGTGTGTTATTTTCATTTGTATATGAGTCGATTTACCATCACACAAAAAGCAGAAACACGTCACGCTATTTCAAGCATGAAACTAAGAGCTTAATAAATTATCCGGTTACGAAATATACTGGGACACAAATCAACCGCATGTCGGGATTAAACTTCCCACTTAACCTTTTCGCATAAATTAAGAGATCTCATGACTTTTGCCTGAAGTCGGACGGAAATGATTATTCCAAACTTTCCATAGATATTATGTTTGTGTAAGTATTAAGGTCGATCTTCATTCGCAAAATTTTGTCATGACGATAGAGTGCCATGACAAAATTGTATTTTTACACTTACAACTATTAACATCAAAATGTTTGTTTGTATGTAAAATCATTTTATGTTCTCTGTTTTGTTCTGTATTGTCATGGTTTAATGACGGTTCAATACAAACATATTTTGTCATGACATTCTGGCGTCGTGATTAATATATAAGATGTACAGTATAGGAAAAACGTTCCTTGGCTTTCACACCTATTTCCACACCTATCTTACATTATTGGAATGTATTTTAATTATGTTCTCCGCAACAGTGCGAAAATGTATACACGCCTACTGCGCTGGACACAAAAAAAAATTGTAAAAAATCATCACATCGACATATGAATGGGATAGTGTGTCAAAATGTCACATTTTGTCAAATCCTGCGTTGTTTTGTTTTTATAAATTTTTATTATGACGCCAATCGTCATGGAAAAAGTCGTCACTTGGGTTTTCTCTATGCCATGCTGAACAATTAAGCAGAAAACCATTTTTGCATGTTAAGGAAAACTACCCAATTCTGGGTCATCAGTGGGAGCATTTTTGTTATTATGAACATTTTCTGAGATTGCTGTAATGACGCCCACGGCTGGCGACGTTACCAACGCCGAATGTCACTTAAATTTCCCGGTATTTTATTTTTGGAATTGAATTAAAAAAATATTTGAACACAGACCCAAACAAAAAAACAATAAATAGCCGATTGATGATTGGCTGGATTGATTCGAATCAGTCTCTGGTTTTTTGTTTAGTATTCGCCTCAACTAAACAACTAAATGCTAGTGCAGTATCAGTGGAAAAGGATTAATCTATAAATATTTAAAATTAGGAATTCCTGTATAAACAAAAGATAGTGTGGTGATCACGAATTTGGCTAAATTTTTCTTCTTTTTCTTTTTTAATAATTTCTAATCTTATTTAAATAATACAATAGTGATGTTATTCTAGACTGGAAATAAACAAATTCGTTTGTACACATGTGGGTTTTTAGAAACAAAAAAAAAATTTAATAAAAATTATTCTACTAAAGAAAGAATAAAGCCTAGCACAATTAAAAATAAAGTGATAGAGCATATCTAAAATTAGTGAACGCTCATTTAAAAAATATAAACCGAAAATCAATTTTTTTTTCGAATGTTTTTTTTAATTCAATCCCAAAAATAAAACACCGGGAAATTTAAGTGACGTTCATTGTTAGTAATGACGACAGTCGCAGGCTAACAGATCGCATCGTAAACAACATTATCATAAATAACAGGCACCATACTATTAATAATATACCATTGTGTCACTATGATCATTTATTCTTGAACATCTGATGTAGTAGACTGAAGTTTTGCTTCTATAAAAAAGAAGTAAATAATTTTTTGATGTTAAAAAATCTTATTGTCGCCCTAATTAATTATAAAGGTAAATAAATAAATCATTTTCTTCTTTGTTTTTAGTGCGTTATTCCTCAATTAAACTATAATGTGAAAAAAATCACCGACATGTTTAATGCACTAAAAAATGTCAAACGTCAGAGGCTATTTGATTCAATTGGTCTAACTATAATGGTATTATTAGTAAGATTGTTTCATTTTTGGATCGTCCTTTTAATTGTTGTTGTGAAATGCAGAAAAATCGCGAAGCAGCTTCGATGATGTGACAACAAAGGATGTGCTTAAAATATTTTTTTTCCAATAACTAATTCGAATACAAACATACCTCCAACAAATAAATATCACACATTGACCAAGAGAAGATACCATATATTGGACTTTACTATAGAAAAAGAGGATAATTTACGAGAAAATAATGAAGATATGTAGTTGGGAAAATTTCTAAAGGTTGTGATTGTGCGGTTGTATTAGTCACGAACATTTAATCAAACATTTAATCAAACCCATTTAATCAAATCTATCGGTCCTTGTTTTTCCATTTTCACAATTATGCATAAGGAAAGACGTGCAACAATTTGTCCTTTCATCAGTGTTAAAAGACATTCTTTCTAAAGTATAGACGTGCAAAAGCCAATTACAAACAAAAAAGAGAGAGAGAGAGAAAATGGGGGAACAACTTCACTAACAAAGTCAAGGAACCGTTGCATTTGTTAGTACAAATTTGAGTTACCGAATGGAAACTGCGTAAAAGTAGTTGTAAAATGTAAGGAAACGAAATCATTGTTCCCCTCTGGCTTGACCATATGCCTCATCGAGCAATAGTACGCCCCTACAGCACCACAGGGGCCTGGCTAGGATTCAATTGATCAATTATTCAAACCATTCTTTAATTCGAATTTTAGATTGATTATGTAACCTTCGAGATGAAGCGACCAAATCAAACATTAATTATTATTCAAAGGATAAAGGTAGTGCAAAAATTCCTCTCCAAACGACGCTAAAGAACCACAATTTATAGGGTGCATCTGAAATACCAAATGCGCATTTAGTGAAGACACATTTCGAAAAATATATACTGATGATGTTTTAACATCTTGTAGCATCTTACAACATTTTCTATACCGATTAAAATTACCATTTAAAATCCCATTTCGGATCCACCCATAGTCTCGCTCACTATAACCCGACCAACAAAGGTATATTACTTATCTTTTATATAATATTCTGTTAATAAACAGTCGCATCCTTAATTATGTCGACACCCGTCGAAGCAAATGCTTCTTTCATATAATTTATAATACAATCTCACATTTAAATCAAAAACAAAGTACCTGCCATAAATCATACCACAACAAAAGCATTAATTTAAAAAAATCCATTTTGCAATTTAGCTATAAACTACTAATAATATTGTAATTTAATTAAGTTTATAATATCTACCTTTACCTTGTTAAAAACCATAAATATAAATTGCTGTGTGGTGTGTAACCAAAAGTCGGGTTTTATAAGTTTTTGCTGTATATTTATAACTATATGTAATGTAAATGTTACAGTGAAATTGCATGTTTTAAAGTAATTTAAGGAAATTAATATTAAAAAGAGATTTAACATTTTTATAAAATACTATAAAAGTCGTGTACAAAAAGTATTAAACACACCCTCAAATATATCAACATAATAAAGAATCATTTATGAATTTTTTATAATGTATATTTTAATTGGGATATTATGTTAGTGCTAAGCTGTCCAGTCAATTTGGTATTTTACGCAAAATTGAATTTTGTATTTACGAGAATAAAATTATATTATAAAATAATTTGTTTTGTGTATTGTTGCATTGGTGTTAACACTTCCAAATTAACGCTGTTGAATTCGTATACCATTACCTAGTGGTATATACATACTATATTCACGATATGAACTTTCTTCCCTTGATGAGCGTTTATCTAAATTAGACCAAAATTGGTCGCTTATTCACATTTGATGTAATCTTGATAATTTCGGGACTAGGGAGTGCAAAACCGGGATCCCGGAATTCCGAAAACCGGGATCCCGGACCATTTTGACCCGGTTTTCAATACCGGTTTTTGTTGGTTCAATTCCGGTTTTTCGGTTTTCAATTAATAAAAGTATTGGAATGATACATATGGATTTATGGGAGTATGCCAGCAACGAAATGTGTTGACGTTATTAAACGAAAACTTCTATAATTGAATTTATCATTAAACAAAGATATTATATATTCTACAACTGATGTGTATCTGTGATGGTGAAAATGTATCAACCAATAGAAACAAATCAACAGCTGTGCTTTGCTCATGGCCGTCACCTAGCTGTTATAAATGTATTGTACTCAAAACAAACTGAAGTTGGGGTGATGGGTTCTAATAATTTTTCATAGTCTACCTATTGAAGAAGATTATGAAGACTTATTAAACCCCATAATATCTGAGGCAAATCTGAATATGAATATGATGTTGATAATGAACACAGTATTTTCACAATGGAAGAAGGAAGGGCGGAAACACGAGTAATTAATTATAAAGAGCTCGGTCATTTAATTAATAAAATGAGCCAAAAACGATGAAATTTTACAAAATTATGTAAAAGCAGAATTTGGAAAAGAGTTGATTTTAATTCTAGATTGTTAGATAGATGGAATAGTCTGCTTACTATGATAGAACGTTAAAGTAGCGATTGAGGAATTGTGACGTAATGATGGTAATTTGATAATGGCTGACCCAACATCTAAATTCTTAGGTACTGAATTGTTAAATGCAAGAAAAAAACGTGTTTATGGGCGTCGCACTGAAATTTCGGTCATTATTCAATATTTACGTCATGCATTTGAAGTAAATAAAGAAACATGCACAGCAGATGATCAAGAAAAGTTATTATTTCCAAAACTCCCTAAAACTGTAAGGCCGGATCATACTTTTATTACTTCCTTCATTCATTCATTCAAACAATTTTTTCAACCAACTATCTCTTGTGAAAAAATGCGGAGAAAAAACATCGTCATTTTGGAGAGGTATGATTGATCGAAAAAATTATTTAAACGAATGAATGAACGAAGTAATAAAAGTATGAATCCGGCCTAATAGTCAAATCCTTGTTGAATATAGCACAAAAATTAGATTGATTAAATGTAAAAGAAAACGTTTGTAACGAAAATAATGACGACCAATTTGGAAACCTTAGTATGAAGGAACTACTTGATAGTCTATATTGAAAGAAGTAAATTATGTGATTTCCGGAAAGAAAATAAAGAAACCCCCAGATAATTATAATCTTTTGAAAAAATAAAATGCGTTATTTGAAGAAGATGGAACACAGGACAAATGTATCTAGCAAATTTATGATATTTTATTGACAATCCAGCCAACAAGTGTTGAGACTGAAAGAGTATTTTCGGCTGCAGGTCAAATCTGTACAAAACTTCGAACAAACTTGAACGATGAGTCAATTGATGCTTTGAGTTTATTTTAGAGCAAATTTGAGCTTATTTTAAAACAATTTAAAATATAGAGAACTAAAATGCTTATTTAATTTGTAGTCCTAAATTGAAATAAAGTTCAATAATATAATCCTCTGAATTCTTTTTTGAAGTATCACATTTTCGGTATTGAAAACCGGGATGCCGGTTTTGGCTCCGTAGAAATCGAAATACCGGTTTTCAAAATTCCTTTCGGTTTTGCATTCCCTATTCGGGATATATGTACACTTTAATGAAAAAGGCTGGCGACCACAGTTTAGAATTAGTTATTAAAAGTTTATAATTCAACACTGGTGATATAAAATCTTACTGGTCGCATTTCTAGCTTTTAACACCATTCTAATTGCAATTCATTAGAGAGTTGAAACGTGCTATTTACGAATCCTTTAAATTGTTCGTCAGTGACAGACGAATAAATTCTACTTCTAAAAAAATCTACTGTCTGGAGTTCACATCCTTCAATGAATTTAGGTCATCGGAAACAATTTGAATTAGTGAATGTATTGCATCCATAGATAATTTCATTTGTTGAAGTGATTAGGGTTTCTAACGTATTTTTAGCATTCTGTGGCTTAGTTGTAATTTTTTCAGATTGGTCATCTGTAACGATTTGTATATGTTGGTTGATGATGGCCGGGATTCCATTGATGATTGTGGGATCGACGTAGATCCAGTAGGCGCCATCAAAGTTTGCTGAAGTGTATCAGTTTCGTTTCGACCAATGGTATGGCTTTTGTTTTATTTCTTTTTTTGTTAGTCGACAATCTTTCTCAACAACATCTCTCTGTTGAATAGCGTGTGTAGTTATTCTGGAAATTGCACTTAGAATCAAATCAAAATTTTCAATTTTCAATTATTAAACCGTACTCACGTAAACCGTGCACCCCAACCTTTATAACCTTCATTACCTTATTGACTTCCCTGGGAAATTTATTTAACAACTTTTTGGCGACGTGTGGCACAGTTGTAGCTTGTTACACATAAAACAATGGCACTTAAAAAATAATTACGTTGCATTCAGCACATTCATTTTCAATTTACTAATTTATAATCTACAGAAAAGAAGAAGAAAATGTTTTTTTAACTACTAAAATTTCAAGCGAAGAACGAAAATTAAAAAATATTTAAAATTTAAACACAAAAACAATAATAGTCGTAAAAGACTGTAAATAAAGGATAAAAATAAAGCACGTCCGATTGAAACGAATGTAGACATGCAACCCTAACTACATATTTATTTTTATATTTACTATAGTGACGAAATGAAAAAGTAGCTCTGCTGTAGAAAATAGTGTAGACAATTTATTTTGACGATGTCGACAATTAGTAGAGTATGTAGAATATTCGTAGATAATGTGCATTATTGCTTTTTATGTTGTTTCCCCCTATATGTTTTTTCACATTTTTGCAGTTTAAATTGCGAATTTCCAATATTGTAAAATCTATAACTCAATTTTGCAAGATAAATTTGTGAGATTAGTATATTATGTTTAAAATAATTTAAGATATTCTAATCCATTTTTTAATTTGTTATTTGTAATGCCCTATATTTTTCAGTATCAAATTTTATGACGACCGGAAAATTGGGAAATTATTTTCCTCTTACCAAAAAAATTTATTTTTATACATTTTTCAGATATCCCCACTTAATGATTACTTTTGAAAACTTAATAATTTCGAAGAAATTGTCGAACTTTAGACTGTTAAAAAGTTTATTTTGAAATTGTTAAAGTGTCAACTGCCACTGCAAAAAACAGAAATACTGCCAGAATAGTGGTTTTTGGTCTGCTTGACATGCTTCTTTCTAGTAATTCAAATTAAAACGTTAGTTGACAATTTTTACTGTAATATTTAATCGACTGTTTCGGTTATATCTGCGTGATTTTCGACATTATCTTATTCATTTCTTCCAATTGGTTTGGCGCGCTATTATATGTGACAAGACGTTCGACAATAATTTCCTTTTATTATCAGTGCGATAATTCTCTAAAAAACAAGATAAATTATGAATGACTTTTTGCACATTGACTTTTTGACAAGAAAAGAAATATATCGCAACAAAATTTTGCAGAAAAACCACTATAAAATGTTGCCATAAAAATAAATGTTGCCATAAAATATATTCGATCCGAGTATTTTTATGGCAATAATTTTAAAATTACCAAACATTTTTTTTTTATATTTACAAATGTAAAGGATTCATAATAAAAACAAAAACCAAAGATAAAACATTTCGCATTTAAATTAATAAAAAATAAATTAATAATAATGCTGTAAAGAAATCACGGCATTACTATATATATTTCTTTCTTTCTCGCAGATTAAATATTTGCTTTGATGCTTCTTATCTACCTACAAAAATTTGCAGAAGAAAAATGTTGGTTGCATGTAAATGAGGTATAAGACATACATTTTACAAAGATTAAAAATTAACTCAAGGTAAAAAGCAAATGTTAAAACAAAAACTGCATTACCATCACATAAAAGAATTAATGGATGAGGAACTCGTGGAGAGAACTCGTTTCCGCTGATTTTAAAAAACAGCAGAAATTATATTTTGTTATAGAGCAACTCCTTTTGGAGAGTAGCACAATCTCTTACTTTCCGCTGGACATTTTTCGCTATCTTATACAGAATTGTATTCAAGGAAAATGAGTAGTCTCTATTTTTTCTTAAACTCATCTGACATTATTCACAAGAATGTACTTTTCAAAAATGTCCAGACACCCATATAATATTTTCTGAATAAACTGACACTGTAGCTTGTTGTTGGGGCCTTATCATTTGTCATATTTAAGTGAAAAGCTTGAATCTAGAATACCCCGAACAATAAATCAAATGTAAAAATGAGAAATCGCTTACTCGTATTTTCAATGTATTTCTGGTTTGTTGATTTTTGTTGAAAATCAGTGACTAGAAAGCTCCTAATTTACATATCATAAACGCTCATTTATGAATCTTGAAGTTTCCCTCAACATCATTAAAATCAGCATTAATTTTTGCGTAAAACGCATGAATTTGAATTTTTCCCACAAAACAGGTCTTATTTTTACATTGAGGTGAGGTTACCAAGACGTTGGAAGTTTGGTTTCGAACTATTGAAACATTGAATTCTTTAAATTAAAAATTTTAAAGAATTTAAAAATCGGTCTCTGATGATTCCCGTGAAGTATGGCTTAACTGTGTCCTAAAGTTACAAAAACAAAAAATTAGGACAAATTCAGGGCAAACTTTACGTTTCTCTACAAATTCTTGAAGTTTGTTATAAATCTTAAAACATTGTATATTTATAAGAGTATGATACCCATGTGTTTTGTAAACCAAATGAGCCATTTTTCACTATTTAACTCGTTTAAGTGTTTTTTATGCGAGTACAAGGCCGCTGTGTAACGAAGAAATAATTCAAAATTTCAATGTTAAATTTAATGTTAGATTTATTTGTGTCTACTTTTATCCTTGCAGGTTTATTTTTGGTGGTCGAGTTTGTTGAGTGGTTATATTAGCTTAGCCAACTGATTTTTTGAATAGTTCCACTCCATCAACTTTTAACCCTAATGTGAGTGACGTGGGTACCCAGGTACCTTTTGCACTTTTAGACGTCTATTTTTGTATGTTTTACTTAAATTTTTTGAGAATTTCTAGTTCAATTGGTAGATTACGATCATACTTATAATTGAGAAATGTTACAACTTGGACGAACGTCGAAAAAATAAGTTTTCATACCACATACATGTAGGTACTAATCATTTTTTCTTGATTAACATAAAGGTTAAACATCTCAATCTGAGAGTATAGAATTAAACCTTTCGACTTGATCAGGGTGAAGTTACCCTTATTTATCGGTTTTATTTGTTTTTTATTTACAAAGAAATCTATTATGTAAATTACATAAAAAATTTCAAATTTGAAAAAAAAATTTAAATTAAAACAATAAAAAAAATAAAACCAAATAGAAATAAAATTTTGATTTAAACACTCATGGTTTCGAAATGTCCTATATGGGACATGAATTGATATGTTTCCAAAATGTATGGGGCGTTCTAAATATTTAAATTTTTAGATTATCGTCCATCATTGATGTTATCGGGCTAATTCAAGCCTTGACCTTTCATATTTTATCGACCTCGAGTACACTGGCAGTATATATTCCTAAACGGCTTTAATACATTATTCCATTGCTCTGTGTTTCATGATTTTACAAAAACCTACGTTAGTAAGTTTGTATAACTACATAACCAGATTGTTTTGAGTTGAGTAGATATCGATTTGTAAAATATGTGATGGAATTTATTACCTGGGTATTGCTGTGTCTATTGTGTATATTCTCTTTACAAGTGGAACGCATTTTAACCAGGAACCTTATCTTCTGGCTCTTCGTTCCTCGGCGCTGCGATCTTTGATGAACAGTCAGTATCTTGTCGTTTACTATGTAAAGCGAACTTGATTATTATTTATTCGGTCAAATTTAACCCATTTATTGTATTTAGGTTTAGGTACCTCGTAAAACACAATCAGTGTTACAGAGTAAACCAAACTCTGTACATACGAAAACAGTTTGGAAAGCCAGTTTATATTTGGTAAGAGTCTTCATTGCTTTTAGATGGCTTGATTACATAAAACGTTCACCGGGGTTTCTATGGTTTGTGTCAAACCGAGTGCGCAACTATCATGCAGATATTGCATTGGTTTCGGAAGAGTTCTCAAAAATGCATCCGATAAGACATTTGATCTACTAAATCAGCAAATATTTAATCTCGTGATTGTATTATTCGGGAATAGCTTTCCATTTTTTCATCTTTGTATTGTTCTCTTATTGCTGAAGACGTGTGCCATAGTTTGGTATGGTAAGCAAATATTTTCACCTTTATGGCTCTAAAATAAGAAATTCCATAAAAATGTTAACGACCAGATTATCGCTAGTATTTCCTTGCCGTTTGCTGCATAATTTACCTCAGTTCTCTCAGGTCCTCGGAGGAACGTAATTGGTCCATCTTTTTGAGGAAATACGACACGTTATGGAAAGTTGGACGCATTTGTAGTTAACTAAAAATCTTTCTGAAAATTGGGGAATGACAACAAGACTTCGTTGGAAACGAGAGAGTCTTTGATCTTATTGAAGGCGACAAATTATTACGTCCCTTAAGCTAGCAGAACTCATACGCCAGAACATTACAAGATAGTATGGATAATTATACGCTAATTATGGGCTAATTAAATGCTCTATTAAAAAATTTTGGGCTCCATCCCTTCCAACTAAAACGCGGGTTCTGCTAGCTTAAAAAAAGTTAGCAGAACCCATATCAAAAAACGATTTAAAAACAATTGGAAAATTAAAGGTTAATTTTAGGCTAATTAAATGCCCTATTTAATTTTTTTTTGTTATGCTCGATCTAGGAGAAAAGTAAGGCTTTATCACTTAAAAGCTAACAGAACCCAAATCGAAAATCGGGCCAAAAATCAAATTCGAACGCAAAACAAGATCAATTGACAACAAATAATTTTAGCCTCATTATGACCTAATCAAAAGCCCCATTAAAAATTTTTGGACTCCACTTTTTCTTGACCAAACTTCAGGTCATTTAATCTAAAGCTAGCAGAACCCAAACCGAAAATCGGGCCGAAACCGAAATTAGAACGGAAAACAAGAACAGTTGACATACAAATAATTTTAGGCTCATCATGACCTTATCAAAAGCCACAGCAGAACCCGCGTTCTAGTTGGAAGGGATGGAGTCCAAAATTTTTTAATAGAGCATTTAATTAGCCTATAATTATCCATACTATCTTGTAATGTTCTGCCGTGTGGGTTCTGCTAGCTTAATTGTGCGTTCATGACATAGGAAATTAATATTTCCATACTTGCTAACGAACTCAAAACCAATCAAATCATTTGAAATGCTTTATACCACGCCTACTAGTTCCGAACTCGAGTTGAAATTTTTTAACTTTGTTGTTGTTTTAATACATTTTGTGTGTTACCATGGAATTTTTTCCGAACTTACTCACTATGTCATGAACGCACTATAACTCCGAGTTCATACGACGGATAAAAATCTCGGATTTTACTATCCCATCGTTTTAACCAATTACATCACGTAAATTATACAACGGGCACGCCTCTTTTCATATAAAAAAGTTGAAAATATTGAAAAAAAAATCTGGGATAGAGAAATCCGAGATTTTTATCCGTCGTATGAACTCGCAGTAAGGGACGTGAATTATTATTCTTCAGTGAAATTCATTTGTTTGGTTTTTGAGAGAATTTTAGACACACGAGCTTAGCATAATCCAATATTAAATACCGGTAAATTCAGCCATTCTTTGGAAGGACCACACACCTTGGCTGTTTTCGGTATATGCAAATTTGCTATTGCCTTTACTTTGTTTTTTTACTTTAGTTCCATTGCTGGATATGCCGATTCCCAAAAATTCTATTTCGTCTTGTACTACTTGTTCACATTTTTAAAACGGGACATGATCAAATCCGCTTTTTATAACCTTTATTAGATTAGCCAATATATTGTTAATATCGGGTATTGGGTACCTGTCCGAGATTGTTACCCGAGTTTAGTTTGCAGAACCAATGAGCATTCTATATTTTTTCTCTCCCAACGTATAATCCTTGTTGGGTAAAACCTAATCAAGAGAGTCGTATGAAGATTAATAGTAGCTCAATTTGTTGTTTGACCTCTTACTTTAGGCATATGAGATATGGGTAAAAACAAGAATGCACAGATTTTTTATTGGTGGTACGAAGTTCTCCTCTTACTATTGTTGTAAAGCTTAGGCTTTCTTTTAGAATCGAATAATTGTTGTTTAAGGGAAATTCTTATATTGTGTTTGAGAGTCATGAAGCCTTTGCCAGTATGAACTGTGACACTATGTTGTTTTAGGCTGTCATTGCCAATTATTCCTTCAAACGAGTTTATTAAATAAAGAATTTCAATTTCCTTTCTGGACCTAAAAGATCGATCATGGCGTGTGTGGTGAATAATTTAAATACTACCCGCAACTGAATTTTGTATGAACAGGGTTTCGTTCAGCATACGATGGCGACCTCAATATAGTTTTTATCCAAACCTGCGTTTATCAAGAATTTGATTTTGATCTTCGCTACATGTTCTAAGTATGGAAGCTAAGGGCTTTTTAGCCTAAAAAAGTAATGTTGGTGAGTGTTCGATGGAATGAGCCTCGTCGAAACAAAATATGATCAATTGACAATCGAATTATATTAACTGATCTTGATAATGCCATTGATCTCGGGCTTCATTCACCAGACCGTTCGTGATCGTAAGATCCTTTGGAACTTATTTGGATGATGGATTTGCTGTGATAGGTTCAGGTAGGGTCTTTTCGTGGCGCCCTGATTATTATGGCGTGATTCATATAGGTAAACTGTCTAGAGTGAACAATACTATTTACCTCCATTGAAGCTGGTTTAGGGGTCAGTTATGGTTGATAATGAGGACATCCTGACTGTTGTTTGCTAGAATGTTGACTTTATTTGTTGCATTAATCTAATCTAGTTCAAATATAAATAGCGTTCGACAGTTGATCGAGATTAAACGCGTTGCCGGAATTGGAATCGGTATGTGAAGTGAAGATGAGCTTGCTCCGGGTTGATTGGAAACGGGATAAATATATTGTATATCTATTTAGCCTTATTATTTAGGATTGCCAATATTAATTTAAAACATACTAAATCAATCTTTCTTATTTCTTTAGTTTCTCTTATTGGGACACGCCTCACGCCCGAGCAACTTTTGTTTTCTGTTTTCTTACTCTTATGCTATTTAATTTAATTTCTTTATGTTAATTATTTTGAAACTTGCCGGGTTAGTTTAAACTGTCCTGGTTATCATTGATATCCGTTATACTCAGCTCCGTTTTGCACTAGTGTAAGTTTACTACAGGCCCTCTAAATTTTTCGATGCCCGAAAACTACCTCGTTCATATATAAGTTGATTTTTGCTATATATATATAATTTTTATATTCTTTTATGTGTGTAGCCATTTTGCTTTTTAAAAAATAAAAATAATTCGTGTTTAATAACAATAATAAGAGTACAGTGATAAAAATTGTGAATATTAGTTATTATAATAGTAATTCATAACAATAATAATATTAAAAGTGATAAAGTACATTCAATTATTACATATAACATATAATAGATGGTAGTGCGTTACAAGTCATTATAAGTATATTCAAACGAAGCAACTACATGATAAAAAGCAGTTGGCTAGTGATACGTTTTCATATCACCTGCATTTCGATTTTCCAAAATATTAATACATACAAATCAGTTTGCTTTCATTTTAATTTTCATATACGCCAAACGAAATACTAACGAATTGCGCTTCGCTAAGGCGATACGTTTGTGAAGTGTTTCATATATAAATTTCCATGCTTGCGATTCGTTTTTGATTCGCCAAGTTTAGAGGGGGGCTTCTTTTCCCAATACTTATATTATCGACGGCTCTTGTGTTCTGGTGTTGAGTTCCTTTCCCTTAGTTTTGTAAGAATGGTTAACTTTGAAAATTACAAGAACGTTCAGATTAACTTAATTTTTTTGTAAAATCACTGCTCCAATTTTTCTTAAAGTAGTAATGAAAAAAAAAAACATTTTAATTTTTTTTTTCACTGTGGTGTTGATTGATAAGTTAAACTTTAATTTTATGGTTAAATTTTTATTTGCAAACTTATATTTTTTTTGTTACGCTATCAGGGTTTTAGGCCATTTATCGCAGGGGCTCCTCTTCTCAACCACAATGAATTTTTATAACGCACTTCTTTAACAATTACACCAAAATTTTTAATCGAATTAAGAGTAAAATTATCCTAATACAAAAAATACTTGCTAAACATAAGAGAGGAAAATGTTCTAATGGAAAAATTGTTTGTGGAAACAACCTGTACGAGTATACTAAAATCACCATTTTAGAAAATACTGTTATTTGCTACTCATGCTATTTCGGAATTTCCGAATTATTGCTTATATTTCTCAATTAAATTGAATTCTAGAATAATTTTAAATCAGAAAATGCTAAGCACTTAATAAATTGGTAGGCTTTTGATTTGTGATGTACTAGATTTGTAGATTAAACTAAACATAAAATATTACCCAGTGAGTGGTGACCTTTTGAAATATCTAAGAGAGTTATTTTGATACACTACATGCAATTCTTTCCTGATTATGTCAACAGTTTCTTGCATAACGTCAACATATTACAACATCTTCGTAAAATATTTATAGAATCATCTTATATTCAAAATCAGGAATAGAACTTTGTGACAAAAGCTAAAAATAAAATATTATTTTAATAACTATGTTACGTTGGCATTTCTCTTTAGGAATAGAAAATACGGGTAAACTTTAATGACACGAAATAAGTTATATGCATAGATTAGAGTATTGTTTTGATTCATCATGACTTTAAAATTTCTTTAAAAGTACAGACCCTCCTTTATACGGTTAGATTTATTACCTTTGTCGTTCACAATAAAAATAAGTAATTCTTATCAACTTGTGCTGTAAAATACATCCTTTCTTATTTTATGACATTACACGTTGATGTTGATGATGAAACGATTGAGAAATTCAATTCCTTAATTGTTTTAAATTTACCTAAAAAAAAAAAAAAAATGTAATAATAATAACACTTCTTACTGCCATATGCTTAAAATATTTGTCATTTGAAAAATGATTGATTACATACAAGATAGACTGTAGGATGTAGAAAATTTGTTATCAAACATTAATTTTTACATTAGTTAATTTTATAAACATTTCCCGTGGGAAAATTCCCTCATTAGTCAAATAAAACACTTTTGCAGATATTAAAAGGTAACCTAAAATAAAAAGGTAAATATTATCAACCCATCTTCCTGGCTAGTATCCCTAACAGGAGAATGTTAATGTTCAAATATAAAAATTATCGAAACCCAATTTTCTAAGTCAATTATTAAATCCCTGTAGAAGATAAAAAAAAATGGAACGACATATAAATTAAATTTCGGATCACAGAAAAAGTTGGCTGAAACCCCTTTTATTTCACCTCTGGATTTTCCTCATTCCTCCGTTTGTTTAACTTATTTTTATTATAATTTAATTCGAGTAGGATGTGACTGTACATGGTGCTACGTATTAGATATTCGATACCTGCTATGTCCTCTACACAAAAATGTAATAAAAATTTATTTGTCACCATCTTTTTATAGTACTGTATATATTTAAGGTACGAGTTTGTTTACCTAAAAGGTAAATAATTTATTTGTAGTAAAGTTGTAAACGTATTTTACCTGCTGTTTTGTCGTCGTTTTTATATTTTCATGTCTGTAAGAAAATCAACAACATTCCAACATGGCGGTAATGACTTTTATGTTTGTTCGTTTGTGTTTCAAATTCATTTTATTTAAACATTTTTGGTTATCAAGCCATACATGATGGACGATTCCGACGATTCCGACGATTGTATATAAATTTTATTGTGTTATAGCATAATATATATCTTATACAGTAGACCATATCTCGCAGTTTTTCACAGTTCGAGTACCTTACTTTACCCAAACATCGTTAATAAATATAATGAAATACCATAACAAATTTCAATGCACGTAGTTAGTGCTAGAAAATTAAAAAAATTTCATCCACAAAGCTGATTTTTTTTTATCCTGAACACATCACAAAATGAAAACAAACAGGCGAGAAAATGACATGGAGGACGTGTGAGCTACAAAAAAAAAATCCCGTCATCCTTTCAATTTTTTATTTATTTTTATTTTAGCTAGAAGTAGTTATTTTACTGTATTTTCATGAAACAGAAGTAGATACATGTATCTAGAGAACATATCAAAACAACATTAGTATTTTATTATACTTTATGGAGTTTGTGTACATGTTAGTGGTATAGACCATACAATATACAGATTTATAGAAAATGAAACAATTTCTCCATAGACTAGACGCTTTTGAATTATTAAAGGTGCAGATTTATTCACAATTCTAATTTACGAGTTCCTAGCGGAATTTGGATTTAGTGTGGGCAACTTGAATAATTTTTTAAAAAATAAACTTAGGAAATCGCAAAAATTTAGAAATATTCCTTTAAATGTATCAGTTTGTTTGATGATCGGAATTCTATGAGAATTCCATTCAATAAAGAGTCGAGCTATCTTCGACGGGTTAGGACACAGATTTATATGGAATTTACAACGTGCAAACGAGCAATTTTGTAATTAAATGACGGGTTGTTTGATTGCATGGAAAATCTAGTAAATTAATTGGCATAAGGAGAGGAAAATCCATTGAATATTAACCCTTCCGCGTCAGAGTTAAAAGATTCAATTATAGTTTCATTGTTTTTTATTTTAAAACGTATTAATAAATTATTAAAAAAAAGCAAAAACAAAAATTTTAATAACTATTAAAATAATCGAAATCGCTCAAATTTTAACAAAAGCTGTTTTGTTTTCGCAAAGCCCGTTTAGCTTTAATGTTAGGGGCCAATTTTGTTTTCAGTAATATTTGTTTGTGAATTTCCAGTAACGGAAAATAATTGTTCATCATAGTTGGCTTTTATGTCAGTAGTAATTGTAATCTGAATCGGTTATATGAAAATCTTCTGTTTTTAGTTTTATTGCGAAAACCAACTCTACTTTAATTACTACTTATAAATACGCCAACTATGATGAACAATTACGTTCCGTTACTAGAAATTAACAAACAAATATTACGGAAAGCAAAAAATTGGCCTCTAACATTAAAGGTAGATTTACATATCCGACGATTTTTCGGCGAAGCTGCTTGCCGCAGAAAATTCGGCGAACGCTATATTATCGATGATTTACATATCCGACGATTTTTTTCACACATACATACATAAACAATATTTTGTATACAATGTCAAATCGTAGAAAAAATAAAAAAACAAAAGAATTTTTTTTTTATCGATGTGTGTTGTGACGTCGCGCCGAAAAGATAAATTTTGTTCATGTCTTCGCCGTGCCGAAAATTCGGCGAAGAAGTTCTTTCTGATTGGTTGAATGTGTCACGTGATGTTCGGCGCAGAAAAATCGTCGGATATGTAAATCCACCTTAAAGCTAAGCGAGCTTTGCGAAAGCAACACAGCTAAAATCGGCTAAGAAATGGCCCACTTCCATCCCTATTGACCATATACCAGATCTTTATCAAAAAAAAAAATGAGTGAGTCCATTAGTACTCTCAAGGAGATGTGTAAACATGGCGTGTGTACAGTACGTGGGTACAGTTTACTTTGAAAGAAGAAGGAATGCAATTTTACTAACCAGAGTTTTTCATTTGCTTATTATCGTTTAATTGGTCTATTACTCTTTCGGTATAATCGACGCAATTGGATTTTGGTAGCTAAAATAAGATATATTATATACTGTCGACTCTAACTTTAAAAATTTTCATTGAAAAACTGCACAATATGGTCGTCCCATATCTAGTAGTAAATATATTTCGATCTGAGTTCATGTGCAAATCGACGCTTGAGGAACAGCAACATTAATATTGAAATCCCCGCTCATAATCACCGGCAAAAAGATGATAGTCTCCTTGGAGAATTTTTGAAATTCTTTAGGATATGGGGCAAGGACGAAATGTATGAACTTCATTATGTCTTCGAAAGATTTATTCGGCGAGGTTAATACAACTACAGAAAGCATCTTATTCCCATTGAGGAGCTGAAGTTCAGCCGTATATATATCATCAATGAGTTGTGTTGTTACGCTCATACCAGTTGTTTGTCCAACGATGATTTCTTTATGCGAGGTGACTGTATGGTATGAGTATTCTATTTGAATTTTTATATATTGTTACTCCGGCAGCTCACTCACCGTCTCTCTTGAACTGAACGCAGATCTGGAAAAGCAAGAAAATTGAGCATCCTTGCGTGACTGTGTCAGTTAGGTCGAGGTGATGTGTATGACCTAAGACTCTGACAGTTCAATGTTAAAAACCAGACGTCATTATTATCTCGTACAAAATTCGCCATTACAACGGATAAAGCGGATTTGTGGTGAGGCGCGATAGCTAATTTTGAAGAAGACCCATTGAGGTCTCATTTTTACGTCCATGGTAGACGACATGATCATCGATAGCCGACGTGATGAACAGTCCTTCGAGACTCGTTGCTCGTGCTAAAGCAATATACACAATTTATTAACTGTGTCTTTTATCGTAAGAGTATATACTGACTATCTCGTTATAGGTACCACCCTGTGATGCATGAATTGTGGTGGCACATGAAGGTACGACGCTTTACATTAATTGTTGTTTCGATTAATAGTTGAGCTTTTTCTAGAAATGGGCACCAAACATCGGTCGATATTCGTTTTCTGCGCCCATCCAGCTTCAGGCCACTTGACCTTCTTGCCAACTTGTGAATTTGAACCGAAATCCATCCAGAGTCGTTTGACATTTTTTACTGTCGACGTTTTCATCGTTCTCGTCGTTCTGGTTAGGATGCCTATGCATTCGATATACTTTAGACAGCCTATAGTTCCATTCGCCAGTCTATTTGTTACGTCAATATTGGTTTTGAAAAAGTACGGCAAATTATTTGTGTCCACTATGCTCATTTTATGGATCTTTTGACGGAATTGCTACTCCGGCAACCCACTGACCATCTCCATTGAACTGAAAACACCATTCAAACGTAGGAATATTAACAAGTTCGCCATTGCGCAGCCAGGTCTCGAAAACCAATTGAATTGAGCATACCTGCGTGACTGTGACCTGAGACTCTGGCAGTTCAATGTTAAAAACGAGATGTCATTATAACCCAATTCAGTAGAAGACATGATCATTGATAGCCGACGTGATGATCAGCGCCTAGAGACTCGTCACTCGTGATAAAGCAATATACAGCAGTTGTTGACTGTGTTTTTAATCGTATGAGTATGCAATTCCGTAATCGTAATTCGTATTTCGTATCGTAATTTTTTTTTGATTTTTCTGATCGATGGAAATGTCGATGGTTTCTATTTCATTCTATAATTAATTTTTTCATTTTCCCTACTATTATACATATACATAAAAGCATGCCATGTATAGTAAAAATTGTTTTTGTTGAGTTTCTTGTTTTTTTTCAAACGAAGTAGGTATACGTCATTTCCGTTCGTTTCATTTACAAGTTTACTCTAATACAAAAAAATTTGGTAGGCGCGCGTAAAGATGTTTACACATCAATAGTTTTAGAATCCCATTTAGATCGCACATGTCGAATTTCAAAAGAATCGGCTAAGAGATGGCATAAAAAAGATGGAGTTGAAAGAGTTTTAACTTTATTTAAAAAAAAAATCATCTGTGCACAATGTGCTGGATGTACTTTATACAAATAGAATCTAAAACAGTTCACGGTGCCTTGTTGAAGTACGTATTTTTTAATGACGTACACGTGTACGTTACTCCGTAGTAGAGATGATTTTATGCATGACGTACACGGTACGCCATTCCACGCGGAAGGGTTAATATACTTGGTAAAAACGAATAGTTTACCAATAGAACGAAGTTAATATAAAATTTGTTTTGTTGCATAAATGAATTACCTAATATGAATTTCCCTTTTTCTCACAAAGTGCGGTTTATGTTTAGGGATTTTTCGCGAGAAAATGCTAAGTAATGGAAATTAATTTACAAAATTAAATCAATGACAAATTGCCTAAATACCACCAGAAATTTGACACAGATTTTAAATCAACTGAGGGCTAGGCTGAACAACAATCCCTCGTGGAGTGGGATGCATCAAGCTATCAAACGTCTTGGACATCTTAAATCAGGTATGTCTCTAACAAATGAGTTATTAAGGCATATTTTTTATTTTATTTCTTGGTAAACTACAATCCACTTACCTATAATGTTCGAAAACTACTTGTTGTAATCAGTTGGAGCAGGTCCCTCTTTTAATTGTGGACAGGCCACATATAATATTTCCGTCTGCCAAAACGGTAAGCTAAGAATGCACTGGTATTCTTGAACCAGGTCTCTCGCACTTGTTTAAAGAATTAAGAATGTTACTACTTAATTTTGCGTTACTTTTAAGTTTGTTATCAACATTCATCAATATCTTAATCTGAACACTCAAAACATTTTAACCATTGCGGTCATGTGTGCTCAGTCACCCGAGTTAAATTGCCCGAATCGAAATCATTTTAAAACACAGGAAAATCTTCATCGTATATATGATTTGATAGAAAATCAAAATCGAAGTGGAATAGAATATCCAATGACAAGTAAAATAAATAGAAATTGAAGCCATTTGTTAAAAAAAAGTAAGCAACCCAACTAACTGCTATACAAAAAAAATTCAACATCGAATAGAAGAAAAAAACAACTTAGATTTTTATTTTAAATTTCTATCACGTTTTATAATAAAAAACCGCCTATGAATTTTCAGGTCAAATCCCATCCAATTCAAATAATATATATATTTATTTATTTTTCAGTTCTATAACATCTCGATATATACATAAGACGTACGAACAAAATCTCTTTCGTACAAAAAATAATCCAAACAAAAAAACTAAATAAGAAAACTTTTTCTGCTACCTCCCTCCCAACCACAAATTGAAAAACTCTTGATAAAAATAAAAAATTACATCTGATTCAATAAAAATTAAAAACTTTTAAAATACCGAACTCATCTAAAATATTAATTCGAGAAGAATATTTGAGTCCTTATTACTATGTACACGTAATAAAGGCAAATTGTGTGATTGGAATATCGAACTTAGCGGGTGGTGCGTGTTGGTGATACAAAAATGTATAATGAGATGGATATTTTAACTAGTTAGGCTCGTGTTTATTAATATTGTATTGAATTAATTTTTCGGCCTAGTCTTAATGTAAAAGAAAACTTGCAAATTAGTAGGTTCCTCGATTGATAAATAGAGTTCCTGATGTTGGAATGTGTTAACATGCAGATTTTTTAATAAATTAATAGCTGTTTAGTTTAATTTAAACCCCTATACATAATCGATTTGAAAACTGTGACCGCGCTGATTACATGCATTGTCACGAATTTGATTTTATTACAACTATATTACGATTAAATTACCTAAAAGAGAATTACCTTATCCGGTTCTCATACAGTATTCCGCCGTTCACCACTTTGATTCTTTCGTCATGATTCTTTCTTCGTTTCCGTCCTTTTCACCAACAAACTAATTTTGCGGCGGGGAACAGAGATACAATATTTCAAAACTATTTGTTTATTTGTCGTTTTTGGATTAGTTTTAGGTTAATATCTGCTTCGAGTGGAAAAATATTTTTTCCACTATTAGTCGTAGAAGGCATCATTATTATGTGTTATAGTAGCCTGAGAAACAAAATGTCTCGGCTACTAGATGTAATGCGATTAAAAGGATAGGGAAATAATGATAATTCCCCATATTGATAAAGTAGATTGTGATAAAAATAAAAATAAAATAAAATATGCCAAAAGTATATTTTCCGAAATTTGATTAACACTTTTATTATTACACCAAATTTTAAATTTTTCATATGTTTTTATATAAATGCCCCTCGATTTTTTTGGCAGCAGCTGGTCTGTTATAATTTCATCATCATTAAATGATTGAATGATTAAATCATCATTCTCCATTTTTTTTGTTTTGAATGCCAATTTGACTTAACAAAATTAAAACTTCAAATAACAAAACGAAATGCAGTGTCATTTTAAATCTGCAATTCAGCAAAAAATTCGGGCTACTTCGACATAGTTAATCTTATTAAAGAGCAAGTGTTTTTCTTATCAAATTAATTTTCTTATTAACAAAAAACCTTAATGATTGGTGTGGCTTCTACAACTGGTAGTGGAAAAATAGTATATACACCACGCTCGGGAAGTGCTATTATAGCCCTCGCTCGGGCTATAATATCATACTTTTACCTTGGTGTATAATATAATATTTTTTTTACTATACGAATAAATCAAAAAACCAATAATTTTACAAGCATAAATTAACAAAAAAACGCACATGGAAATCAAATCAAATGTGGACATCGATTATTTGTTTGAAGTGATGGAATTACGTCAAAGTATCAAAGTACGGAGGGGCTCATTATTCAAACTAAACTCAAGAAGCACATGTGTTGCGAAATGGTGGATTGAAACATTTAAACACACGAATGTACTAATTTATGTAATTGCAATATAATTATTATTGAGTTTTATTCACTTCTTATTACAATCAATTTTTAGTTATAAGTATAAAATATATAAATTGAATTTCACAAGTTGAAATTTAGAAATAGGAATTTAATAAAGGTTTTTTTAAGAAATTAGGAATTTTATTATGAAATTTAGGAAATGTTTAATATTAGAATAATTACCATGTTATCACGTCCAAGAGCGAATCCCAATAGAGTTATTTTAATTTTATTTTAAATATAGTACCCGTAATTATTGCTCTTCAACACCAACACATACATACATATCTATGATAGGTAAATTATAGGGGACAACAAAGATGAGTGGTACATCACAACAATCCTCCCTCCTTTTAACAAAAGACGACCTATGGTTGTCTTTTGAGATATGTGTATATGCCTAGATGTTTTGGACTGATATTATATAAAAATACATAATTTTTTTAAATACTAATATTTATAATATAATAATCGTAAAAATACAATCCTGAAAAATTATTGTTTTTTTTTTTTTCATTATGCTAGATTTTATTTTTCCTTTATTTGAAATATAAAATAATTATAAAGTAAAATTAAATGATTATATATTTTTTTTTTTTTTTTTTTTTTTTTTTTTTAATAAGAATTAATAATAATAATAATAATTATAATATGAAATTTTAAGTTTACACAAACTTCAAATTTTTTTTTTCTTAATTCCATTGATCCAAACTTTTGAGAAAAAATTTAAAAATTATTCTTAATTTTTAAAATATCAAAATATAAATAGATGTTTATTATTTATTTTATAAAATTAATTTAATTCAAAAATAAAGATTTATATAATTGCTAACGAGAGACGAAACTAATTATCATATCTCTTTAAACGGTTGTTATGAACTATCTTTTCACGACGACCAATAAGAATTTTAGTATTTTCTGGTGAAATTATTTCTACAACTGAATATGGACCGAGCCAAAGTGAATCGAGTTTGGAATTTCTACCTTCATTTTTTAAAAATACTTTATCGCCGGTTTTAAATAGTTTGTATGACGTATTTTGATCATAGTATTGTTTTGACTTTTCTTTACATTTTACAAGTTTATCATTAGCTATTTTGAAAGAATTCTGAAGTTTAAATTTTAGATCATAAAAATAATCGTCGTAATTGTATAGAAGATCTACATTTTTAGAAATGGAATCTGGAATATTGGGTTTATAACCAAAAACTAATTCATATGGCATGTAATCTGTGGCTGTATGTGGGGTGGTGTTGTAAGAAAACGTAGCAAATTGCAACCAAGAGTCCCAATCTAGGGGATCATTTTCAACGTAATTCCGTAAGTATTCAATCAGAGTTTTATGACTTCGTTCAAGTGCCCCATTTGTTTGTGGATGATAGGCACTACTATTAAATTTTTGAATTTTCAAAAGTTTGCATATGTGTTTGAACAGTTTTCCCATAAAATTTGAACCTTGATCTGTTAATATTGAAAAGGGAGATCCAAAGGTACAAATAAAATTTTGGACGAAAGCTTTAGCAACTGTTTCAGCCTCTTGATCAGGCAAGGGAATGGCAAAACTAAACTTTGTTAAGTCACATTGCATTGTGAGAATATATTTGTTGCTTTTATGTGATGTTGAAAGTGGTCCAACAATGTCTAGAAAAATTTTTTCGAAGGCTCTTGAAGACGTAGTTGTAATTTTCATAGGGATATTTTTATTTACCAAGCTTTTGTTCTTTTGACAAAATGCACAATTTCGGATATAATTTTCTATTTTTGCGAACATTCTTGGAAAATAATAGAAATTGCGTAATCTTTTAAATGTTCGGTATATTCCTTGATGAGCTCCTAAAGGTCCATCATGGTATTCCTTGATTATTGTATTGATATCGTCTTCATTGGATAAGGAAATAATTGTATTTTTATTCTCATTATTGGAGGAAGAAGTACTATTAGAAATTGGTAAATTTGCATCAGTGACAGAATTTGATGTTTGTAAATTTGAAGAACTTGATGAATTTGGAGAAATTTCAGTGTTAGAATTTTGACAACCTGAATTTAAAGAACTGTCGTGTTGAGAAAATTGTTTAGGCATTTTTGATTTTGAACGGGTTACCACATTGCATTGAGGATTATCCGGAACGATTCGACTTAAAGCATCAGCGTTGCTATTTAACTTTCCTGGTTTGTGAACAATAGTATAATCATATTCATCTAACCTTATTCGCCATCTTGTCAGTCTCGACGATGGGTTTTTGATATTGCACAGCCAAATTAAGGGTTTATGGTCACTAACAATTTTGAATTTTCTACCATAAAGATATGGCCTATAATGATCTGTTGCCCAGATTATATCAAGAAGTTCCTTTTCTATGACCGAATAATTTTTTTCAGCACTGTTCAAAACCCGACTAGCATATGCGATAGGCAAATCGGCTCCGTTTGACTCTTGAGACAAGACCGAACTTATCGCAACGTCACTAGCGTCACAGGTTAGCACAAATTCTTTTGTAAAATCCGGAAATTGTAGAATAGGTGGATTTATTAAAAAATGTTTCATTTTCGAAAAAGCTTCGTCGCAAAAAGCATCCCATACGAAATTTATATTTTTCTTTAGAAGGCTTGTCAACGGTTTTGCTATATTTGAAAAATTTGGACAAAACTTCCTATAATATCCGATAAGACCAAGGAATGTTTTTATCTCACGAGTGTTTTTTGGAGTTGGATAATTTTGTACTGCTTCGATTTTATTTGGGTCAGGTTTAATGCCAGATTTAGTTATAATATGTCCTAAATAATATATTTCTTTGCATAGAAACTGACATTTTTCGGGATTAATTTTTAAGTTGTATTGTCGAAGACATGAAAATACATCGTTTAAATTTTGATTATGATCTGCTAAATTTCTGCCGTATATCACAACGTCATCCAGGTAAACTAGGCACTTTAATCCGTTTAATCCACATACAACGTTATTCATCAGCCTTTGAAAAGTACTTGGAGCATTACGCAGCCCCATACTCATACGAGTAAACTGGTAATGTCCTGTTTCTGTACTGAAGGCAGTTTTTTCACGGTCTTTTAAATCGATTGGAACCTGGTGGTATCCATGAGCAAGATCAATGGTTGAAAAATAATGGGAACGACCTAATTTGTCCAAAATATCCGTAATGTTTGGTAATGGAAACACTTCAGGAATTGTGATGTCATTAAGCTTCCTGTAATCAATAACAATGCGCCACTTTTTTTCATTTGTTTTTGATTTCTTAGGAACACATAATAAAGGGAAATTCCAAGGAGATTTAGAATCTTCAATTATATTATCGGCTTTCATTTCACTTACTTGTTTATTAATTTCATTTTTAACAGAATGAGGCAATCGATATGGTTTGCAAAATATTGGATTTGAATGTGGGTATGTATTGATTTGATGAGAAGTTGCATCTGTTACTGACAATTTATCCCCATCAAGGAAAAAAACATCATTAAATGAACGACATATCGTTGAAATAGAATGTTGTTCCTCATTGTTTAAGTGACTTAAATCAATTTTACTTTCGAGTAATGACAGACGATTTTGTATATTAGGATTTGAAAAGTTTATATTAAAAACATGAAAATTTTCTAGAGATTCGGATTTCAAATTTAAATTTGATTTCAATTCGACATCATATTCATTAGAATTTATTAGACTAACATACGTAAAACCGTTTTCAATTTTTAAAATAGAACTTGCTATGTATACCCCAGGAAGTACTTCTGCCGAATAGCAAACATGCTCCGAATTATTGGTTAGTGAACTTGGTATTTTGACGGATTTTTCTGTTCGGGCCCTAATTATATTTTGAGTTGAATGTTTAAAGGTGACCGCTGTGTTATTAATAGTTAACTGAATACTTTTTGAAGAAAAATCCAGTTTGCAATTAAAAAAACCTAAAAAATCTTTACCTAAGATTCCAGAATATTGAATTGGAAAATCATTTTGAATAACTTGAAAGTTTTGTTTAAATGAAAAAGTTGAATCAGGAAAGAATAGTTGTAAGTTAGATAATCCAAGTGTCTCAAAGGATTCCTTTGAAATTCCGGTGATTTTACATTTGGAATCAGGATAGTATAGAGAATCTGGATCTAAATGTTTTATTTTAACTATGCTCAAATCAGCACCAGAATCTATCAAAAAATGCAAAATTTCCTCTGGTTTATGTAGTAAAGTTAATTTTAAGAACATTGTAGAATTAGAGTTGGTATTCAAATCTTCTAAGGTCGAAATGTTGTATGATTTTCTTAAATCGGATGAAATAGTATTTAAAATATTAAGATTAGAATTTTCAAAAATCAATTCAGACACATTTGAATTGTTTGTTATCAGGTTATTTGTAATGTTAGAATTAGTAGTTTCAAATCTAGCGTTGTAAGAATTATCATGTTGTTGGCACTCTATTGGCAATCTCGGATCCGGTGAGGAGTACCTGGCTGTTTGGATCCTTGCAAGTTTCCCGTGTTAGTCGAAGAATTGGTAATTACATTTTGTTCATATTTGTTAAATTTTTTCTTTTCATTAAATTGTCTCTTCATACAATTTTGAATGTGATGTCCCTTATTATGACAATAAGCACATATTGAATTATTTCGGTAGTAAGTTGTAGAATCATTTACGTTTGAATTTACCAATGATTTATTCTGTTTCAAATTTTCAGAAGATTGTAGTTTAAAACAGGTTGACGCTTTGTGACCGGTTTTATCACATAATTGGCATTTTGGAACATTTCCAAAGTTAGAGAATGATGATTTGGGTTGTTGCGAAAACGCGGAAATTTGTTTTGAAGTGGACGAATAATTTGAAATTGAATATTTTTGGATTGCCTCCTCTTCCAAGGCTTTAGTAATGGCTTCTTTCAAATTGATAAATCGGCAAGCTTTTATTAACCACTTCATCGGTTCTTGTAATCCTTCCTGAAACGATCTGAGGGCCATTTTATGATTTATTTTCTTGACTTCTTTTATTGATTCAATGCCCGGTTCTGAAAGACACGCCTCGTTTAACTGGTAAAGTAAAGTTTCAACGCGATTTGAGAAAGTTTTCACATCTTCGGATCGTTGTTGCTTAATAGAATTTAATTCTACTTGAATTGATTCGAGAGAACGTTTAGAACTAAATTGAGTTTTAAGTGCAACTTTAAGATCTTTCCATTTCTGAAATTCTTCGAACTTAACAATTTCATACGCTTTTCCGATAAGTTTAACTCTAAGTAGATTCAAAAATTTACTTGTTTCAGTAGGTTTTAACGATTCAAAAATCATGTCACTGCAAGATAAAAATCTATGTAGGTTTTCGGAAGATCCATCGAATTCTGGAATTATTTTTAATGCTAAACTAATATCTAGGTCTGCCATTTTAGAATTGGTTTAAGGTTTTAAGTAGTTTGTAGAAAATTCAAGAAAAATAGAAACTCAATAATGGTGATTATGATAATAAAAATTTTAATTAAATCAAAGTACTTCGAATTATACCCAAATTTACTGTTATCATACGTTGTTTTTTTTTTCTTGATAATACTTGCGACCGTGCCAAATACGAAATTACGAGTATATAATAATAAATAATAATGTATTATGAACTGTTTATATTTTGATATTTTCGTGCGATGATAAATATTTGTAATGGAAAAGAAAAAAAATTAAAATTTGCATACCTTTAACATAGAAAAATTAGTAGAGATGTTTCCATTTACAGTTGAATAAGGTCCTTGTTGTGTCCAGTTACTACTTCCATTTGGTTTATTTTGATGACGGCATTGCCATGTATTGCCGTGTAATTATAAAATTATTGATGAAATCCCAAAATTTATGATGATGTATATAAATGTATATTATATGTACTAATATACAGATGAATGTCCAAAATTGTTGAAAATATTTTTATCGAGCAAAATTCCGATGTTGAAAATTACTTCTTAAACTGGTAACTGTTTTTAAAGATGTAAAATTGATTGCACTTCCACAATCGCAATAATATAGGTTGTTTATATGTTGCTTGATGTTTATATACTTAGGTAGCTCTTGAATTTTCGTGTTTGTGATAATGCAATGGTACAAAACTAGGATTAGGAATTATTGATAAGGAAGTTTAGAAAAATTATTTAATTTATTATTATTGTTTTTCTTATTAGGTATTAAAATTATTATTATTTGTTTTTTTTTTTTTAGAATGTGTGTTTAAAATTCGAAAATTCGAATCGTACAATCAAAAACTGTAACTAACTATGTGCGAGTATAAGCACCACATAAAAGTACAATTTGTAATTTTTAAATTACACTAAGGTTGTAAACGTTATTATTATTGTACATACTTTTTATATACACTGTTATATATATTATTCGTTTATTCAGATATATTTTTTTTTAACTGTATGTAAATATTTGCTATTCATTTTTTTTTGCGTAATTTGAATGAATGTTATTTATCACTGGATATCAAGTTATAAAGTTATCATTGATTTCGTACTTTATTTTAACATTTTTGAATGTTTTGTATGCACTTCTATGAGAAAAAAAAAATCCACAAATTTCACAATATATAAAATTGATTAAAAAAACTTATAGTCCAAATCCGCTGCCACCAGTGTTGAGAATGGTGGATTGAAACATTTAAACACACGAATGTACTAATTTATGTAATTGCAATATAATTATTATTGAGTTTTATTCACTTCTTATTACAATCAATTTTTAGTTATAAGTATAAAATATATAAATTGAATTTCACAAGTTGAAATTTAGAAATAGGAATTTAATAAAGGTTTTTTTAAGAAATTAGGAATTTTATTATGAAATTTAGGAAATGTTTAATATTAGAATAATTACCATGTTATCACGTCCAAGAGCGAATCCCAATAGAGTTATTTTAATTTTATTTTAAATATAGTACCCGTAATTATTGCTCTTCAACACCAACACATACATACATATCTATGATAGGTAAATTATAGGGGACAACAAAGATGAGTGGTACATCACAACACATGCATCTCCACGAAAAACTCATGTGCTTGAAGGTGTCGAAGGACAATGTAAATTTCTCCACATTTGGTTGCTAAGGCGTTTATTTTTGGTCAAAATTCAATTTCATATTAATCACGTAAAAACAAAAACAAAAAAAAAAAAAATTCGCCCTAAAATTTTTTTTTCTGTTTTCGTTTGTGTGCAAACGTCGTTTATGCTGCTGCAAACGTGCTTCAAAAAACCTCCACTTTAAAAATTTTGTTTATAGGTGAAGAGGTAAGAGCTGAAAAACGCATCGTGTTGCAGTGAAAATATTTAGTATTTTTGTTTTTCATGACCCTCTTGATTTAAACAATCTAAACAGTTTTTACCAAACGAAAACTATACAAAAATCTACTTTTGCTTAATGCGATATTTACTTTTTACGCTATTTGCCGTAGGCACTTGGCGAAACACACTAATACTTAATAAACACATTTTATTAAACACTTGTTTTTTATTTCGCAAAATTAGATTTTTTGATTATTTTAATTAAAAAATTTGTTCAAAAAGTGTAAAAAATCACTCGATCGATTTCGACTTGTTAGGTCATCATCAGTAGTATCAACAAATCAGTAGATACTCCTGATGATGACCTATAACAAGTCGAAATCGATCGAGTGATTTTTTAAACTTTTTAAACAAATTTTTTAATTAAAATATTCAAAAAATCTTGCGAAATAAAAAACAAGTGTTTAATAAAATGTGTTTATTAAGTACGAGAATATTTACTTACTGATTTCGAAAATTAGTATTTAAAAATCCATTTAGCTGTTAACTTTTACCCTGCTTTAAATATTGGGTTATGCTGGTTACGAAGAGGTTAACCAAAGTTTAGCAAAATTTAATGATTCGCTGCGTCATCGTGTGTTTTTTATGAAGCTACGTTCAAAGTATTTACCATGCTGCCACCTCATATTTGGACACAAATGGTCAGTCACTATGGGTTACTATTACTTTCCTCTTACTGTTGAGAGAAAATTGGTTGCAACCGAACCTTGATAATGATCATAAATATTGATCGAAACCAGTCGGTCTAAATAAAAATTTTTTTTTTGTTGAATTAAATTTGTGTGTTTGCTGTTCTACAACTCAATCTCAGTTAAAATGAATTCCACAGTGAACCTCGAATACAACGACTTCAATGTGATATAACAAGTAAATCAAAAACAATTTTGAAGATATTCTTTTATATGCCTTCTATATGCTTATTTTCGTAACCGTTTTTTAAACATCTTCCAAGCAATTCTCAAATTTTAAACATGCTATTTTAAAGTTTTAAACTACATAATTGTATTCATGATTTCAATGAAATTTTCATAAAAATATATAAAACATTGAAATTTGTTTAGGTATTTAACGATTTTTTACGGCTGAGGACTCAATAATAAAGGAAAATTATTAATTGATCAATTATTGAAATATTGATCAAATCATGTATGGTCATCCACTTTACATAAATGCTAAAAGCTTCAGAGCTTTAGCTAGTTTAGGAAGTTGGTGAAAAGTGGATTAAGGAAAACCACCACAGGCAGACAAAGAGATCGAAAGTAAGTAAAAATTAGTTCCACACCATTCTCCATTTACCCGAATTTACGATGCAAAAAAAGCATGAAGATCACAAGCGAACATTATGCATCAAGAAATTGAATTTTAAAATAATTTAATTGTTCGCTACTCCACTTCTATCTAAAATATATGGATGTTTGGCCCATATAAACTATAAAGTATAGAAAATTAGTATACTAACTGCACGTGACCAAGTGAATTAGCTGAACCCAGAGCTCTTGTAAATCTTCTACTATACATTTTTAAGTAAACCACGAAAATTAGAAAAACTACAATTATTTTTTATTGATTCGAGTTTTACTGAAAAACAATATAATTTTACCGTCTCGAATACGCAACATATATTTACCGTCTCGAATCCGCAACGTTGACATCTTAAAAGCAACCTTCAACTGCAGCAACTAAACACGATAAAAATCGAACAAATAAACAAGCAAATATCAAACTCCTATACGGAGTTGCGACATCAGAAACTCACCGTCACTACTACACTCTTCCCAAAAATATTAACAATTCCAGAAGATTCCAAAAAACTCAATTCCAGAAGATTCCAAAGTTGTAAAGTTCTCACGAGTACTCATTTACCATAAGTGGACTGCTCAAGAGTACCAAAGTTATATTCTATAATTAGAGGTTTCATGCGACTTTGGTTTTTACAGCAAAAATCCATATTCAATATAAATACTATGACCACCTTCCATTCGCGATCTATCCTGCAAAATAACTTAAAGTTAGCCTAACACACCTCAATCCAAACATTTCCGTGTAAATTCAAAATAAAAAAGCAAACTACATACATAAAACCAACCAACATTTTGCTTGATTGTGAGAGATACATACCACCAATTTACAAATATAAAAATATTCCAATTGGATTTGTTTTGTGGTGAAATTGAACCATTTTTAGTTTTTCAATTCTAAAGAAAGCTATTTTAGCCAAGGTTTCTACTTTTATATCTCCGATCTTTGAGATGTTCACGGGGTCTCGCCTATATGAGCGAATAGCTAAATCACAACTTCGCATGTGTGGTGAAAAAGATTTAGTTATGATGATTTTTAACTAGTCCAGCGTATTTTTAAAAACTATGGTTTTTGATTTCTATCTATTTTCTAATTTTTCTATTACCGCTCCTAGAGACGTTCACATTTTTTTTAGGATAGCGTAGATAAAGTTCTAAACTGATATGAACATGGATAGTTTATGATGATATTTACTGTGCCATAAGCGACTTCGAAGTTTTAAGAAATAATTTTAATAAATTTTCAAATTGTATTTCACCGATCCTAGTGATGTTCACGAGGTCTCACCTACATGGTCAAATAGATCAGTCAAAAAACCCTATGAGTGTGGCGAATGGGATTTAATTATGATGATTTTTAACTTAACATTTTTACGTTTACCCATATGCCAGAAATGTTCACGGAATCTCTCTCATATGTTCGAATAGGTCAGAAAATTTTCTATCAATATTGTGAAAACGGGACACGAATGATAATTTTCACCTTGTTTTCAAAATTTAAAACTTCTTCATTTTCAATTTTTTTCTCAATTGGAAATTTTGGTATTTTCCGTATTCAGAAAATTTCCAATTCCCGAGCTAGCAGATACCACACAACAACAACATTTAATAAGTAAAAATGATGATTCCTGGTATAAATAGTTTGTCGCTGAATAGCACTTTCAAGGTTAGCTTAACATAGCTTTTGAACTCCTATTCAGGTATTCCGCCTTGAATGATTTAAGGTTAAAAATAAGCAACGGCTTCTCTTTCTGTGTTAAATTTGCAAGCTCAAGAACAAAATGTGTCGTCAAGGATAATAGGTACGTCAGTCTTACGATTTCTATTATTGTTTTTGCCTTCTGCACATACTCTAGCTAAAATTTCAAGTGGAATGTACATTTTTAGAAAGCGTATATGGCATAAGCACTTAAGGATGTTACATAAACATGAATAATGTGAACTGTGGTCGTGGCGGCTTTCTCCTGTGAGCCCTAAAATTAATATTTAATAATTTCGTCGAAAAATTAAACCATTTTTTGCTCTGTTTTAACTTGAGACTGCTTTTTAGTACATGTATTTTTGAACACCCAGTTCACAAATGTTATTTATAATCTTATAATTAATTGGCAGTTATGTTATCTCAAGAAAACATGATCATTTTACCATGTGAGCTGTTATAATGCGGATGTAGTTTTTCGTGGTTGTTGTTATCATAATATTGTCAGTCATTATGTCAGCTCTTCTAAATGTGAAAATTATCAAATAATAAAAAAGGCCAAATTGTGTAAGTAAAAATAACACTAAACGGGTATTAATTACTGATAAGAAAATATTTGCCGTCTTTACATCAATTTTCCTTGAGTCGAGTCGTAAATGTTGTGTTAATAATCACAAATGAAGAGATTAAGGTTTAAAATTTTAAAAAGGATAATAATATCATATCCATTAGAACAGTGACACGATTTTGATGGATGGTGATGCAGGACTATTTTCGCTAATCAGCCGATTGTATGTACTGCCCGGATTAAAAATAAAGCTCCCATCCAGATCCTTATATTGATGTATTTTTCCACAACACACAATTTATTTCCATTTATTTTCAGCAACATTAAATCAAATAAAGTTTTTTGTGCTTTTCCTATTTTCCATTTCCATAAAATCTTTATTAATCTCTATGATGCCATGTTATAAATTGCCTTAAACCTAATTATTTATAAATTACATGTTTAACAACAAATTTTATTATTGTAACTATTATTCTTATGTATTCCCTTTTAATCATTTTCTTCGTATTACGATTATTCCGCGCTTTCTTTCTATCGTCACACCATCTTCATTGAAATACTACGAGTATAAATACTTTTTAACTATTATCTAAGAAAGCATGATTATTCATTTTTTTTATTAAACAAAATGAACAGGATTATCCTTAATTTCGTTTAGTCGTTACATTCAAAGTATAAGACGGCGTATTTCTGCATACATTTTCTCAACATTTTCGACGACAATCCACCAAAACGGGGTTAAGCTTTTAATGTATATTGAATTAAAAGCGACGATGCGACGGTAATTGTTCTATGGTCACAATTTGGTTTAGTTTAGTAACATGTCCTGACATATTACAAAATCTTGAAATTCAACGAAGGATAATATACCCTAGTAGCATTTTTTAATAAACGTGGTAAATGAGTTTCATGTTTTTGGCGTTGGCGTGGAGTATTTCCTAAAACTGTTTAATTATGACTTTTTTAGAACAAATTCTCGAATCTAGGCAGTGTTGCGAAAAATTTCCAATTTCTAAATAGTTATGCATGTATTAGTGTGAAATATACGAAATCCATAATAAACAGAAATACGAATTTTTTAATCCTGATTTTATGTTATCGTTTATTACGTAGGCCGTTTAAAATAAATGTTCATGAATTTAGGTTTTGGAACTAGACCAAGATTATTTTTGTTATTTGTCAACTTGTTAAGATTTTTTCTTGTTTAACTTAAGCATTTTGCGATTTTTACAGGATTACAGAAATTCTGTAGGATTTACGGAATGAAGCTAATTCACTGATCAAAGAATTTTCATAATGCAATGTCTTCGATATTTCAAAATTGAAAATGTTTCAAAATTAAAAATTGATTGTTGAAATATAAATGTTTACGTAATCTTGTTTTATTTGTCAATTCGATAAACATAAACTTTTTAAATTCTCCACAATTTTCTCTAACTATTAATAGTTACTCTAGGATTTTTTAAAATATTGTCCTGCCGATACAATTCACTGTTAAAGTTTGAAAAATAACCACAATCAATTATTCTGTTAAATTTTAATAACGTATTGGGAATTGAATAATATAAAAAAATATGATTTTAATGTTATTCTTTGCCCGTTTTACTTTCACATTGTTTTTATAGAAAAAAATAGTCTGTTCATCTAAACCTATAACATATGCTCGTCCAATTAAATAAACTTTGATTATTTCATCACATATAACTATGAAATAGGAAAATTGGTGCTATCTCTTATGAAATGCATAATTTATTTAAATCAGAAATTACTATGCAGGGTGTTCCGGTTTGGGATGCTAACCCGATAAGGGCACATAATGATTGAATTATAGGCTTGAATAAAAACTTCACATTTTTTTAAATTTCCAATAAAATATGCTCAGCGGTGGGATTTTGTACGCTATTCTCACGAAATTCTCATGTGAATTTGTATACGTTTACCACACAAATTCTCATGAGAGTATAGAGCACAAAATCCTAATGCATTTTGTGAGTATAGCGTACAAAATCCTAATGCAGAGTACCTTAATCTTGCTAACTTACTATAAATAAATATTTAATTGAGTATGATCTAAATTTCTATTATTTTATCTTCAAAAAACTTGTGTTGAATTTCATTAATGCAGTTTATTAGAGAAGTACAACAACTTTTGGAGTCCGTAAATATTACAATCTTTTTGTGATTATTCCTTTGTTGTTTGATAACAGATAAGTAAATTCCTATTATTTCGGTTGGTTTTGTACTCATATGTAAGTTTGATTGACATATTTACGTTTTCTTATGAATAATTCCTAGGTCACATACACTTTCCCCTTATTTGAACTTTGAACCATCTATGTTACGTATTTGTAAGAATTCTCTATATTTTTATAATTCTTTCTGTTTTTCAACAAGTTTATCATAAATTTTGATATTCTGTTGCATAATTTTGATTCGTTTAACAATTCCTAGTTTTTCATCTCTGAAAACCATGGTAACATTTCTTCAAATGTTTTAATACAATACTATTTTCTTTCATAACATTTTTTCCGATTATAGAGTTGTCACTAATTTGTTAACTTTTATATTTACATGATTTGAATTTGATTTGCATAATAAATTTGGGCAGCGTCCGCTAAAATAAGTTTTATTGGTATGGTTCTCACTAGTCCTAGAGTCTTAAGCATGAATTGAAAGTGTTTGCATCATTTTACAAATAGTTTTATTTGGTGTTACACAAATTTTTAAATTACTTGTCAGAGTGTTTGTGACCCCTTACAAGGGATACAGGTAACCCTCCAAGAATACGGTTTTAAGAACACGGATACCCATTTCGTCAAATTACACGTTTTCAAACCACACGATTTTCGTTATTTTCTTTTTTTTTATATCATAATATTGTAAAAAATAAAACACATGCAGCTTAGTCGGGACTGTTTGCCCTTGTACGAGCATTCTGTGCTACTCTTCTCATTAAAATAAACTAAAACTTTATTTTTATTTTTTTTGTAGTCTCGAACAACACGGTTTTAAACAACACGGAACGAATTAATCGCGTTCTTGGATGGTTTCCTGTATTTAGTATTTTTGAGGATGAGTACCACCATTTCTATATGCAAATGCTTTTAATATGTTCATATTGCTAATTATTATATTTTTGATGGTCATGTAGTGTTTATTCCACTTTAATTTATTTTCAATCTTAATAAACACATTTTTATTAATCACTTGTTTTTTGTTTCGCAGAATATTTTGAATATTTTTCAAAAAGTTTAAAAAATCACTCGATCAATTTCGACTTGTTAGGTCATCATCAGGAGTATCTACTGATTTGTATTGGAATACAAATCAGTAGATAAGAATACAAATCAATAGATACTCCTGATGATGACCTAACAAGTCGAAATCGATCGAGTGATTTTTTAAACTTTTTGAAAAATATTCAAAATATTCTGCGAAACAAAAAACAAGTGATTAATAAAAATGTGTTTATTAAGTATAAGTGTGTTTCGCCAAGTGCCTACGGCAAATAGCGTAAAAAGTATTATATTCAATCGTAATTGCTAATAGTTTCATTTGTTCAATTCCTTCTAATTTATATTTAACTGCATATTATTTTTTATATTAAAATTTACGTATTTAGTTGTATCTCTATTAATGTCAAATTTTATATTACTTAGTATTAATTTTAATTTGTTCATAGTATTCGCGTATTATTTTTAGCAAATGCTTTCCAGTTATATAATTTTCATCAATTTCACTCTCTTTAAGTTTCTGTATCAATAATATATCTTTATTTATGTCAGCACAGGTTTTAATAACATCCGTTTATATTAAAGAAAACCAATTTGAATATCGAGGAATAAAATTAAATATTGTTTTAATTTTATTCCTCGATATTCAAATTGGTTTTCTTTAATTTAATATCAATTCTGTATTTTTATTAATTTGGTAATTATTTTTGTAGTTATTGGAATAAGTGAGATTGGCCTGTAATTCTCTGGAATGTTTTCTTCTTTATTTTGTTTTTTATTGCTGTTACTTTAATATTTTTCATTTTCTCTGGTATAACAGATTCCCTCCACATTTTGTTTAAAAAATTTTTCATCCTAATTATATGATTAATTTGTAATGATTTAAGCAATTCATTTGATATTTTATTAATTCCTGGAGCGGTATTTTTTATTAGTTATGTTTATTATTTCAAAAGTATTAAATTCTTAATTTTTTGTTCTGGATTGTGGATTTGTAAATGGAATTATATCGTTTTTATTGATTCTGGAAAATTTATATCTACAAATTTGTTCCTGTTCTTGAAATATGTTGAATCCTATTTTTTTCGATTGATACTATTAATTATTTTAATACTAGCCATGGTTTTTTGCCCAATTTTTTAAATTCCTGTTCTAATAGTGCTGACGTTTTTTTTAATTGTAAGATTAAATCTTTTTCTCGATCGTAATTAGTTAAATTTCGTTTTTTCTCTTTCCATAGTTTATCCATTTCACCATTCCACCAATTCTTTGATAAAATACGTGTTGTTTTCTGTAATTTCCTCTATTTGTTTTTCGTCAATATTATTTATATTACGTAAATTTATTTTATCTATAATTTTCTATTTATTGGTTTTCTAATTTTTCCTCGTTCTCACGTGTTGATTTAATTTAGATTTTTATTGGAATATGATCAGATCCCAAATCATCCTTTAATGTTTTCCGTTCTATAATATTTCCGAGATTGTACGAAACTATTGTTATCTCTACTGCCGAATCATTTTGATTATATAAATTTTGTATAAGTAAAACCGCCATTATTTGTTATTTTATGTTGATATGACATTATAATGTTTTCAGTTTTTTCCCTAGTCTTTCTTGAACATGATTTTCATTCCTTAGTGAACTTTTAGCATTTATGTCTGCTGCTATTATTATATTATTTTTATTAGCATATTTAATTAAAATGTTACAAATTGGTTGTGTACTTAATTTATTATGTTTTGTTGAATATTGTTGAGTATATGTATTATTATTATATTTTATCGAGGAAATAAACTCGATCGAATCCACATTTTAATTATTTTTAGATATTAATTGAATATCATTGCTGATTAAGAAACCACAACCAGCATATCCACCATTCCTATTGTTAAATATCACCCTGTATTCATTTTTTCTCTATACCTCGTTTTACTCAGTATGCTCAGTGCTATTGAGCCTTATTTTTTAGAAGATAGTTTTCAAGTAAACCAACTTTGTTATTTATACTATGTACATTTATATGTATTATAATCATTTAAAAACGATATCCGAAGTACTCCGATTTTGCTTCCGGGTAATATTTATATTTGCTTCTTCTAGTATTTCTGGATTAAGGTTTCATAATAGGTTTGAGTACACTACATACATTTTAAAAATGTACTGGGTTTGTAGGTTTGTAGTTTTTCATCCGTTTCCGGATGAGTTACACATTTATTTTTATTTTCTCTCTTGTTTCTGATTGCTCCGGATTGAATTCTCTTGACTCCTGATATTCTTTCTTCTTCATAGATTTTAATTTCCTTTATTATATGATTTTCTACGTAAAGTTTTGATTTCCTGAATTTTTATTTCTTTTTTTTTTGTTTGACAGTCCGTCGAATTGGTTTGATGGCTTAATTTGCATGATTCATTTTTCTTTCGCATTTTGCATTTTCAACACTATTAATTGTTCTTCAGTACAGTTTCCACATCTTTTGTTTATTTTGGTACAACATTTCATTCAATGTCCGTAATTAAAACATTTCTTACAGAACATCGGTTGGTGGGATATATGGAACAATTCGGTAATTAATACCATATATTTTGAAATTTGTATTCATATCATTTTTCCTGAATGTGCATTTAATCGATTTCATACTAATTAAATTCTTGGCGTCGTGGATATATCTCTTCATTCTTTCTATTTCTGTTACATTAACTTCACAAGTTATATACACTAACTAATTTCTGTAGGTATTTCTCTGATAATGCCAAATGAGTGATTAAAACTTTTTTGTAAATCCAAACCCATTATTTTTTAATCGTTCACTTTTTATAATTTTATTAGCCGTAGAAATATTATTATACATCACAATAATTTTGTTTATTTTCAATTGTTTGTCTAATATTTAAACATTCACACAAATTTTTAATGTTTTTGTAATAAATATCATATTAGAATTTTCCTATTCCAAAATAATTGAATACGGACCTTTATCTCCTGTTTTGTATAGATTTGTGTAAAATTATCATTGACTTCAATTGTTATATTATTAGATTTATGTTTATTAATCTTAGTATTCTTAGCCTTTTGATTTTTATTGTTGCTAACCATTTTTGTGCTTTTAACGTGTACTCCTGATCAGCAAGAAATATTACAAAAAATTATATCCTATCCGGTTGAAGTGAGAAAGTTGGTTAACGAAAAAAGAAGAGCTCGTAAGACTTGGCAGAGAACCAGAGCCCCTGAAGACAAAACAATCCTAAACAACTTGTGCAACAAACTTAAACTACTTATAAAAAAGATTAAGAATGAGTCAGTTGCAAGCTTCCTAAGTAATCTGACAGGTAAACCTGACACAGACTATTCCCTGTGGGAAAGGTTTAAAAAGGCCTAAAATGCAAGTGCCATCCATTAGAATGGTTGATGGAACCTTTGTTTCACATACGTACTAGACGTAAATATTGAATTGTGTTGCTGTTTGTATCAAACAATTATATGATTTAATGTTTTAGGTCTAGTAGGTAAGTGAAACAACTGTAATTCTCATGATTTTTATTCCCAATTTTTGACCAACATTTGGCCCCTGGGCTCGCAGCGAAAAAGCAAAAAAACTGATCTGTTTGCCGAACACCTAGAAAATACCTTCAAGCTACCAACTGGACAAGCGGATAATGAATATCTAACACCTATAAGCAAAGTAGATGAGGCATCTGTGCTACCAGTTATTCTGAAAGAAATCAAACAAGAAGTAAAAAAGCTCAAAGATAAAAAATCCCCTGGATACGACTTGATAACGGGGCGAATAATCAAAGCTTTACCAGAAAAAGCACTTAGAAAACTACAGCATATAATCAATGCTATCTTTAGACTATGTTATGTTCCGAGACAGTGGAAAGTAGCGGAAATCATAATGATACCAAAGCCCAATAAATCACTAAACGACAAAACATCATATAGGCCTATTTCTTTGTTAACAACAACATCAAAAATTTTCGAGAGACTATTTTTCAAGAGATTAAAGCCAAGCATAGAGAGCAGAAATCTTATACCAGAACATCAATTTGGGTTTCGAGAAAGGCATTCAACGATAGAACAGGTACATAGGATTACTGATACAATTGAGGAGGCGCTGGAAAAAAAGGAAGTATGTTCAGCAATATTCTTAGACGTAGCCCAAGCCTTTGATAAGGTTTGGCACCGCGGTCTAGAATTTCAGTCCCAACGAGATTTGCCAAAACAACATTTTCAATTGCTAAAGTCTTACATCAACGAACTTTACTTCCGGGTGAGACAGGACAGGGAATACTCGAAACTGAAGAAAATATTGACAGGGGTTCCTCAAGGCAGTGTTCTAGGCCCCGTATTATACCTCGTGTGTACAAATGATCTACCAGACATAGAAGAAGCTAGAATAGGAACGTTTGCTGATGGCACAGCTGTTATGACCACCGATGTTAGTATCGTTGAGTCCACCAGGAAACTACAAAATGCTATTAATATAGTGGATAGCTGGACAAAACAATGGACGCTTAAACGAATCAAAATCAACACATATCAACTTTACATATAGGAAATTAGGATATATTCCGATTAGTCTGAATTCACCACAAATTCCATATTCTGATAATGCTAAGTATCTCGGCATGATGCTAGACTCTAAACTCAGGTGGCAAGCGCATGTTAAAAAGAAAAGGCAAGAACTGAATTTAAAATTCAGAAAAATGCACTGGCTTATTGGAAGAAACTCCGAACTGACAACGCATAACAAACTGCTGTTATATAAACAAATCCTAAAACTTATCTGGACATATGGTATTCAGCTTTGGGGCAGCGCAAAAAAAAACTACAGTGAAGATCATTCAAACATTTCAAAATAAAGTACTACGTAGCATTGTGAATGCTCCTTGGTACATTAGAAATGACAATCTCCATCGAGACCTAAACATGAAATACGTCAGCGATGAAATAAAAAAATTTGCAAGTAGTCATGTACTGCGATTGTAGTAGCATGACAACGAGGATCTGCGGGACCTACTGGATCGCACCAATAGACCAAGCCTTTGGGATTAGTGGTTTCTTGAACCGCTTAAATCAAAGGACTGGCAGAGCTGGGATGAACCGATGGGTCTCATCCCACAAGAGTAGACTACTAAAATAATAAAACAATTACTAGATAATCTATATGATTAGTTGTAATATTATACAGAAATAAAAATTTCTTAAATAAAAAAAAAAAAATTAGAATTAGATTAATTAATTTCTGATTTCTAATTTTGTTTTGTTTTTCGTTTTTTCTCATATTTTATAAAAGAATCCTTTCATTTTCTATAAATTAAAATTTTATACATTTTTATTATATTTAAAAAAAAGTTATTGAATAATTTGCACTGGATTAATTATATTTATTTTCAATATTGTATTGTGAACAATAATGTGAAAATTCTTTATACATTTTTTGGTTTTATTATTGTTTTGCAACATAATGATGACGCAATTGATAATCATCACCTACTTTTCTGACCAGCATATATAAATCGTTAGTGTTCAAATCCGTACGATTTTTTCTTAGAATGAAACAATCAGCTCGTAATGGATTAATATCCCGTACAGCAAAATCGTACACCCTAGTTATACTTTATATCCCGTTACGTTTCATAAAATAATTATATTTTTAGAAACAGAGCACAATATTATTTAGTGCACATCATAAAATTATGACATTGTCAATAAAGATTACACACTTGCTATTTTATAAAGGTAATCGAAAGAAATAAAAAATTTCCAAGGCTGTTCCCATTAATTGAGATAAAGTTCCGACCTACTTTATTAATTAATCATTGTGTATACAGCAAAGTAATTACTATTAATCTCACTATGCCAGATTTGGATTCCAATTGTTAGATAAATAATTAATTATTGTTTATCCATATTTGCTAAAACGCTCAAAATTATTTTGAGAATTTAACCATTTTGAAGGTTATCGATTTTTCGATATCCTTGTAGGAATGGGACGATATAATCCATATCTCTTTTCTAAATTGATTAATGAACTGTATTACTTTATTATAAATCAGTTTCTTCGATTACAAATTGATTTTGTTTACCTATGGGATATGTGTAGAAAACAGTTGGAAAAGTTATCAGGAGATCGTCACGCAAAATTATTTAACAAATTGTTCTGGATAAACTGGTGGGCGTCCTCTTGTGATACTATAGTATGTTCATGTATGTACCTGAAACTTGGAAACGCCTATACACAAAACACAATATCTAATAATAAACTGGAGCAACAAATTTTATAAAAATTTTCGTGTTAGGATGATGATTAGAATTGCGTAGGTAGTGGAATATGAGATTTTGTGATAACATGATTTTCTTCCGTATAATTGCGTATGTATATACTGCATATGATATAAGTTTATTGCTAAACGGTTAATTACATAGCCAGTGCGGATTTTTTTTATAACATAATAAGCAAACATCAGATCATATCATATATACATACTGCCGTGAAATCATGCTATTTATATTATAAACCTAAATGTAATGTATGCGACCAAATGCAAACAGAATTTAATGTGTTTTGCATTTTTTTCCCGTTTAATCATAACCGACCAACCATAATCCGACCAGTTAATCGATAATTTTAATTAAAATCTATTTATTGTGTTCTGTATAGTCCAGGCTTCTGTTTTGTGTAAAAGTCAAACAAAAATTTTAAGCTTTCGTGCATTTAATTATTCCATAAGCTAAATACGTAAAATAATAAAGCTCTTTTTTGCGATGTATTCCAGTTTTTAACACTCAACTGTAAAATGGCCATACCTTCTTAGGAATGTTTGATACGCAATACAGGACGTTTTCATATACATTGGACTACACCTAAGGTCGTGTTTATAATTATAAAATGAATTTAACAAAAAAATTTAAATACAAAATTCTTTCATCAGCAGTGAAATTTGGAAGCTTGACCAGATTAAAAAAATAAATATAATCACCAACTAGATTATTAAGCGAAAGAATCACGTCTTACCAATCGTTATTGGAAGAAATATAAGCCATACAGCAGTTATCACCGATAAACACATCTTTACATTTTTTGAATTCTTACATTATTACTGAAGGATTAATAAGGGTAAAAAGGTGTTTTTGTATTATAATATTCCATATACCAAACGAAGCATCTTATTATTATACCATCATCAATCATCATTCATAAAACCATTGATCAATGTCATATATTGTCATGCAGGTCCCCAATTAATGTTAATCATTGCAAGACAACGATATTGGTTTATAAATACGAAACGAGATATTAGAAATGTCGTTAGAAGCTCAATTAATGCTTTAGAGCGAGCACAACTCAGATGTTACTCAAAATGGGAAATTTTCCATCATGTATCTTAAATAGTAGTCTTAAACTTCGCCGATCAATACACTATTTAGGATTTCCATTTATATTTTTACCAAAAGTCAATCTAGAAACTAAATTTCATAAGGATTGGATACAAAACGGCCAAGTTTAGTCCAGCATGAACAGATCCCAGAATTTTGTCCAAAACTCACTTTGAAAAACCCTAACCTACTATTCATCGTATTTTGTTAAGAAATGGCGAAAATGCGGAACATTGTTAAATTTCAAAATTTCATATACCGAGTTCTTTTACTTTGGATATCAATCAATTTGTCGTTTTAAGGATCATATGAATGTTTTATTCCTCTAAGATGTTTTATTTTATGAAAAAAGAGATAGAAAATGAATTAAAAATTTCTGCTTGTAATTATATGTACAAAAGAAATTCTCTTTTGTGATAGTGATACGACCTGTGGCGAGTAGCGTAATCTCTTATGTTAGTACAATAGTAAGTAAAATACAAATATGAATATTTTTCCAACTTCACTGCTACTCTGTCTATTGGGTGTATGTATTACTTAGTTTTTTGGATTTTCTTAGAGGTGGCGTAATTTTAGTACTAAAAATTATTTTACAATGACACCTATGGCGTTTTAAAGTGTTGACATTCCACATTAAAATTTAGTTTTTCATTATTCGTGAAATCTTAAACAATATATTTTTTAATCCCGTTTAAACATGTCGAATTTCGTACCAACAAAACAGCATTTGCGGGAAGCATTAGTTTTTAGCTTTAATCAAAAGAAAAAAGCTGCTGAAAGTTTTCGTTTGCTTCAAGAAACTTATGGGTCACATGCACCAACTCAACAAACTTGCGAAAACTGGTTTAAACGATAAAAAAGTGGTGATTTTGGATGTCAGTGACAAAGAACGTTCTGGTCAATCAAAAATATGATGATGAAGAATTGGAATCATTATTGAAGAAAAATTCAGCCCAATGAGAAAAGGAACTTGCAGAACAGTTAAATATCACTCAAGCAGCCATAAGCAATCGTTTACATTCCATAAAAATGATTCAAAAAGGAGGAAAAGAGTACCACATGAACTGACTAAGCCAACATTGAAAATCGTTTAATGTTTTGCAATTATTTGCTTACAACACACCGAAGATGACGTTTTTTGTTTCAAATTGAAACTTGCAATGAAAAGTGGATTTACTAAAATAATCCTAAACGCAAAAAATCATGGGTTCATTCAGGCGAACCATCCACATCAACAGCAAAACGAAACAATCATGGAAGTAAGATTATGTTGTGCATTTGGTGGAATCAGAAAGAAGTGGTGCAATATGAGCTGCAAAAAACCGAATGAAACTATTACTGGTGAACGTTACCAACAACTATTGATAGATTTGAACCATGCATTGAACGTAAATCGTCCGATTCCTGCCAACAAATAGCGTAAAGTGATTTTGCTTCACGTCAATGCTCGGTCACATGTCGCAAAACAAGTAATACGCTGGAAGTACTTAAATGGGAACGGCATGCTCCCAATTCACCAGGGCATATCAGATTACTATTTTTTCCGAACAATGCAAAGCAATCTTCAAGACCAACCATTCAGAACCCACGAAGAAATCAAAAAATGGTTTGCATCAAAAGACAAACAATTTTTTTCGATGTAATCCATAAATTGCCAGAAAGATGGTCCGCAGTCATAGATAACGATGGAAAATATTTTGATTAAAATAAAATTTACCATTTCTTAGAAATAAACGTGTTTTTTCTGCAAAAAAAAATCCAAAAAACTAAGTTATACTCCCAAAACATTCATTTTAAGTTCTTTTTCTTAACAGTTGAACTATTTGTTTACTCTTAACCGTGCTTCTGGCGAGAAAGGGTGTTTCTAAATTGTGAGGTTTTTTTTTACATTTCATTAGAAAATAATTACCAAGTAATCTGAATACAATGTTTTTTTCAGTTTTTAACAATTTATTCAATATTTTTTTTTTAATTTTTTTCAACGCTCTTTTTTGATGGTGAGCCCGAGTCACGCTCGAGCAAAACTGTCAAGTGGTTAAATAAGGATGTACCCAATACCTTCTTTTAGTTTGGCTTTTCGTATGCGGATTTCATTTGCAATTCGTCAATCGCCTTTACCGTTAATCACAAATAGTTTCACAAGAAAAGATTCATTATTCTAAATTATTATGTAGATACACGCGAGTCAATATGAGAATTAATGGGCATTTATTGCTATATTCTGTGAATGCGCTTATGCACATAAAACCTTTATTACTCGAGTATAAAAATAAAAATGATATAATTAGGATTTGTTTTATTTCTCAATAAAAAATAGGCTATGATTATTTTAAGCATTAATAGAGAAATTAAAGTTAAAACAAGACCTTAAGGAATTCAATGTTCAAAATGTATTAAAGAAAGGATAACCCATAATAACGAACACTCTAAAATAGAATAACGACATCATCAAAGTATCAGTGAAAATCGTTACATTGCCATCTATTATGAATGAAAAAAAACATAAATTTATACAGGGTAATTTTTTAAATTAATGCCAGGCTTTTATCTTCAGTGTTCAATGTCGAGGGGACGTTTTGTTTGTATCTTGAATGAGTTTGAAACTCATAAGTTTGGGAGATATTGGCGAAAGTATGGAATTTATAGTTTTGAGAGTTTTGGGAACGCCTCTTGATTTAACAGTTAAGTTAAAAAATAAATATTAGTGTGTATACAAAATTGTTAGTTAATTGGTTTGAGAGATATGAGCAAAAATTGATCTGTATTACAGGAAGAGCAACACAAATTTCTCCAAGTATTACTGTTTCGTTGTAACGAGAAATAAAAATAAATAAAATCAATTATTCTTTGACTTCGCAGTATCTAATCTATATTGGGCCTATTTTTTAATTCATCCCGAGCAGGCAGTGCACTGTCAAAAAATACTTCGTATTTTTTATTCAACCTGTGTAATTTTACTCTGCACACTCCGTTTTTATTTGTGAACTGTGCTTACACAGTGCATACTCGCCTCTTCAAATTTTACTCTGAAATTAAGATCAGTGTACGAAGAGTGTGCAAAATAAAAAACAATTTATTACTCTATGCACACCGGATAATTTTACCCAGTGCAACCTTTGCTCGTTGTACACTACCCGGTGTAAGCCTGCTTGCTCAGGTTGAATTAAAAAATAGACCCATTTGAGATTTGGTAATAAGACAAAGAAGAGTTGATTTAATTTATTTTTATTTCTCGTTACAACGAAACAGTGTTAGACCTTAGAGAACATTGTTTTGCTGTAATGCTGATCAATTTATTGCTCATATCTCTGAAACTATATACTTTACGAATTTTTTTAAATTATAGCCAAGCCTAAACTTGTGTTCCAAGAGACCGGTCTCACAATACATCCTCTACACACGACATAAGGAGGATAGGACACGCGCTCATTTGTATAAAGGGATCGATCCGGTTACAGACACCTCGATCAGTCAATTGGTTATTAAATTTATTAGCGTGTAGTGGCTAGTTTCTTCAACCATAAGAAACTCCGCACAATTAATTCTCAACGGACAATTCTCCGTTCACTTAATTCTTTATAAATCGACAATTCTCCATCTAAAGAATTATTCCAAATAAAATACAACAATCTTGTATATACAAATAATGTACATAACAACTTGTACATAGTAATCGTATAACAACACTTGTACATGCGAAATTTGTGTAAGCAAAATAGAATTGAAAAATTATATTTTGGTACACAACAATTTCATGATAATACCTCTACAATCAAATCATTGAGAGATGCATAAACATCGTATTGATTTTGCAAAACCAAAATCATGTAAAACGCATCAACACATACATCAAGCCATTGTACAAGAGATGGCATTGCAAATATTTATGTTCAGTAAAACATAATTTATAAAGGGTGCATCGGAATATTTTGGCACCGCATCACTAAAATAGAATACTGGAAAAACCAGTTTTGAAATTATGTTATAGGCAAGGAGGTAACAAATAAATAATTCCTCTATCTATTCAAATTTGGGGCATTGCCGGAGCAACACCAATAATAAAATTATATTTTTAAAAATAAAAATTCAATTAAAAATTAAATTTAAAGTTTTTTTTATTTTCTATTTATATTTATTATTAAATAATTTCCAAAGTGCTTCGCATATTATTCAATAAGCGGAATATATAATACAACTGTTTCCAGTTGTCCCATTTTAGATGTGCCTGATGATGTTCTATCTAATAATATAAAATAGAGGCTGAAAATAAATTTTTAATTATATAACTAACCCTGCATTTACTGACCTCTGGGTATAATCCACCCAAATTTTTTTTTCCCGTTAGTAAAATAGAATTATAAATAATTGTCACTAACTTCATACCTATATGTATTTTAACCTTAATGGTACTATTCCATGTGCATACAATATTATCTCAGCAAAACCAAAACGAGACAAAAATACAGATCGACTATAGGAAGAATGGCACATCCGATTATAGCTTGCTGAGCATTTGCTGAGCAAATTGTTGTTGTGCTGCCATAATTTTTCATAAAAAATATCAACTCAAGTATTTTTTATAGCAGCAAAACTGAAAAAATTCCCCCACTCTCCGCAAACTTTTATTTTTTTGATATTTTTATGGTAGTAAAACATAAATTTTTGTGCTTGGTCGTGCGACGACACGCTAAAAAATTAAAACATGGATGATTTTATTTTTTTTTATTTAATTTAATTTATTTTTTTTTATTTCATTTTACTAAATAAAAATTATTTATTGATTTTTATATTAATTTTAACCCCAATATATCAACTTTATCAGTGTTTGTAATGATTAACCGATAAAAACCGATCCCTTGGCTGGAAACCCATCCTTCGAAAAACCATAATCGGGAGTAAAATACTGATTTATGTTAAAACCTTTGTTCAAAATAATTTCAGTGGGTGCATACATCAAACGGAAGTTACTGTGATCCTATAAATATATCGCGAGATTTTGTACGTAGTCATTTTGATAATTATACATTTTAATGTTTTGATGACAGTTGGCTTGAAGGCCTAGTAATCTAAAGTAAAACAAAATTCTTATTAGTTAAAAAATTTTACCATTTTTTATTCAAGGACTTACTTGTATTCATAAACCGCCATTCGATCAAGCCACAATCATTTTAACCTGGCCCAATGAATTGAAACCATCCATTTGATTAAGCAATTTTATTAAAGTACGTTGAATTTCACGATCGGTTAATGAATAGCACTCGATACAACTTTTAAGAAATTTGCGTCTAGTTGTGATGCTGCCGCACGAGCAAGTAGTGATTCGTATACTAAATAACCTTTTGGCGGTGTTATACCAACACGCAAAAATAATTCACGATATTAACGGAAGTTCAATGACCTCACGAATTTGTACGGATAGGCCGCCAATAGCGGAATATGTTACATCACCAGGATCTTCGTGAGACATATTATAAACGAGGGGATCAACTCACGCTGTCAATTATTGTAAGTGTGGTCATATCAAGAGCTACCCTAGTTCCAGCCTTCAATTTTGTCTTGTCTAACTGATATCATCCAACAACATATCGTAGCCCGTTTGTTGCCTTCACAATAACTAAAAATATAGATAAACATAAATTATCGTTTCACTGAATCAGTGATATATTGGAAGTACATATTTACATTTATCCTCAGTCAATTGTTTGAGTACCTCCTCAACAATTTGCCCAACACTTTGCAAGGCTTTTAAATCATTTTTTGACTTGTCGAACTGATTATATTATCACTGATATTGTATTCCCTAAATAGTGTCATATAAAATTTCTGGGTGGGTCGTGTGGTCCTCATTGAGTATAGATTCATTTGGTGTTTTATCCCAGTACGGATTATAGTAATCAAATAAAATTTCCGAGTTGTTCGATTCCAGCGTATTTGGAAAAGATCGATTCGAGTTATTTATTGACTAACTATTCATTCACTAAATTGGATTTTATATCGACAAATACGGGATCCAAGAAAGATACCGTATCTAGTTTACCATTTATCGTTGCTTTACATTTTGGTACGAATGAACTTTGTTGACGTCGCTTTTTTGCTTTAGCCTTGGCCGTTGCTTTTGGATCCTGCACATTATTGCTACCCTCAGTAATTGGATCATTCTTTTCGATTCCCCCTTCATTCTCATTTATTTCACCTTTTTTACCGCCGACATTCATACGATAAACCACCATACATTCGAATCACTTCCTTGTGCTCGATATCAACCCTGTAACCATAAATTTTACTCGATGCTTCCAATACCGATGCACCAAATATATACTTGGAAATTTTTGACATTTTTACGATGGCCAAATTTGTTTGAAATACAATTTCTTTGTTGATTTCCTACGAATTACTAGATTTATTATGATTTTAAACTTAAATACTAATTCACTAGATTTATTATGTATTATGTAAAACTAAATATGTATTTATAATATATTTTTATTAAATTTATTATTTATTTCTTAATATGTTTAGGTTTTAACATCTTTTTTTTTTTTTGGCTGCTGCACGACTATGAAATTTTAGGTTAATTTACGAACTTGTCAAAAATTTCTCCTCCATATTTTACAGTAGAACATTTTTTTAGATATTTTGGTAAATTAATCAAAATAATAAAAAAATATATTTTTTGCTCATCTCAAAAATGATATTAATTTTATTATTAATTTTTACGATATAAAATAATTGTCAATTTTTAAAAATAAAGATTTTTAGTTATTTATTTAAAAAATGTGAGGTTAGTTTTTGTTGATTTCAAAATTTCCCCAATTTTTTCTACTATAAAATAAACATGTTGTTTCTCAGTCACTCTAATGTGCATTTTAGTTCTTGTCTTTCTCCGATGTTCAGCAAAATTTTTCTGTTTTGTACATGGAATAGTACCATAAGTATTTCTTTATATTTTGACGTAATTTTCAGTTGTCTCGTGTCATTCGAAGTGTGAAGAATAGCTATGTAATTTAAAAATTGATTGGGGGCTATACACCCAGGTCAGTAATCGTGATTTATTTTTGTGGGTGCTTACACCCAGATTAGTAACGGTAAAATATTTTTTTTAAATTAAATATATAATTTTTGGTTGGGTTAGACCCACGTTTACACACACAGGTGATTATTTTTTCCATATTTTATCGATAACTGTATTTATTACACATATATTACATAACCGAGTAGAATGTGCAATTACGAACTAGAGCAAGAAAGGCTACGCGTGATTCTAGAAGAAATTGATAGTGAGGTAGAGTCGGTTGGTGGTGATGAAGAAAATGAAGACGATATAGAAATAAGAAGTGATCATCAATCAGATACTGAGCAGGGATTGAATTCTGATATCGAAAATCAGGCTGAAAACCCAAATGCTGATTCATATATTGGAAAAGATGATACAGTTTGGAATAAAATACCTTTTGTTCAAAGACGAACAGCACTGGAAAATTTATTTAGAGTAGCACCAAGTCTGACAGACCGCTCTAAAAATGCTAAATCCCTAGAACAGAGTTGGAACCTATTTTTTTCATTTGTCGATCTAATTGTGGAAAATACAAACATATATATAGCTAAGCAACAAGAGAAGTATAAACACGTAAAACATGCACGGCTTACAAATACTATCGAGATGAACAGCTTATTTGGATTGCTATATTTATGTGGTTTACATAAATCGTCACACACTCATGTTCGAGATCTATGGACACAAGATGACACCGGTTTGGAAATAATTCCCGCAACAATGAGCCACGTTTGGTTTCAATTTTTGATGCAATACATTCGTTTTGATAACGTAGAAACTCGTGAAAAACGGCGTAAGTTTGATAAATTGTCACCCGTTAGAGAAATTTTTGAAATATTCAACAATAATTGTAAAGAAAACTATAATGTTTGATGTTACGTGACAGTTGACGAAAAGTTACAGAGCTTCCGAGGGTGGTGCGGCTTCCGACAATATATCCCAAATAAGCCAGCTAAATACGGCATCAAAATATTTTCGGCTGTTGATTCCACTACCTTTAATACGTCGAAATTAGAAGTCCATTGCGGTCAACAGCCGCCTGGACCATTTAATCTTTGCAACAAATTGTAGAACGCATAACCAAACACCTCCAAGGGGCTGGTCGAAATATTACGACCGATAATTGGTTTACGTCCTATCCATTAGCTGAGGATATATCGAAAATACAAAAGAATATTGCCAGCCATATTTACTATTGGTAAAAAGCGCGAAATCAAATCCACAATATATGGGTACAAGAGAAACGCGACAATTCTGTCATATGTTCCCAAGAAAAATAAGTGTGTGTTATTGCTTTCAACATTCCACATAGGGATGATAATATTATCAGTGGACCAAAAAACTTGCCGGAGATAATTGAGTTTTATAATAAAACAAAAGGTGGGGTTGACACAACCGATCAATTGTGCGCAACATACAATGTTGCTAGAAATTCTCGCCGCTGGCCATTGGTTGTATTTTTCAGCCTACTTAATTTAGCCAGTACAAATGCTCGTATAATATTAATATCGACTGACGATCCACCACTGCATTACAAGAAAAGATCTTTATTTATAAAAGATCTGGCAAGGACTCTCGTGCAACCCCAAATTGATCAGCGTAGCACGTCTAGTTCATTGAGTTCTAATATAAAAGGCATTTGTACGAAATTTGCCACTAAGCTTCCTTCAAATGAAATGCACCAAGAACCAGGAACCTCGCAAACGTGCCGTGAAAAATCCGAGCCGTCATTAAAGAAACGGAAAACGGAAAAGTATAGTCGATACCAGTTATGTGGCTAGAAAACAGATCGGAAAACCAAAACCACTTGCGACCGATGTAATAAATACATTTGTGTTAGCCACACAAATGCTCTTTGCACAGTGTGCTATAAAATAATGGGCAAAACAGCTTCAGAAAGCCCTTCATCTTGTGATGAAATGTGATTTTGCAGCCGAAAAACGTGGTAAATCGTTTGGTTTCAATCGAATGTAATTCAAAAAATATGCTCCAGTGGATTAAATTGATGTACTAATGAATTTTTGTTTATTATTTCAGCTTTTCAAAAATATAGGAACTAGGAATGTGATACTTAAATTAAAGGACTGTGATGGATTGGTCCGAGACCATTACCTTTTTAATTTTTTTTAATGAAATAAAGTGTTTATTATATAATTTTATAAAAAAATAATGAATTAATAAAGTGAAGTGATTTTTTTTATCTTAAAGAATTTTTATTGAATTTTCTTAAGATAATAAATTTTATAATTTTGAGGATAAGATTTATCAAAAAATGTGAATTTAAAGTTGTGGGTGAATTACACCCATGGTCAGTAGTGCTGTAATAAAACCAGGGGTTGGTAATGGAGGGCTAATAAAGTGTCTAGAGTGATTAGACAAGAATTACTAAGTATTACCTAAACCATAAATAAAATATAAATATTAATATTAAACACCACCAAGAATAATATGTTCCATAAATTCCAACAAACACTTTAATATTTTGGTTCAGTCAACACCCATCTACTATAATAAGGAAATAGGAATAATTTACATAAATTAAGCAAATGAATTCCATGTTCATACAGTCCCACATCTGATGATATTTTTTTAATTAAACAATTAATAATTAAATTAACATAAATTATACCTAGAAAGTAAATTTAGAAATTAGAATAGTGAATAAATAAAATCTAAAATATTTAATCCAAATAAAGTGTATTTCTTTGCAATAACGATCATTTAGAGCCGAAAGTAGATATTCATGTCATGTATTGGAATATTACCCAAGTCTAAACCCAAAAAGGAAAAGGGATAGACAAGGTGCAGAACGAAGCAGTTAGGTTGAAAGAACTAAAATCAAATTAAATCATTCTCAAACTATCAGATTTTAATTACAATGAGGGTGAAATTAATCTGAAACAGTGCAATTTATAAACCGCAAACTATCGTCCACCGTAATCATTGGATACAAAACTACACCGGTTTATTAAACCAAGTACCTGAGGAACCAAAATTGAATACGATACATAGGTTTAATTAAACTTTACAAAATACGTTGTATGAACAAAAAATGTTATTTTTTACTGTTTAATCAAAAAGTGCTCTCACACCAAGGTCATTCAAGATCACCAAATCAATAAACGTCCCCACGACACAGAGAAATTAAGATAAAATCCGGGCATTTATTAAAAACTAACCATGTTTAAATCTATGTTTTACTGTCCATTCAAAAAAGAAGGCATGATATTTTCATTTGTATAATTTCTAATTTAGTAATTAATCATGAATGTATTATAACATTACAACTCCACAAGACCTCGTTTTGTGGTATTTGTAAAGGTTACAAATACACTGGCTGGTCGTTGACTCCAAAGCTTAGTACATTTTATCTTTACTGTTCACTTCACTATGAGAGATGTATTCTCGATATTGTACACTCTCGTTACTTCATTAACACTAGAGTTACCAATATGACCGGTTTCATTAATTCTTCACAAGATTTTTATGTGAAACCTTATGCCTCTATTACACCAAGAAAAATGTACTGTCAGTAAAAAATACTGAAAAATCAAAAAAAGAAAAATTATATAAAATTGCATTGGAGTGAAGAAGACAAATATTTCATTTTTTTGTTGGTATACCAAGATTTTATAGCTAAATCTTGGCAACTACAAAAAACATAACAAAACAAATTTATTTTTGGTGCGGCTCGTTGTGTGTGTTGACAATTATTAAGTTTAAAGTGGTTTTTGAAACAAATTACAGTGAAAAATAATGTAATCAAAATTGAGAGTAAAGACAGTTACCATAATTAACTATAAAAAATTTGATGGTACATGTGTGAGAAAAATATTTTCTATCGCTACACAATATTTCTTCATATGTAATGAAATGTTGCCATAAAAAGTACTCTCGATACATATTTTTTAAATTTATTATAGCAACATCACAAACACATACACAAATATTATGTCAGTAAATTTTACTGATTTTATTTTGTGTTTCATTCTAGTATAAAGAATATCTATATTTTTATCTCGTTTCGTTTTTACTGACAGTAAACTTTTCTTGGTGTAATAGAGGCATTACTTATTATTTTTAGAATGTGTCATGACTTTTTCTAAATATCTATATGTATTCTAATAACATCATATATTTCTTTTTTCCCCTTCCCCATATTTATTGAGTTACGTATGCGGCATACCTAAATATGCCAATCGGCCATTTTGACCGTTGAAGACATTTTCAAAAGAAACGTCAAATTTCAATATAATACGATTACACAAAATTTTGGGAATTCACCAAAGTTAGTGTATTCTGCGTTTTGATTTTCTATTCTTCATATATTTTTTCTAGTGGTCATTGCCTTTTAGGATATTATTGACTATTATTGTAAACAGTTCAAATTACTTTTATTACATTGTTATTGTTTAGTTTAGCTATTCAGTGAAATATAGCTCCTTACAACTATACATTGTTGCTAATCTTTCTAAGTATACTTGGAATAATTATTTTGATTATTATATATCGAAAAATATATTTCGTATTCTTCTTCAGTTATAAAATTAGTAGTAAAGTAGGTAGGTAGTAGTAGTATTAGTAGGTAGTAGTATTAGTAAAGAATGCCAAAAAATTCTAAAATACATAGAATATTGAGAAATAAAACAAATATAAGCGAATACATATCCGATAGTCCCATTCCACAGGAGATTTTTGGTTTTTTGATTATTTTTTCAAGGCCAATTAGTCGTAATAGATAATGTATATGTTACATGTATGTGTGTTTTATTTTGTTTTGTTCTGCTCTCTCGAAAATAAAATTTAAACTAAAATGAGTCATAAATATCCTTGAAATGTTTTTTATTTCAGTTATGTTTGTGTTAGTGTGGTTGCACCGAAAATTTGTTAAAGTCGCAATTAAAACCAGTATCATAGGTAAACGGAGAAACGAAACGAAGTAAAATACGGTTTCTGTGATACCCCGTATGCCATCAGTCATACAGAAGAAGATGGTTATAAGTTGGTAGATGAGAGAGGCAAAGAAGATAGCGGTAGTGATTCAGAAAACACATTTATTGTGCGTAGACGAAATCATCGCAGTATAAGATTACCGTCATACTCTGATGGTAGTGATCGCGAGCACTCTGAAATTTTTGCCGATGGCACAAATTGGATTGATATGACAGGTAAATCCTCTCCTGGAAGTATGTCGCTGAATACTATTTTCAGGACAACTAGTGGACCTACATCATATGCAAAAATAAATATAATAAAGGGTAACGTAAGTAGTGCCTTTCACTGATAAATCATCGCATTCGGAAGCTGCCCGCTGGTAAAAAAATGGGATCTATCTCAATTCTACACTTTTATTGCCATTTTATATGCACGTAGAACATAAGAAGCAAGGAACCTAAAATAATCTTATCTATGGTCTGAAAAATGGGGGCCAAATTTTTTCAAGAAAACTTGGAGTAGGAATGATTTTACGGAAATCTTATTCGTTTCGATAAAAGAAATGAAAGAAGTCAACGCTTGCAAACAAATAAATTTGCATTGATTTCTACCGTTTGGGATGCATTCTATGAAAACAGGCAAAATTGTTACGTACCCGGACAAAACATTACATTAACTATTTCCTACTAAAGCGCGATGTAGATTCACACAGTACATGCCAAATAAGCCCGATAAATTTGGAATACAATTTTGGTTAGCATGTGATGTCACTAGTAAATATGTTATAAATGGATTTCCCTATTTGAGCAAGGACAAAACAAGACAGTTGAAAACGCCTTTGAGTGAGTTTGAGTCAGGATCTCGTAGGTGGCCTCTTCAGATATTCTTCAATATCCTAAATTTAGCTGGAATAAATGCTTGGATATTATATAAAGAAACTACAGGAGAATATAGTTCTAGAAAAAGCTTTTTGTTTCAATTCTCAACAGAACTTCACAAAATGAGAATCCATGTGGGCTACGAAACTTTACTGATTTATGAACGGCCCTGAAAGACCACATACACGAAAAACTTGCAAGATAGGTTTATGTAATGAAATAAAACGAAGAATATATGTAGTGGTTGTACAAGATCTGTATGTGGTAAATGTATATTCGAAATAATATCACCTTTGTAAGTATTGCGTTGAGAAAAATAAAATCTGAATAATGAAAAACAAAAATATTACTCCTAATAATAAAAATCAATTTGAACTTGTTACTTTTATTTTTATATTTTTCCTAAAATTGGGGGTAAGGGGCATCGGTCTAGAAGGTCAATACACCAGCCCAAATGTCAACCTCACCTGCACGTGGTGCTCCCTGCTAATTAACCAACGAGGCTCTGGCGACCGAGTAACGGCGGGATAACCGAACACCGAGAACCTAGTAAATGATGTTCTCTCCACTGACCCACTGCCAATTTCACTAGTTAGATTGGTAGCTGCTTCAATAACCAGTCATTATAATGCAATGAGTTTTCAACAAAAAGGAATTTTTACCCCAGGTGGTACACCAACTGCTCAGTTGGCTAATCCACCCTCTAACGAGGCCGGCTCAAAGGATTCTGGGGTGAGCCAACCATTGCTATTCCCATTCGATCGAAGTTCAAAATTAGCTAGGTCACCACCTAGACAAATAGAGTTCGCAACTCAGCAGGAAATCGAAAATGCTGAACTACGCAGAAGACTGAGTGAAATAAAAAAAGTCGCATCGCAACTTAGCAATGAAATCGCTAAGTTAAAGAAAGAAAACGAGGAGCTAAAGAAGCCCAATCTGATAGAGGTTGTGGAAACTCCTCTTACTTGTTATAACGAAACCAGTACCCTTGCCCGTACTGACGCTGAGTTCCACACAGATGAGGAGGAACTTGCAAGAGAAACTGATTGGATACACAAACAGAAGAAAAGACCAAGGAAAAAACGAAGAGCAGAATTCTCGCCAGAAGTTGAGGAGCTCTCGCAAGCAAAAGTTAATGAAACTGTCAATCCCGTGCCTGTACCCCAACATCACCAGCGACAAGAACAACGAAAGGTTGCAATGAAGACCAAAGCACCACCGCCAATTAATGTGGTAGGCATTACTGAGTTTGCGAATATCCAAGCTCTAATGAAATCAGTGTCCACAAACGACTATAGAGTAGTTGCACTAAACAATAATGTTTGGAAGATAAACACAAGAGATCCCGATGCATACAGAGCTTTAGCCACAAAGCTCACTGAAGAAGGTAAAGAGTGGTATACATATGAAGACAAAAATAACCGAAACATCAAGGTTATGGCCAGAGGTCTACATCCCACCTGCAGGAAGGAGGATATAATAGAAGATCTCAAAATGAAAGAACTGCAAATTGAAGACGCAGTCAATATCCTTAAACGAGAGAAAGTTGAAAATAGTCAAGGAACCAAGATCGTTAAAAGAGGGCTCCCGCTATTCATGCTCACATTCAACAAAAGCGAAAAAATTGAAAATATATTTAATATCAAAGCAATACTTAATATGAGGGTTAAAATAGAACCACTGAAAAAGAACACGAGATTAATACCTCAATGCAAGAAATGTCAAGCTTATAACCACACCCAAAGATATTGCGGGAGAGATGTTAGGTGTGTAAAATGTGCCGGCAGACACAACGCGAAAGACTGTTCTCTTAGTCGAACCGAACCTGCAAGGTGTATAAACTGTAAAGGACAACACCCAGCCAACTATAGAGGATGCGAAGTAGCGGTACAACTGCAAAGGTTAAGAAATAAAACACGCCAATCGACTCAAAACAGTAATGTTAGAAGAGAAAGGATTCCAACTACAACTAGAGCGCCGACTCAACCAGAGCCCATAGGGCCAGAGAGGAGATCCTACTCTCAGATAACGCAACAAAATACTATTGAAGAAAATCCACTAGAAAGGATATTTCGAAGTATAGAAACGATAAATGCACGCCTAGCAAAACAAGAACGTGGTCTAGAAGCTATATATAAGCGGATGGATAGACAAGAAGCTACCAATGAGCTTACATCAATGCTATACTAATCAAATGAATAGATCATTAAGAATTGTTATTTGGAACGCGAATGGATTACCACAGCATGTTCCAGAACTAGAAATTTTTCTAAACTTAGAAAAAATAGATATATGTCTTGTCTCGGAAACTCATTTAACAGAAACTTCATTTATTAAAATACGTAACTATCAATGCTACCATGCTATTCATCCAGGAGGAAACGCTAGAGGCGGGTCTACCGTAATTGTTAAAAATAATATTAAACATTACGAAGTGCCCGGCATTGAGGAAGAAATTATGCAGGTTAAAACCATAATAGTTGAATCAATATATAATAGGGAACTCAGTATCTCCTCTATTTACTGTCCCCCACGCCATCAATTAAAAAAAGAAGACTACAGTCGACTTTTTAAATCACTAGGATCAAATTTTATCATAGGCGGTGATTTTAATGCAAAGAACACCTATTGGGGATCTAGACTTACAACCTCTAAAGGGAAAGAGTTATTTAATGCAGCTCGCGAGAACAACTGTGAATTCCTCTCTGGCGATAAACCAACATATTGGCCTGCTGACATACATAAAATTCCAGATCTTCTTGACTTCTTTGTAACAAAAGGAGTTTTAGAGGACTACACATGCATTGAAAATAGTGAAGGACTATCATCTGACCACTCACCTGTGATCATGACACTGAGTACAATGATAATAAAAAAAGATAATTCATCTAAGTTAACAAACAATAAAACCAATTGGGATCTATTTAAGAAATTAGTAGAAGATCGAACAAATCTCGGCGAACCAATTAGAACGAAGGTGCAGTTGGAAGATCAACTAGAAATATTTAATAACATCATCCAACAAGCGGCTTGGGAAAGTTCACCGATTTCTCATACCAACGCTATAATGAAACATAACTATCCTCTTGAAGTCAGAGAGCTACTTAGGGAGAAACGGAAAGCTCGCAAAATCTGGCAGCACTCTCGTGCACCGCAACACAAAAATATTCTAAATTTTTTGTGCAACAAATTAAAACAACTAATAAAAGAAATAAAGAACGAAAGCATAACTAAGCGACTACGAGGTCTTTCTGAATTAAAGGATGACGATTACTCGCTTTGGAAAGCAACGAAGGGACTAAAAAGATCCAAAATGCATGTGCCGCCTATCAAATGCGATGACGGTTCATGGGCTAAAAGTGACAAACAGAAAGTCTCTCTATTTGCTGCTTATTTAGAAGAGACTTTTCAACCGTTGCCGAGGCAAACAGCAAATGAAAATACAACAGTCGTAAACAAAGCAGATGATCTTGACATAAGGCTTGTGACTTTATTGGAGCTTAAAACTGAAATCAATAGTAACTTAAGTATCAGAAAAGCTCCAGGTTATGATTTAATAACTGGGCAAATTGTGAAAGCCATTCCCGAGAAAGGTTTGCGTAAATTAAATCAAATAATTAATGCAGCTTTCAGATTGAAATATGTTCCACGACAATGGAAGGTGGCCGAAGTAATAATGATTCCTAAACCAGGCAAACCAGGAAACGATAAAAAATCATATAGACCGATATCACTACTTCCAATCATATCAAAAATATTTGAAAAACTGTTGCTGAAAAGACTCAAACCTATAATAGAAGAGAGATGCCTAATTCCACCACACCAATTTGGGTTTAGAGAAAACCACTCTACAGTTGAACAAGTTCACAGAATAACGGATGTCATTGAGGATGCACTCGAGAATAAGAAAATATGCTCCAGTATTTTCTTAGATGTAGCTCAAGCTTTCGACAAAGTTTGGCACCAAGGGCTTGAATTTAAACTGCATCGAGACCTGCCTAAGCAATTTTATCAAATTCTTAAATCGTACATAACTGATCGACACTTTAGAGTCAAATTTGAAAATGAGTACTCTGAAATAAAAAGAATATCAGCAGGTATACCACAAGGTAGCGTACTTGGACCTATTCTGTTTATTCTTTACACGAGAGACTTACCGAATATTAAACAGTAGCAACATTTGCAGACGATACAGCTATTCTAGCAGTTGGAAAAGATATTTCGGAAGCAACAAGCAAACTTCAAAGTGCAGTTAACACGGTGAGCAACTGGACTAAAAAATGGCGCATCTCATTAAATGAAGCCAAATCAGTACACGTCAACTTTACAAATCAAAATGTAAACTGTATTCCCGTGGTTCTCAACTCAAACCAAATTCCATATGCAAATACAGCTAAATACCTTGGCATGACCCTCGATGCTAAGCTAAGATGGAAAGAACACATCAAGAAGAAAAAAGAAGAGTTAAACATCAAATATAGAAAAATGTACTGGCTCATGGGTAGAAACTCTGAGCTCTCAATACACAACAAATTGCTTCTATACAGGCAAATGCTAAAACCAGTATGGACCTATGGTATCCAGCTTTGGGGTTGTGCCAAGAAAACCAATGTACAAATGATACAATGCTTCCAAAATAAAGTGCTACGAGGGATTGTGAACGCCCCATGGTACATTAGGAATGACAACATCCATAGAGACTTGAAGATGGAATACGTCACCGATGAAATAAAGAATCATGCAAGGAAACACGTACAGCGCTTATCTCTACACGAAAATGCAGATATCCGTCGTATGTTAGACACCACTAACGGCGTGAGGAGACTCCAAAGGCAGAAACCTCTGGAGCTGGGCAGTTTGGTTTAGAATAAGAAAGTATTATAAAATGAGTAACCAATAGGTTACTCATCTTAACCCGAGAACTTAATTTAAGAAAGATAAATTACTAGATGATCTCTGAATCAGTTGTAATATTGTATAAATAAATAAATAAATTTATTAAATAAAAAAAAAAAAAAAAAAAAAAAAAATTTTTCCTAAAATTGTGTAAGAAAAATTAATTGTGTTCACAATAAATGTTATTTTTTGAAAACAATTCTATTTTTTTTAAACAAAAAATGTATTGAACTATATTTAATACTTTGTAAGCACAAGCCATCGGGTCATTTTGACCAGTTAGTAAAAATAGGTATGCAATAAATGTCGGTAGTTCTAGTGTTAATTGAGCCGTTTATTGCACAAATCGATTAACTTCATAAATCAAAATGTTGCGAAATGCGATAAAAAAATGCACATTATTTTTTAAAATTTGCTTCTCTTAATATCAGCTTCCAAGCGGAACCAGGAAATTGAAGGGAGTGTTTTGCTAACGCTAGGAACCTTACTAAAAAATTTCACCCAAGAAGTACAGCCATCAAAGACGGGAACGGAGAGCTGAGAACAAGCGTGGCTGATGGATTTCAGTTAAATAGTTGACCTCCACTTCGCACCTGTCAGAAGTTAAGTGCGCTCGGCTCTATAAAGTTATAGATGAATTAGTACATGCCAAATTAATTTGATGAGAGTCATACATTGGTGTATGCCACGTATAAAAATTCATACTAAAATAACGCCGCTGCCAGCAAAAACAAAAGCGAGGAAAAATATAGATTGTACTGGTTGTGTACGAAACAAAAAATGTTGTCAGTAAAATTTTACTGAGAGAATAGTTGTGATGGTGTTAGTGTGCTGGCATAATGTGCTAGATCTCCGAAAAATGTATGTAAAGATAAGAAATTTTTCTCACACTCATACAAAATAAATCGTTCGCCATTTTTATAGTCAAATGTCCATTTGTTTCTTTTTCGAGTTTAGTTTTGTTAACGGGGTTTTTTGTGGTACATATATAAAAATTATATATATTAAAATAAAACATAGGTTTATCCTGTAATTTAACTGAAACATATATTAAAATACATAAAAAATCGAAATGTACGAAAATGTACAAATTAAAACTTTTATGAAAAGTTTAGGTTATACCAAAATATAATTGTCGAAGTTAAAATCATAAAATTTTACTATAATTATTAAATTTGTGGCAAAAAATTACTATTGAAGGTGTTTAATTCATTGAGAAAGATAATCTTACACAATTGTGTATGTTGATCATTTTGAAAAAAAAAACATTTTACCGTAATACATATTTGTGTAGCTTGATGGGTTGATTAATGTTATTTATGTAATGTGATTTTTTTTAGAAACGTTTCGGCTCGGTGATGCAAAAGCTCAAGAATTATTCAGAATTCTTAACGAGGACTTAGAATTAGAGAGATCCTCTCTAATTGACGGTTAAGAGGCAGAGTATGCATCCTCTCGAAAAACTTCAAATTCAATTAGCTCAGACATAACAAAGTTTGAATGAAACAATCGAACTGGAAACTTCGAACTTGGAGAATGAAGGAATTCCCGAAGATGGCCACGAAACAGATAGAAGCTAGAACATAATAACATTCAAGTCGCTGGTGAATCAGAAATAACAACGTAGATTAAATTTGTGGAAAGATTTTTCCATTCATTCGATGCCACTCAGAATCAGTACTATCTTCACCAAGTATACTGGCAATCAAATATTTTAAAAGATATTTTGATGACGCTCAACTTGAGAACTCGGCCCAATATACAAATATGAATGCACTTGCGGATGTCTCTGGAATTAAACACATCTTCAACGAAGATACAAATATTTTACGGCACTCATTTTTATTTTGGAGGTTGGTAACATTATGTGGATACAAGCGTTGGGTCTGATGGATCAAATGTACTTGGGAAAGTTCATCCAATTATCCATGAATTTAGATAACGTTGCCTGGAATTACCTCGTAACGGATATGTCTTTTCAATAAATGAATAGATGATACCGTTTAGTGGCAGATGCCCTCGTTGAAGGAATACGTTAAAACAATTCAAGGCCAGTTGGGCTAAACAATTTTGTTATCACCACCTCATCAGAACTACTTTTTACGCTATTTGCCGTAGGCACTTGGCGAAACACACTAATACTTAATAAACACATTTTATTAAACACTTGTTTTTTTACCACATACTTGTTTTTTACCTACATTCTGCGAAATAAAAAAACAAGTGTTTAATAAAATGTGTTTATTAAATCATCAGAACTAGTTGTGAACTTTGAAATATCATCATATAAAGGTAAAAATTGAATGACATGGAATTGAATGGGTTCGTGTTGTTATTTTAGGCACAACCCCTCGAGTTACATATCTGTAACGAACCTAACGCAACATAAGTAACACCTATATTCTACCTGACGATGGCAAATCAACATAAAAGTATATGATGTCACGTTGCAGATACATCAGGTTTATATCATCACAATGATATAGCCGACACAACTAAATAGATGCAACAAATATCGCATCACGTTGTGTCTGCCAACCATTATGTCTTACATGGAAATTTCTACGAATAACATGACACCGCATTCCATCTATTTTTTTTTGCAACACTATCCAATAGTGTTTACAGTAAAATCCTAGTTTTAAGATCATTATTATTTTTGTATTCGCCACAGTCACATTGTAGTTTTCTTAAACTTAAAATAAATAAAACAATATCGCTCTGGGTAAAACCAGCGCTAATAAAAAATAAGTGTTTCGTCCAGTGAAAACTATAACTCTCGCCTACCTGACCGAGATTTAGGCTTAGCGCGATTACGCACAGACAGTTCCAGATGGAAGCGTTCTATACTTTGATAGGTATTTTACCACGATACCCTTGTTAGATAAATTACGAGAACGTAATAAATATGGGACTATGGGCCGATCCAAGTAAATCGAATTAAAAATATTCGATTTCCGCTTGACAAGGATATTCTGCGCGGTGAAGCGGCAGAACGTGGTCGCGATGAAAACAAAGTTGTAACCATTAAATGGAAAGACACCAAATGTGTTGTTATACCTTCAACAGCATTTGGAAAATATCTACTATCATCAATAAACAGATGGAGCAAGACTGATAGAAAATATGTTGAGATACCGTGCCTCAAAGTTATAGTGGAATATAATAAAAAAATGAGTGGTGTAGATATTGGCGATCAATTGAGCGAATATTACAGATCATGGATTATAATATCATAAAATGGCGATTAAAAGTTGAAATCCATTTTGATGATCTAGCAGTATAGTCCTGGATGGAGTATAGAAAAAATTGTTTATCCAATGGATTTCCAAAAAACAAAATTAAAAGTTTGTTTGATTTTCGACTGGAAATAGCCGAAGCTTTGCTTGCTTCTACATCTAAACGGAAATTTGACTTCTTAGAAGAAGATGATGATCCTAGCAAAAAGCAAAACAAATTTGTAAATTGTGCGCAACATCCTTCGGATAGTGTTCGATTCGAAAGATATGAACATTGGCCAATAATGGATAATTTAGCAACTGCTCGTGCTTGCAGACTTGCTTCGTGTAATAAAAAAAGTCGAGGTCGATGTGAAAAATTTAAAATGCATATACACTTCCAATCATATGAATAGGTTCACCAAAATTTTTCAATTTTTTTGAAACCGGTAAAACTTTTAATGGTTTTATCAACTGTGAAATCAAAGAGTGCCATGGTTACATAGTTTAAGAACAAAATTTGGCATTTAGAGAGACCCGTTAGCTTTAGTTTTAGATTTTAAAAAAATGTATCAACAAAAATGCGTCATTAGAATAGGTTCACTTAAAAAACAACAAATGAAACAGTGGAAAAAATGATTTTTATTATTTAGTAGTGAGTGTTTCCTCCATTATTTGAAATCACTTCAAAAATCATATTTGGGATTGAATCGTGTAAATATTTATCATCCTATATAGCTGCGATGAGCGAGTCCTGATCCTCAAATTGCCTTCAACATTCATAAACCTTTCTTGTCATTCATCTCCACACATTTCTAATAATATTTAGAACAGGCGAATATGTCAAAACTCAATATGCTCTGCTTGGAACCACTTTTAATTATACGAACCGTATGAACAGGTGCGTTATTCTGTTGAAAGAGCCATTGCATCGGTCCAAAAATGGTATCGGACGAGCACTTTCCAATATAGTTCTGTATGACTCTGCTCTCATTGTACGCTTTATTTGAATTACAATTTATTCGGTTGTCCCATAATAAGTGATTGCCCCCGATATCATAACACCCCCGATTTTGCTGTGTCTGTTCGAAAAATCTCGTTCCTCCTTTCTCAAATCATAAAAGTTGAATCCGTCCGGGCCATCAAAATTAAACTTCTCTTCATCCGTAAAAATTACGTTTTCCCATTTTTCAGACCAACTCATCACTTCTTTTACAAATATTAAACAAATGCTTGACGAGTGGCCATTTAAGAGTGGTTTTTTAATTATTTTCCCATATACTTAGGTAAGGGCATTTTTCTCCTACTTAGGTAATGACATTTTCCGCCACGCTCAAGGTTTATCGTCTGCCCATTTTATTGCCACAATGAATTTTCTGTAATTAATTTGAAGTATTTCCATAAATTTTGGAATATAAAAAAAATGCTACAATATTAATGGCTTATCTCCTAGAACCAAGTCAAAATAAAACTCAACCTATTCTAATGACGCATTTTATATTGATAATTTTTTAAATCAAAAACAAAAGCTAACGGGTCTTTAAAAATACCAAATTTTGTTCTTAAACTACGTAACCATTGAAACAATTGAAAAAATCGTTAAAAGTTTCACCGTTTTTAAAAAAATTGAAAAATTTCGTTGAACCTATTCATATAATTGGGAGTGTATGTCTTCCACAAAGCAGTTGTTTTAAGGACTATCATGTAAAATTGTAAAACAAGGGACAAAAGCTGAATGTTTAGAAACACAAAAAATGTGATTTAATTACGAGTATTCTTTTTTATTATATTTGATAGGTAAAGGAATGTGATAAATCCTATATATTTTGTTATGTTTAAATAAAAAAAACTATTTTGAATTACATTTTGATTCTCAAATTTTTGAGTTTTTTGTTAACTCTTAAAATGTGTACGTCTTTTGGGAGGAAAATGAAAAATCAAACTTTTTCTTGCATTTCCCAGTTAAGATCCTTGCTCCAAAGTGCACTGTGAATTTTATCACGATACACCTATTTTTAAATTTTGGGTGTTAAAGGATTATTTCAATAGTACTGTAATATTTTTGTGCGTTAGAATTCCCATGGGCAATAAAATAATCATAAAACCCAATTATTTGGATCTTGATTTTATAATAATTTACCATATTGTATAAAAACCATCTATCAAGTTCGTACATTTTCTTGCTGTATACACACATATACATACATAAATAATTAATAATCTTTGACAATACGGTAATGTAAACGAGTATAAATCATAAATACACAGCATACTAGAAGAATAATGGCCTTATGTGTCTCTCCATGTTATTACGAAATCATAATTGTATATTTGTTATGCACGAGTACTTGGTATGATATTCTTTATAAATATTTTGATAGAACAAATCAACTTTTTTACATTTGGAAAATGTTGAGACAGAAAATAATAGCAACATACTCGTACAATATAAATAATACGAGTATATTATGTGAGTACTTATAATGTATGGAATTCATTTCGTTTTCTTATCCGGCCAATTAAATATTCATAAAGACTTTATTTTGCCATTTTTCTATTTGCCAGTCAGCTTGTACGTTTTTGTTTATTTGTAATTCATTTTTAGGAGCATGAAAAACATTCTTTCTGACACATACATATTGTATGTATTTTTCTGTATATAATATTATTATGTGTTTACCTAAGAGCTTCTGGTTATTGTAATTATAACACAATTTACATAAATTTGTTGCTTTTGCGGGAATATGGTAAATCCTTTTTTTCCAAAAATAAGCTAATAAATTATTCAAGAATTTATTTAACAATAATTGATGAAATAATACTGTACTGTAACTGCAACAACCAAATAATTAAGACATTTTTATCGTGTAATAAAGGATGTTCTTATTGCAATTTAAAGTGTAAATAATTAATTTTATAATTAAGATATGGGTTTTCACATTGGTCTATATATTATGGCATTTATAAATAGTTTAAGAAACAAATTAATGTAAGGAAATTGAAGTCTAAATCAGTCAAAGTAGTGTAGTGGGCGGAAACCATTTTTTTCAAAATTTTAATTTAATGACGATAAATCGCTTTTCATAAAAATGATTGAATAAAAACGAATACGCTTAAGATTTACATTGTTTTTTGGTTTTAACTAAATTTGGGTATTCTAGTATAGAACTTCGGGCAATTATTGAAAATATATCACCATGGTGATATATTTTCAATAATTGCCCGAAGTTCTATACTAGAATACCCAAATTTAGTTAAAACCAAAAAACAATGTAAATCTTAAGCGTATTCGTTTTTATTCAATCATTTTTATGAAAAGCGATTTATCGTCATTAAATTAAAATTTTGAAAAAAATGGTTTCCGCCCACTACACTACTTTGACTGATTTAGACTTCAATTTCCTTACATTAATTTGTTTCTTAAACTATTTATAAATGCCATAATATATAGACCAATGTGAAAACCCATATCTTAATTATAAAATTAATTATTTACACTTTAAATTGCAATAAGAACATCCTTTATTACAGAACATAATGATTTTCTTGCTTTTCGTTTTCTACGGTTGAATTCAATTTCATTTGTTTATTTTTAGTTTTAACTGTTTAGAAACACGAATATCGGAAAGAGCGAAGAGCCATAAGTAAATTACTGTCTTATTACTTTTTGTGTTTTCCAGTAAAAAATAAAAATTGTTATTTAGTACTTTCCGTTTTAATTTAATATAATTATTTAATTACTATTAAAATAGCCGTAACCACGTGCACAGTAATTAAATTTCAAGAGATTAGATAATTGTAAGATCTACATAATAAGATATGAAATTTTATTAGAATACGCAAACATAATTCTACGCCTTCGCTTCTTCGGATTACAGGAAATTTTACATACAGTTATTGAACGAAATTTCATTAAATTTGAAACAAGATGACGCTTTATTCATTTTATATAACAAAGATACAGTTCTTATTAACAGTTAACTGTTATTTATATAAAAACCAGTTTAGAAAAAAATGTTTTTTGGTAACTTATTATAAATCATTTTTAAACGACTGCATCTGTAACGGAACGGCAGTGTAATGGTTTGGTAGTGAGCGCCACTCTAATTGATTCTACCATTTGGCGCCACTGCAAAGCAAGATATGTGTTCCGTTAGCAGAATGTCACTGCAATCCTTTTAACATGTGATAGCAGCACGTTTGCGAGGCTAGGTTCAGTCGGTGGGTGGAGTACTTATCACTAATTGCAGTAACCTTGATGTGCTGCCGTGTTACCCATACCGATGATATTGTGAGTGAATACTTATATGGAATGAGACGCTTATAAAAAAACAGAAAACTAACAGGAGGTGTTCGTAATTCATTAACGTTATGAATTTGATTGAGAAATTAATCAAAAGAGCTGTAAATAACTCAATGCAAAAAAGGGAATACTAAAACAACAAATAATTAATTAAACAAAGGTGAGGTATGTACCGTCATTTTATTAGCGTGGTCAAGGCTGTTGAAGACCACATGCTCGCCACCCCTTTCCTACAAGCTATACCGTGCATCACATTATTTTTTTGGTACGCTTCCCTGATCAACGTGTTAGCCTTAACTATCTAATAAAGTTTACTCAGACATAGTAATTGGGATATTACTACATTGAACTATAAGAAAATTCAAGAAACATTATTACACCACACGAAAAGAAGCAAATTGTAAATGATAGTATCGTGACAGCAGCAATAAAACACACGAAAAATTAACATGAAATTGATAAATAATTATTGGAATAATTCGATCGGAATATTTGTGTTACAAGTGCATATGAAAGGTTATTTAAACTATAATTTAGCTAAGTATTTTGTACATCACAATTACAACAATAATAATAAGAATAAGAAATTTGTAATTGTAACGTACAAATCTGATTATTTTATAACTAATTTTTTTGGGTCCGCGGCCCTATTGAGATTGCATAAACATACTAATGATAAACATATGATAATTACTAAATTATAAAATATGAAACTATAATAAACATGATCATTAGAAAAGTAATCAATAATTAAATAAAATCATCATTAAGCTAATATAATTATAAATAAATTAATAAATAAATCGTAATAAATATAAGTATTTAGTTATTCATATATAGTTTTTAATTACATTTGTATATACTCCACAGAATTTAAGTTGTATATGTGTATTATGTATATATGATATTTATAATAAATAGGAATATATAAAAAAGGCCGTGATAGACGATGATGATTATTGACAGTTATGCATATTATATCCAAAATCTTGCTCGATTTACCGTTTTGCGTTTTGATGAGCCGTTTTCAATATTATCTTTTCGGCGTGATTCACTGGTACCCGTACTTGAGTACCGTTGCGATAAAATCGAACCGACAATCGAACAAAAATATATTGCGGAGACGCCAGCCGATAGCGGGGTGCCGCCTAAGCGAATACCACCTTGATTTTTATGTGACTCTGCAATCCCCGCAAAAGTACTCAATTTGTTTCGGGTAACGTGGCACAAACTATACACGCTCGTAATAAGTAGCGTTTTTAACTTTTTTTTATTTTTATTTTTTTTTATTTTAAATTCCCGAGCATGATTTATATATTGTAGTATACACAACACTTGTAATTATATAATTACTTCTGCCAACTAATACCTTGAATCGTTTGCTTATAATTCTTAAAAAAACGATCACCGAATGACAGACCACAATTGTATAATTTCAAGTTTTTCGGTGATGAAAATAACACCGAGACACTGTCCAGCATCATCACCATCTATTATCATATTTTTTAAATTATTATACCAATAATCATCACCAGATTATTCGCCACTTAGATTAGGGCTTTCCAAAATAGCTACAAAGACATCAAGAGATAGATTTGGTAATATACAAACGCGAGTGTCACGATACTATCAAACACATATGAAATGTCGTTGCGCAATTGAGTGATAAAAATTCGAACAAACTTATATTTTTAGGCTGCTGGAACATTACCAATGTTACACATCTTATGATCGCCATCATCTATCCCACTTTTTATAAAATAATTGACGGTCTTCTTTTTTTCGTAGGATCCATTTGTTTCAAGATATTTTGATTTGCCAAGTTAAAATAAACGCCCGGTATTTAGACTGTCCGAAACGCGATGTAAGCATTTGTTGTAGAAGTTTCGTCATCAAATTTGTAACAATATCGAAATTAATTTGCTAACACTATTAGGTCATTGTGTCACCTCTATCACCTTTGCTGGCTGAAATTTTCATGAATTTCTTCGAACAAATGATCATATCAAATAACAATCCTTATTTTCGTCATATAATCTTTTGGTATAGATATGTTGATGACATGCTATGTCTATGCAATGGAACTGATAGACTGTTAGACCCATTCCTTACTTGGTTAAATTCTCAATATCCCACCATCGATTTTACGTTAGAAAAAGAAGAAAATAAATGTATTAAATTTCTAGATATAACAATAACCAGGATTAATTCCTCTTTAGACTTCAAAATTTATCGGAAACCCACATATACAGACGCGGTTATCCCTAGTTCTTAGAACCATCCCCATAATATTAAAATGTCAGCTTTCCACTCACTCATAGATAGACTAACAAACATCCCTTTGACAAATTCAAATTATAAACTTAGAGTTTAATATAATTTTACAAATCGTAACGAATAACGGATATGCAACTAGTACTATATTAAAGTTATTAAATAAAAAGCTAAAGCGTAAAACTCTAACGGGTATTTATCCACCGGATAGTCCAACGCGGGAAAATTGTCGTCGCTTAGAGTATATAGGAAAAACAAGCCAACGGATTAGCAACATCGTGTCCAATTACACCAATGTTAGTTTTGCTTTTTATAATATTAACACAATACTCGTAAAGAAAATGATTTTTAACAATAAACCTAGAGTCGATCACCTTTCCAAGTGTTTATAGGATTAATTGCAATGATTGCAGTTTCTCCTATATTGGCCAGACTGGGCGCAATTTTGGAGTTAGAGCTAAAGAACATTTATCTGGTTGCAATCAATCAACTTTTCATAACCATTTAACTTTAGAAAATCATACAGCTAGCTTGAACAATTTAGACATATTACATATACAATCTAAAGGCAGACGTTAAGATATCTTAGAGTCTTACGAAATTCGAAAATCAATATTTCTCAACCAAAATATTCTTAACAAACAGAGAGAAATTCGTTTCTCACTAATTCGTTTCTCACCAACAAAGACCCCACTCTTTTTTATAATTTGACTAATACGTCGAGTAATTAAATGTACTTCAATATACCTTGAATTTTGTTACTCAGCCGATGTGTAGATTAATTTTTATTGCTTATTTTTTGTCCCTCCTTCTTTTGTTTATTTTTTGCTTTTTTCTGCTACATATAACAAATTTTTACTTTTACAAATTAGTAGATACTCCTGATGATGATCTAACAAGTCGAAATCGATCGAGAAATTTTTTAAACTTTTTGAACCAATTTTTTAATTAAAATATTCAAAAATCTAATTTTGCGAAATAAAAAACAAGTGTTTAATAAAATGTGTTTATTAAGTAATTTTCCAAATCAAAATTCCCGCTGAGCTGATTATCAAAACCCTTAGTACAATTTTAAAAACCGTGAAACCAACTTACAAGCTGTCATGCAACATCTTGGTTTTGAAAAATAAATTTTAATTAATTAGGGCGCGCACCCGAATTAATTAAAATTTATTTATTTAATACAATTTAATTTTATTAATTTAAATTTTTTCTCGAAACTATTAATGCTGATCATAGAACATTTTTGATGTGTAAACATCTTTGCTCGCGCCTACCAAAAATTTTTGTATTAGAGTAAACTTGTAAATGAAACGAACGGAAATGACGTATGTACCTACTTCGTTTAAAAAAAAAGCAACAAACTCAATAAAAACAATTTTTTACTATACATGGCATGCTATGCTTGTATGTATATGTATAGTAGTATAGGGAAAATAAAAAAACTAATTTAAAACATCAAATAGAAACCATCAACATTTCCATTGATCAGAAAAATCAATAAAAAATTACGATACGAATTGCGATTACGAAATTACATACTCCTACGATTAAAAACACAGTCAACACTTGTGTACATATATTGCTTTATCACGAGTAACGAGTCTCTAGGAGCTATTCACCACGTCGGCTATCAATGATCATATCTTCTACTAAATGAGGTTATAATGACGTCTTGTTTTTAACATTGAACTGACAGAGTCTCAGGTGACAGTCACGCAGATATGTTCAATTCATTTGCTTTCCGAGACCTGTCTGCGCAATGACGAGCATGTTAATATTGATACGTTTGAATGCCGCGTTCTGTTCCGGAGTAGCAATTCCGGCTGCCGGAGTAGCAATTCCGTCAAAAGATCCATAAAATTAAAGATCCAAATAATTTGCCGTACGAACTTCCACTTGCCATAGGTTGGCCTTACTTTCTCAAAACCAACATTGACGTAACAGATGGACTAGTGAATGGAACTATGGGTTGTCTGAGGTATATCGAATGCAGCCATCCTGGCCAGAAAACGAGAACGATGAAAACGTCAACAGTAAAAAATGTCAAACGTCTCTGGATGGATTTCGGTACAAATTCACAAGGCAAGAAGGTCAGGCGGCTTAAAGCTGGATGGGCGCAGAAAATGAATATCGACCGATGTTTGGTGCCCATTTCTAGAAAAAGCACAACTTTTAATCGAAACAACAATCTGACAATTAATGTTAAGAATAATCATTTTCCAGTTGTACCTGCATGTGCCACCACAATTCATGCATCACAGGGTGGTACATATAATGAGATAGGCAATATATACTCTTACGATAAAAGGCACAGTCCACAACTTGTGTATATTGCTTTATTATGAGTAACGAGTTTCGAAGGACTGTTCATCACGTCGGCTATCGATGATCATGTCTTCTGCCATGGACGTAAAAATAGGATCTCAATGGGTCTTCTTCAAAATGAGCAATCGCGCCTCACTACAAGTCCACTAAGTATAGCTCAAGTTGTAATGGCCAATTTTGTATGAGATAATAATGACGTCTGGTTTTTAAGATTGAACTGCCACAGTCCTACCAGGTCACATCACCTCGATCTAACTGATCTAACTGAGATCTGGATACGCAATGACGAGCATGTTAATATTATTAATTTTGAATGATGCGTTCAGTTCAAGAGAAATGGTCAGTAGGCTGCAGGAGTAGCAATATTTAAAAATACAAGTTGAACTGTATAAGTTCAACTCGCATAAGGAAGTCATCGTTGGACTAACAAATGATATGACGGTAACAACACAACCCATTGATGATATATACTCGGCTGAACCTCAGCTTCTCAAAGAAAATAAGATGCTTTCTGTAGTTGTATTCGCCTCGCCGAAAAAATCTGTCGAAGACATAATGAAGTTCATACATTTCGTCCTTGCTCCATATTCTAAAAGAATTTCAAAAATTCTCCAAGAAGACCATCTTTTGCCGATGATTATGAGCGGGGATTTCATTATTAATTTTGCTGAAGCTGAACCACTTATAAACTTCCTGCGAGACGAATTCGATTTGCACATGAACTCAGATCGAAATATATCTACTACGAGATATGGAACGACCATTGTGCAGTTTTTCAATGAAAATTTGAAAAGTTTGAGTCGACAGTATATGTATCTTATTTGAGCTACAATAATCCAATTGCGTCGATTATACCGAAAGAGTAATAGACCAATTTAACGATAATAAACAAATGAAAAACTATGGTTAGTAAAATTGTATTCCTTCTTCCTTCAAAGTAAACTGTACGTGTACGAACGCACTACACACACGCCATGTTTACACATCTCCTTGAGAGTACTAATGGACTCACTCTTTTTTATTGTAAGAGTAAGGTCGCGAAATCTCAAATCGCGAGCAAAGTCTAAAAAAACATTTTTTTGTGCTTATTTGATGGACCTTATAAAAATGTTACTGAAGTTTCTAAGAAGTACCCTCCTTAATAATTACATGTTTATCAAAAATTCCATAATTTATTTCCAGTAAATTTATTTTGTTACCCTTGATACATTTTCCCCAGTTAAAAGAAAGGTTTTAAGTTTTTACACGTTCTTTAACTTTTCTATTTTGTAAGTACCTATGTACCTTGTTAGCAAACGTCATGATATTAAGAATGTACTCATCTAAAAATAGATATTATATGAGTATAAAAAAGTTTCTATTTATTATTTATTTATAGATAATAAGTTTATGGTTTGGTTAATTAATAACTAATGAATGTTGAGAATGTGTGTAATACAACCCAAAAATAATGAAAAATAAAATATGAATAAGTGCTTCTTTACAATTTTAAAAATATTTTGAAAATTGTTGAAATATGATACACACTAATCTTTTTAGATCGATGCTTGGTGGTTTTAAATTGCTTTAGATCGTTCGGCAAGACCGGATTTATAAATTTATTTGAAATATCCAATCTGGTAGTTATTCTGGCATTTGATAACATTGGTAGTTTTCCGGGAACCATTGCCTTTGGGATGATTCACATATTTTTTGGTAATTTTTGAAAGTTTTATTTGCTATTTCATGGTTGTCCAATTCAAGGGTGGCACACTAATGGATTTTAGGGTAATTTTTAAATAACTATATGAAATGTCTAATTCTAAATTCTAATTTCAGGAAATTCTATTATAAGTTGTGGAGTTGCAGGAGGATTAAATTAATAAACCTTTATATTATTTAGGAAGCCGGAAAATATTAATTTAGGATTAAATTTCAAGAAATATTCATATGCTTGTGAAATAATATTTCTTTAAAATATTAGTTGCTGATTGTGTAGACTAGGTGTCTGTAACCGGGACGATTCAATCAATCAATTTTGTTTGTTTGATATCCTGTGTAAGAATTTGGTCGTGCATTCAGAATCAATTGTATATTGTTGAATTAATTGCACATGGATGTTTTATGAAAATTAACTGTTACATGTGACAGATTTATCGAGCCACCTTAATCTAAATATATAAGTAGAAAGTGAAGTTATATTTTAAGATTTTCAAAATTTTTATTATTCCATCTACTACATGATCGTTTTAGAATGTCTGCAGTTGAATTGTAATAAAAACTATTCTAATAACACATAAAAGTTGAGAATTGCCAACAACAATCTAAATTAAAAAAAAATATGGATTTTATTTTTTCAGTTATATAGTTTTTAGTTGGATATATTACAGTTTTAGAATCAATAATAATTTTTTTTATATTTTATTTCCAAGTACAGTTATAATATTTATATATGGATAATCTATAATATGTACTAAACTATAAAAATGATAATGATAACAATAATAGTAATAATAATATATATGATAACAATAAAATCTATAAAATTTTCATTTTATAAATAGTTCAATAGTTGTTAATAGCTTGACGATAAAATATCGATATAATTTGATAAAGTTTCTTTCTGCAGAGTAAGTGCCATTCACAGAGACAGGCGATCCGAATTATTACTGTATAATTGGCGGAAAGTGGTAATAAAAAGCCAATGAAAAATATGTAATTAGAAATGTGTTTACTTCAAAATTTTTTATTGATGAATTATTATAGTTTTTATGAGCACTAGAAAATTGACGAGAGAAGCTGAAACTGGATTGTCCCTAAACAAAAAGTCTATGACATTCAAGAATGGTTTAGTGATCTAGAGATAATAAAAATCGATATTCGATTAATATCGCATAAAAATATTGTATATTATTAAATAAGGTTACTATTGGGTATACAAATAAGTCTCCACCGTTCAACTAAAGATTTTGCCACCAACAAGTTATGTTATGTTATGTTGTATCAGCATGACGCAGAACTACGTCCATCAAGTGTGCAATCTAAGAAAATGCGATTTTGATGTCTACATACACGTTTATATTTTGAAAACTATTAATGGTAGAAACGTGGTTAATATCTCATTGGAAAGATCAAGGCTGACTCTAAAATAATACAAATCTGACAATTATGTCAAAAGTTATGACAAGTTAAAATTACGATTTTTGTTGGCATATTTCTAATATGGAAGTTTCGAGTATAAATGAAAATGAAGAACGGCTAAATAAAAATTAATTAATTACTTACATCACTTAGATATTGAAACTGACGAGATATTATCAAAATCTGATTTTCTTGCTCTGAGTGAGATTGGATGCACGAAGATCAACCGATTAAAATTAGAGGATTTGAATTGAAATCATACATGAACAACACTATTCAGTTGATCGATTCAGTTGGTGATATTTGTCTATTGTTCTATCCGGATGTTACTTTGAATGGTTTGTTAAAATTTATACATGGTTCCATTTACATTCATCCGCATGCTAAAGACAGAAAATTCAAAATTAATTGATAAACGGTTTACAGTGGATAAAGAGGTTCCAATAATTTTAATGGGTGATTTTAATGTAGATGTTAAACGGAATGCAGGAGCGTGTGAGTTTATGAAGCATCATTTCAATCTAGATATGGTTCCGGCCAATTATCCAAGTACATTAGGGAATACTTAAATAGATTTGTCATTTATTAGAAAAATAGCTCCAGAACTTTTTTCATCGGTTTGTTACTTTTCGTATCATAGGCCAATTCTTCATAAAACTGTGTTGTAAAATAATAAAATGTTTCGAAAGCCAAAAAATACGTACCTTTATATGAGTAGAGTAGATCTACGCCCAACAACCTCTGCGGCTATGTCACCGAACAGAGCCTACCGTATTTTTTTTCTTGTGAAAATGTTCAGTTTTGAGCCGAATAAGCGTCATTTGCTGGTACTTTTGATTTACCGTTTGAGATCGGTTAATTTAATGTCCAAAACAAAAGACGTAGCACGGAGTAACTTAACAATCAATTTTACATAATTTAAAATCATTGGTAATCAAGTTGGGTTCCATATGAACTGAAGCCGATAGATGTTTAAAGCCGTTTTTATGCATGTGAAAAGTTGGCATAAACGAAAGGGCTTTCTGCATCGCATAGTCACTGGTGTTGAAAAAAGAAATCATATTTACTACCTGGCCATTCTTCAACATCAACATCCAAGCCGAATATACACGGAGATGTCTTATGTTGTGTATTTAGGAGGGATCAGCTTGGTGTCGTGTATTATGTTTTGCCAAATCCGAATGAAACCATTACTGTACAGCTCTCTGCTCTCTACAGAACACAATTGACGAGATTGAGCCGAGCACTCAAGGTAAAATGCGCCTACTACTACTCCAGATACGACAAAATTATTCTTGCATGATAATGTTCGTCAACTTCTAGCTACTTGGAAACACTCATTTGGGAAGTTTTATTCCACCCCCCGTATTCACCAGACGTTGCCCAGTCTGATTACCACTTGTTTATATCGATGATGCAGAGTCTGTTTGAGCTGCACTTCACCCTATATGAAAACACCAAAAGCTGTTTTGATTCATGGATAGCCTCAAAAGAAGAAGCGTTCTTCCGAAGTGGAATTCGTAAACTGAGAACTTTCTTTCTGACAAGATGGAAACCAAGCTAGCGACAAACGGTTGATGTCATATTGTAGGTGAGGTTTGTTGCTAATAATCCTGAAAATATGAACCAAAAGTTTTGGGCTAATTTTTTAGCAATTTGACCGAATGTGGCCGGCCGATTTGGCATTTTTCAGTTTTTTGGCCAAAATGACCCTCCGCCCTAATTTTCTGAAACTCTTTTATATGCTATTTGATAGCTGGCGTCAATACCTTTCCAACGATATGCATATGTTCGGAGTACGTCAAATAGGTTCGGTTCACAACATATACCAAAGCAAGATTATTTGGTGACGTCATTGAAAAATTTAAAAATGTCATAACTTTGGTGTAAATCATCCGTTTTGGACGTTAGAGGTGTTGTTGAATTGGTATTGAGGTCTACAATTAAAATTAAAAAATAATTGGGGCACATTTTGGGGCAGTTATACCCGAAAAACTGATTTTTGGGGCAATTTTCAGAAGGTCATGTCTCCACTCAATGTTGGTAGAAATTCATGCTTTTATACAATATTTGGGTTTACTTTTCAAGACCTTTCCAATGATATATAACATGAACCTGGCGGCCTCAAAGGGAAAAAGTTCGAAACTAGCTGTATATATACGAGTTCGACTTACAGCACAATAGGTGCTTTCGTCACTCGTTTGGACTGCCGTCCAAAGTGATAAGGGTTCCCTCTGCAGTTATAAGATTGGCATTTTCTTTACTAAGTTCTTCAACTGCAACCATTAAAGGTTCCAATACTAAAGAAACTTCCTTTAAAACGTGAGTGTCCTCGTCAGCAAACTTTTCCGAACCCAATTCACTTAATGCTGAGTTAATACAGTTAATTAATTTTAAAAATCGATTAACTGCTAAAATGAGTATATTCCAGTGGGTTTTGCAGTCCAGAATTAGTTTAAGGTTTTTTTCCTTCTTGTTGCACTACCTACTTTGATAAAATATCGCTTCGAACTGCTGACTTGATCTAAAGCTGACTTGATGTTTGAAGTTAGAGAAAAGGCTTCATGTTCCGATATTTCTTCGAACAGCAAATTTCCATCGTTGTAGTAATTTTCATTTACTACGTCAACGTCTCTTCGATTATCATCATCATCCTGATCTGCAATGTCGTCGTCTTCATATAATATTTCTTCTCTTTCTGTAACCTTTTTATATACTGCCTTTACAACTACTAAATGTATTGCATGATTGTAGCATAGCTGACTTACTATTCCGATTAGCTTTCCGTATTTAACCATAACGTTAGCACCATCATGGGTTAAAGCAACTACATCTTTATTCAGTTGTACTCCATATTCTAGCAGACGGTTTCTTACAAGACTTTCAAGTACTTCCGATGTGCAACTCCCATTTATTTTAACTAAACCCAAAACAAATTTAGTAGTCGCCGAGTGAAGGGCGATGAATCTCCTCATATTAATGTCAGTCCACTCATCAACCGTAATGCTAAATTTCATGTTAGTTCCAAGTAAGCTTGTTATTATTTTGTAGGTCTCTTGTTTCTTTTCTTCAAAGAATTCCATGGCATGTTTTTGGACAGTGGTGACACTTTTCGGCATTGTATAATTTCGATAAGCAACAAAACCTTTGATAGCTTCAGACTGTGTGATGGATAGAAAGGAAAAGCCATCTTTTGCTGCACATTTTGCTAAAATTTCATTCAAGGATTCCACTTTAGTTCTTTTGGCTTGCACAGACTCTGGTTTTTCTAAAGCTTGATGAAATTTAATATCATGTTTTTTGACTAGATGATTTTTCATTGCAGTTGTGTTTCCTCCCTTGCAACTGCTTTTAACACAACAACCTTTGACAGTACACTGAGCTTGTTCATTATTTAGTTTTCACCCTGCAGAACGAGCAAGAGGAGGGTCAGCTATATTTATTAGGGATAATATCAAACATCATGAAGAATTAAAAATAGAAAAAGAATCCATGCAAGTAACCACCGTGACGGTTAAATTTGGTCATCACAACACCTGTAATATATCTGCAATATATTGCCCCCCACGGTATAACCTAAAAAAAGAAGACTACATTAATCTGTTCCAGAAATTGGGAAGTAACTTCATTGTCGGAGGTGATTTTAATGCATAAAATACCTTCTGGGGTTCAAGATTAACCTCTCCAAAATGCAAGGAATTTGCAGCTGGCCAATACTCAAACTGTGAATTTTACTCAGGAGGGAAACCGACGTACTGGCCAACAGATCCTAACAAAATCCCAGATCTAATAGATTTCTACATCACTAAAGGCATATCGGAACGCTACATCTTCTTAGAAAATGATGAAAGTCTAATATCTGATCATTCTCCTGTTATTATGACGGTTAGTGAAAATGTAATAGAAAAAACAAATTCACCACAACTAACAAACAACAAAACAAATTGGGAATTGTTTAAGCAGTTAGTGGAGGAAAAAATAGAACTTCAAGTGCCAATCAAAAGTGAATATGAAATAGAAGAGGAACTAGACCAGCTCCTTCATGTCATACAATGGTCGGCTTGGGAATGCACCCCCAAATTATCATCCAGGAAAGAAAACGCCGTTATTTACCCAATAGAAGTAAGAGAATTAGTGCAGGAAAAACGAAAAGCCCGAAAGAAATGGCAGAATACACGTGCGCCGCAAGATAAAACCACCTTAAACAACTTGTGCATCAAACTTAAGGTACTCATAAAAGCAGTGAAAAATGAAACAATTGGAAAATATCTCTGTTCTCTAGCCCCAACTAAAGATACCGACTATTCCCTCTGGAAAGCAACAAAAGGAAAGCAATCAAAACAAACGATGGGAACTGGGCTAGAAGTGCGAAAGATAAAGCTGACCTGTTTGCTGAACATCTTGAAGAAACATTTCAACCTCTAGGTCGGCAGACCAGTTACGAAAACACTGCTGATACGCCCAGAATATCTGATTTCGAAGATATCAGGCCTGTAACATTGAAAGAACTAAAAGCAGAAATTAAGAACATAAAAACAAAGAAAGCTCCTGGTTACGATCTGATAACAGGGCAAATAATAAAGGAGCTGCCTGAAAAAGGGACCCGTAAATTACTGCACATAATCAATGCGATCATGAGGAAAAAACATGTGCCAATGCAGTGGAAAGTAGCAGAAGTAATAATGATTCCGAAACCGGGCAAGCCACCGAATGATAGAAAATCTTATCGGCCAATTTCACTTCTACCAACACTAGCGAAATTGTTTGAGAGGCTGCTGCTCAAAAGATTGAAAATAACCATAGAACAACGAAACCTTATCCCAGAATATCAGTTTGGTTTCAGGGAGAAACACTCCACTATTGAGCAGGTTCACAGGCTTACAGATGTCATTGAGAGTACATTAGAAAGGAAAAAGGTTTGCTCTGGTATCTTCTTAGATGTGGCACAGGCCTTCGATAAGGTATGGCACAGAGGTTTACTCTTTAAACTACATAGAGATTTACCAAAACAATATTTCTCTCTCTCTCTCTGGCACTATATCCCATCAAGGGATTTGGCCGCCTCAAATGAGGTTTCATAATCAAATTTTCATTTCGGATAATGAGTGATTAATTCATTGATCCTAAACCAGCCGTGAAATTTTTTCCTTGTCACCACCGGGAATCGAACCCGGGACCTCCGGTCGCTGGAGCAAGCATGCTAACCACTTTGCCACCGGGGCGGCCAAAACAATATTACATGATTTTAAAATCATACATAGAGAATCGCCACTTTCGGGTGAAATATAGATGAATACTCCGAGCTAAAAAAGATCTCGGCAGGAGTCCCACAGGGTAGTGTTTTGGGACCAATTCTTTACTTACTCTACACCAGAGATTTACCTCATTTAAACGATGTTACCGTTGCAACATTTGCTGATGACACTGCAGTTCTCTCAGTAGGAGACACTATCGAGGAATCGACAACGAAACTTCAAGAAGCATGTGACAAAATCATAAAATGGACAAAAAAGTGGCGAATCGGGCTCAATGAATCAAAATCCACGCATGTGAATTTTACTAATCTAAAAGTCAGTTACAAACCTGTAATCATTAACGGTCAGCAGATTCCGTATGCAAATAAGGCTAAATATCTAGGGATGACCTTAGATACCAGGCTCAGATGGAAAGAGCACGTTAAAAAGAAAAAAGAAGAACTTTATATCAAATATCGAAAAATGTGTTGGCTGCTCGGGAAAAACTCGGAATTGTCAACCGAAAATAAATTGCTACTATATCAACAGGTGCTAAAGCCTGTATGGACTTACGGAATACAGCGCTGGGGCTGTACAAAGAAAACCAACACTAAAATAATACAAACTTTTCAAAACAAAGTGCTACGTGGTATAGTTAACGCTCCGTGGTACATTAGGAATGATGACCTTCATCGGGATCTAAATATCCCGACGGTCCAAGAAGAAATAAAAAAACTTGCAGTAATACATGGACAACGTATTTATCAACACGTAAATGAAGAGCTTCGTGGTATGTTGGGCACCTCCCATGCAGTAAGACGATTGCAGAGAACGAAACCAATTGATCCAATCCATTAATTAAGGACACCAAAGCAAAGACTACTTCAGTAAATAACCTATAAATGGAGCCGGCCAATGGGCGTCTTCTCATTCACAAGTGATTAAATTAAGAAAGAAAAATTTCTAGATGAATTGTATTCAGTTGTAATAATTTAAAAAAAAAAAAAAAAAAAAAAAAAAAAAATTATTTAGTTTTGAAAAATTTTCTCAAACTTTTGATGTCTTACTCATTTTGAAAGGATTACAAGTTTTTTTATCTTATATATTAATATGCTTAATTTTTAGTTTGTGCTCCCTTTTTAACCTACATATTTCCTGTGCGCGTATCTTAATGAAAAATATATCAGGTGAAAGGTATTTTTTCATATATGTGCAGAATATATGTTTCATTAAGGAACGTGCACGGGAAAAGTGTAAACGCCAAGAAACGTTTTTCCTATACTGTACATCTTATATATTAATCACTACGCCAGAATGTCATGACAAAATATGTATGTTTGTTTTGAACCGTCATTACACCGTGACAATACAGAACAAAACAGAGAACATAAAATTATTTTACATAAATACAAACATTTTGGTGTAAAGAGGTGTGAGTGTAAAAATACAATTTTGTCATGGCACTCTATCGTCATGACAAAATTTTGCGAGTGAAGATCGACCTTAATACTTACACAAACATAATATCTATGAAATGTTTGGAATAATAATTTTCGTCCGATTTCAGGCAAAAGTCATGGGATCTCTTAATTTACATATGCGAAAAGGTTAAGTGGGAAGTTTCGTCCCGATATGCAGTTGATTTGTGTCCCAGTATATTTCGTAACGGGATAATTAACTAAGCTCTTAATTTCATGCTTGAATTAGCGTGACGTGTTTCTGCTTTTTGTGTGGTGGTAAATCGACTATATAATCTACATAAGTACATTAGTTGAGTACGTCAAAATTATTCATATACAAATGAAAATAACACACAAATACAGCGATCTTTTTGTACATTTCATATTAAATATTTAGATTAAAGTTGCGCACTACGGCAATTGTGTGTTTTTCCCTTTTGAGATTTTAATATTTAGAAATGGTGCGTTTCGACAACATGTATGCGAGTGCAAATGAAGACCAGAAGTGCGTCATTAATGAGGTCCGAAGTGCGCTCGAATCTGAAACCCTGTCAGCAATGGGCGTTCTCACGCCACGCATGAAGTTCTCACCCTCGGAAGGCACCTTCTCATTTAAAATGTCTCGCCTCCAATTTCCGGTCCAGTTCGCGTTCACCATAACCATCAAAAAGAGTCAGGGTCAAAGCTTGAAGAAGGTAGGAGTGTACTTGCCGGCCCCCGTATTTACACACGGTCAGCTGTATGTGGCTTTTTCACGATGCCGCTCATTTGATGGACTTAAAGTGTTTATGGTTGAGACAAGCGATCAATCAGCTGATCGGGACGGGCGCATCACAACAAAGAATGTTGTTTTTGTAGAGATTCTACGCATGTAAATTGTAATGTAAGTTCATATTTTATTATCCTTTTGTACATTTCTTATTAAATATTTAAAGCGTATATGAATTTACTTTATTTTTGATAAAAGTGCATCAAATTTATATCTTAAAAGATCTTCTTAATCATTTCTAAACCAAAAATTCAATAAAATGTAATCACGTGACTGATTATTCAGTCACAGGTCAGCTAGTTAATATAATTAATGAAAAATTTCTTACTTACTAAGTAATTAATACCACAAAACCAAGTACTAGTATCAAGTTCTGATCCTAAAAAATAAAAATAATAATTACCTACTTAGATAATGCGTAAATGTATAGACAAAAAAAACCGTCAAGATTACCTGGGGCGGTATGTTGTACCATCATTTCGAATCGAAAAAAGTTGAAGTTCGAAAAAAGTCGAATAGAAAAAGTGAAAGTTGTATCATTTTTGCTTTTCGAAAATGGTACAACATATCGCCATTCGACTTTTTTCGAATTTTGATTCGAAATGATGGTACAACATACCGCCCCTGATTTTTTTTAATAAATACTAAAGGATTTTGTATTGATCATCAATAAAATAACACAAACACTATGCACTGCACACAAAATTGTATTTATTAGTTTATTATTAAATAAAAACAAAGAATAGGCCGTCATGAGAGAGTATGACAAGAGAGAACAGAATATCAAAATATGTATGTACAGTAAGAAAACAAAATTTCATTTGAACAAAATGAAAATGTTAAACTATACGATACAATTTATATGAATCTGGGGCGGTATGTTATACCATCGCTTCGAATCGAAAAAGTGAAAGTTGTATCATTTTTGCTTGTCGAAAATGATACAACATACCGCCATTCGACTTTTTTCGAATTTCGATTCGAAGTGATGGTACAACATACCGCCCCTGGTTACTTCAGTTCGAATGATAACAGTTTTCTCTCGATTTGTGTTAGTGTTAAATACAGTTGTTCAGTAATACTGGAATATTGGCGATTGACAAGGGTGGGCAGTAACGAATTACATGTATTTGAATTACGTAATGAAAACACAAATTGTAACTTGAATTTTAAATATTATAATAATCCAAATATTGTAATTTGTATTTTAATTAGCTTTATTTCCAAAAATTGTTACAATATTTATATTTTAATTACATACATTACTTAATTGTAGTTTTAAAATAATTTTTTATACATTTAAATTGAAACCCTTCTATATTTTGGTATGAAAATTAAATTGCTAATGAACTATAGGGGTTTTTACGGTTTTGTATATTGGTTCATCGGGAAATTTGTTAGTTGTCAAATAACCACAAATAACCTCAAAAAGTTAGTATGTACTTATACTAGATTCAGATTAGTGTGTTATTAAACATGTCTCTACCATTAATTTTAGATGGTACATATTTTAAAATATCAGAAAAAGAGTTAAAAGACGCGAATTTGAATAGTAATGTTAATGTCAAAGCGATTTGCTTGCTCTGTCCTAAACCAATCGAAACTCGCGGGAGTCTAAAATCCACATCAAATTTTACCACTCATCTGAAGGTATAACTTTATAAAATTGCTTTAAGATCCGTACATGGATCAACACTAACCTGAAAATATTTATACTATTTTTAACAAATTTTAGAGAGTCCATCCAGAATCAGTCGAATCATTTGAAAAATACAAAAAAGAGAACAAAACGCCACACGAAAACAATTTAAAACAAACAACATTGGGAAATGAATTTTTTGAAATGTACATAATTTTAAAATTTTGATTTGATTTTTGTCCAACATAATTTATTTATATGTGGTTAACTTTTATTAGATTTGAATGCTGATGTCACAATTATGTCGAGAAGAACCTTGAGCCGAAAAATAGCCGATAGAGATGAATTTGTTCTATTAAATTTAAAAACAATCTGTAAGTGGACTCCGTTTGTATCAACAACGGTTGATATTTGGTCTACTAAATATAGAAGCTGCAAGGGTGTAACTGTACACTCGGTAAGGAACAACACGTTTTTTTACTAAATAATGTAAAGTAAAGTAGTCAATTTCAAATTATCAACATTTTATAGATAGAACCAAAAACACTAGTTAGAAAGAGTGCAGTTCTTGCTTGCAAGCGGTTTGTTGGGGTTCATGCATACGAAAAAATTGCGGAAATTCTGATTGAAATCACACGAGAATTTGATGTAAACCACCAAAAAATAATGTCAACCGTGACGGACAACGGGTCAAATTTTGTTAAAGCATTTAAAGAGTTTGGCTATAGATTTGATGATGAAATAGATTCATCGGATATAGTTCAAGTTCACAATGGTAAGATATATCTTTTTAAAATCAAAGTTTAAAATAAACGAGACACGTATTTCCAAATACAAATTTTTTTATGTTTGTAGACTTAGACACCGATATTGAAGGTGACCAACCATTACCAGAGCACCATGTTATACGACCAGACGAAGAAGAAATGCACAACGTTGAATTGACATATGCATCAAATGTAGTCAAAGATGTTTGGGAGACAACGTTTTTATTACCACTCCATTTACGATGCGCTAGTCACACATTAAGCCTTTTGGCTACGGCGGACTATATTAAAATTTTAAAAGACAAACACACAACATCAAAAATCCATTTTCCGGCTATTGGAAAGTGCACATTTCTGTGGAATGCTTCGAGACGGCCTAAGACTGCCGAAATTATTAAAACTACCATAGATTCACAATTAAAATTTCCAACAGCAACAAGATGGAATTATTTGTATGATGCAATCCCCCATCTTTTAAAACATAAAGAAAAACTAAATATTTTATTTACTAAAAACGGTATTCATTGTACGTTTAAGCAACTAGAACTGGAATATTTAGAAGAAAATTGTTTTATTTTTAAACCAATTGCTTTAGCCTTAGATAGCCTCCAGGGCAAAATGATTGCTACTATGGACAATTATATCTGACGTTATTTTCATTGAAAGTAAAATTAGAAGACTGCAATCTCAAAATGTACTTCGATACTGCAATGGGGTACTGACAGAGCTTATTAAATATTTGGAACAAAGATTTAAATTATTTTTTGAATTTTCACCTGAAATGAATCATGCTCTTATAGCTACTTGCTTACATCCGCTTGTCAAAATGAGCTGGTTACCAGATATTGATAACCATACAAAAATTAAAATTCAAAGTATTTGTTTAAATGCAATTGAAAAAAGTAAAAGAGATCACCAACTTTTGAATGGATCGCTTAGTTCTAGTGCAGATCTTGATCAGGAAGACGATGCTAAAAGTTTCTTCGTTTTCGACTCTACCTCAAACCACCAACAAGCATTAAATAAATCAAACCTGGAACTGGAACTTATTGAATACCTGGAGGATAAAAATAAATCATTTGAAATTTTAAAAAATTACCCGAATATAAAAAGAGCTTTCTCGAAGTACAATACGAGCCTATGTTCGTTTGCACCAGTTGAGCGATTATTTTCTCTTGCTGGCTTTATAAATTCAGCAGCAAGAGGGTCATTATAAAATGGTGTGTTTGAAAAGTTAGTCATTTTGAAAGGTAACCAAGAATTTTTATCTAAATAAATGAAACAATTAAAATTGTTGTAGTATAGTAAGAATACCGTAATTGAAATAAACGTGCAATAAATTTGAATTTAAAAAATCTAAAAAGGTTTTTTATTGTAAAAATAAGAGAAATTTTGTGTTTTTATTAAAATAATTGAAATTTGTATTTAATACCCTACCCCTATTATGGTTTTCGCATTTGACATTCCCGGCGAATCCAACTTACATTTTTGGTATTACGATTCTCGCCTAAACGAGCTGAACTGTCAAAATGATTCGCCATCTTTTTGTAGGCGAATCTCATAAAATTGGTATTCTGTTTTCATTTCACAGTCAAAATCAAACAATGGAGGTTCACGTGTAAGAAATTATATTTTTATAACATGAAGAAAACCACAAATGCCAGCAAATTTTCGCAATTAACGGAAGAGATGGAGAAAAATCCCGATATTTTCGCATAATAATATTTTCATTTCATAATATTTTCATCTGGTTTATCAGAAAAAGGTAGATCGACACTAGACAACATGATTTTTAACTGATTTCAGATTAATTGAAACAAAACCGTAATTTATAAACAAAAAATCTGGATAATATATGATTACAACAACACAATTATTGACAAAAAACCGCAAATGTCGAAAAAAAATTGTTATAAAAATTATTATTCGGTATTACTAGATGTGTACTCGCCAAAATAAAGGCGAAAACCATAATACGAAAACCCAACTCCCACGAATTTGAGATTCACCGTGAATCGTTCGGCGATACGAAAACCGTAATAGGGGTATTAATTAAATATTAAAATTCGATGTATTTGTAATTGTTATTTTTATTACAATGATTAGTCGCTATATTAACTTGTATTTCAATTACTTATCTTGATGTAACCAACCAAGTGTATTTTAATTACACAAGAAGAGTAATTTGCCCACCCTTGGCGATTGATAGGCTTCGAACATTTGACGGAAACTAATGGAGTTTGTGGAGGTATTGGTTGATGAGAACCATTGGTATATGAAGGTTGTATTAAGATTTTTAGAATTGATTGTTAATTTATTGGCATCAATAAATGTTCTGCAGGACTCATGAATATAAACAGTCTCATATTTTGAGATCGTTTAAAAGATATGAGGCATTCACGCGATAATTGGTTTTGTTAGCGTCATAGATTTTCACAGTATCCTTACAATAACACAATTTTGGATATTCAAATCAATGTAGATTGCCCGCAACCTGGCACTCCTTGGATTGATGTAATGTACAAACTCGATCATTATTAATCCATCGTAACCCCAGCGATGATCAGCTGAAAAAAACAAATACTCTGAGTGGTGATAAAGAACTGGCAGAATACAGTAGTGTACCAAACGTTTTTCAATAAATCATTGACATTCATTTACAATAAAGGGGAATTTTTAAAGTTAAGGACGTTTTCCTTGAGCTTTGGTTGTAACTTTCAACTTCCTCCTCTGAGTAATAATTTGGAAATGCTGGAAGAGTAACGGCATTTGGGCTTTCGAGTGTTTACCACGTAATAAACTTCAAAATCATATTAACGTGTATATACTCATTGTGAACCGCTTTATGGTGCTGCTGATCTAATAAACAAGTTTTACAAAATTGTATCGTTGCTATTACTTAGTAAGCCAGAGGTATTGATTTAATACTAAACAGGGTTGTGTACGGTACGATTGGTTCTCCTAATCAAGTAGAGAAGGTTCATAAATGTATCAGTTGTATTAGTTGTCGACACGTAATCTATTATGTTGCTACATAGCGATTTTTTGTGTTTCTGATGTCGACAACCTAGGGAAAGAGATTAAAAACATAATTTTCTATTTATTTTACGTTATCTGGTCTAATTCACTTAAATTATTTGTTAGTTTGGATCGACTCCTATGATTATCTGAACTCTGATATATTTTGCATTTGGTTCTATATTCAACATTATAAAATACGAGTTTGTAGTTTCTGTTGATCGAGGTACAAACGAAGGTAGAGTTTTTGAAATATTTTCTAACGTTGCTAATTTTGACGGTCCGACAATTTGCCAAATATTTTGAGAAATCAATTTATAAATAGTATCCAATGCATTCCATGTACAGTATTATAATTCCATTATGTATGTGACGTAATGCAATCTTCAAATACTCTCAGAAGTATAACATAATAGGCTAAATCTTCTCTGATTAAAGCATCGTTCTTTTCGCAACAACTTTTAAAGGGTTTAAATGCACCATAGTCGCACGGCTGCAATATTCTAGCATTTTTAGGATATTGAGACTTGACTTTAAACATTACCATTAATAAAATAACTAATTGGAAAAGTTATATTAATTTAAACTAGAATCGAACGGCTATTTATCCACTATCTGAGATTTTTAATTTGTAGGTGGATGTATAGTAAAGACTTCCGTATTTATTTTCGTGCTTATCTGTACCGATCAATTATCATCGGCATAATGGTTTGACAATTAACTTCAAATATGCACTTAACCGCATGTTATTTCAATTGCAATGCTATGCACAACTTCGTCGATGTTTCGCAGGTAAAACTGATCCCGCAATCTGTCCTCTAGGCTTACGCACATCCATTTGCGCAAACGAGCATGAACCACCTACTAAAATGAAAGAGGCTTTGCAATTGCGAAAAAATTGCAAATCAGCAAAATAATATATTGACATAGAAATATTACCGAGAGCTAGGTCATATTGTATATACCGCTTTAAATTGAAATAATTCTCTGGTTTATGTCTCAAACTCTAGTGGTATACGGCAATCCGTACCACGTCGTAGAAAGATAATAGAAATGCCTTAAATAGGCGATCATCAATTGTGCCGTGTACAAATTAAATTTTCATTGGATACAAAAAACACAATTTTACAACAATCACAGTTAAACGTGGCAGTATAGCGAGTACAGGCTCCATCTCCACAACATTCTTATCCTGCATAGTTAGCATGATGAAGACACTTAAAAAGGGCCATCATCTATTTTTATCAGCCAATTCAGTCTTATCCCAGGTTCAATGTATCTGGTTCACATTAAATTAGCTTCCTTCTGTTGACATTTAAATCAAATTAATTTTTATTTAAAGTTATTTTTTCCGCTTTTTGGACAAAATATTATTTACAATGACTTTCCCAGTGTTTGCGACTATTCAAGTGAGCAAAAAAAACAAAGTGTGTGTGCTATACTATAGGTATAAAGCAAGATATGAATTTTTGGTCGTTGCAGCCTGATGATGAGTAAACCAACTTTTTATCAGTACGAAACCAAACTGCCAAGAACGAACTTGAGGAGGTTCTCATTTTTTGTAAGGGTTGTGTGTACTTTTACACAATGGCCGTGGGGGTTAAAAATGGGGGGGAGAGCTAATTTTCTACTTTTTATGGTATAGATATATTATCAGTAGATAACCTCTTTGTCTTTTTGCTGACTTAAATAGTCGCAAACATTAGAAATTTTATTATAAATAATATTTTGTGTAAAAAGCCGAAAAAAACTTTAAATAAAATATTTATAGTTCAACTCAATTTCATATTTTTTTTAGTTTGGTCGAATGTCTGTTAATGTCAGCAACATATAATATGGTTTGATTTTATTTTACAATTTTTAGAAAAACTAGGTATCAGGCACTGTAATTTCAGACTAAATACAGTCAGAAGTTAACGTGCCTGTCAATAATAGATGGCATAAACACAATACGCTTCAATTTTATTCGCAAACTAATTGTATGGTTTATCAATTTTAGACGATATCGATGATGTATAATTAACAATTTAGTACGCAATTTTTAGTGACAACTATCAATCACAAATACAATCTAACGGCAACTTAGTTTAGTCAGTAATTAGTCGAAAAAATCGATGTGAGGCATAAAATTCCCGGAAAATATGTATATATCACTAATGGCGCATTATCGACGTTATGTATACGATTAGTTGGCGTTGTAAGTAGCCGACGGGATCACATAAAAATTAGTAGATAACGCATAAACGCCCATCTCTGGGTGTAACATTGGCGTAATACTAAACAGGTTTATACTCGGTATGATACTGGTACTTCTGACGTAATAAACAAGTTTAATTAATGTATACCATTGCCTTGTAATACTAGATATGGTTAAAGGATTTTCTCAACGGTTGAGAGAGGAAGTACTGCTGTTGTTCATAAATTTATCATGGCTTTTACATAGCCAGAAGTATTTGTTAATTAACGACTTAAGTCTGAGCAAAATTGGTGATATTATTCCTATCGAGAATCGGCTTATCGATCATGCAGTCATAAAGAGTAAAATGAATGCATGACATGAAACTGTCATAAGACTGACACAATTTAAAGACCAATATAATTACATAATTTAAACGTCGAGGCATATATGGTGTGTCAGTTTTACATAAGTGAAAAGTATTTATTGAGCAGTGAACCTGGCGGATGTGATCTAATGCGACTAGAAGACGTCATAACTTGACCGATAAGCAAAAAATGGAAAAGAATTGTAGAGCATCCATACTTTACTCTAATTTAATAAAGAAAGTTAAAAGTTTAGTTATGAGTTTACGACAAAACCATAAAATCCTTTACACAAAAAAGTGGTTTAATTAATTTTAGAGGCGAACATCTATAAATACAGATACACGAGCATATCGGAGCGTTTCAAAATAAAAACTATTTCTAGTCTGTTATAACCTCGTTCTGCCAATAAAATATTATCTTTCCGAAAACATTCTTGTCGCATAACGCCTGTGAAATACGAGTGTATCCTACTTATAGCACAAAACATAAACATCAATGCTTGTCCTTCATAAAACCTTTAATAACCCATAAACTTTATCCACTGTATATATTTTTATGTAATGTTTTCTTATGAAAAAAATGTACGACGAAACGAAGATAGATAAAGTTAAAAGGACCAAAATTTTGTCTTCCTCCCAAAATTTAGTTGAGAAAAATTTCTGATCGATTTTTTATTGAATAATAAAAGTAAAACATAGAAAATATAGAAAAGTATAAAATAGAATTTTACTCGATTATAGTTAAAAATAATTAGATGAGTTGAAATTGATTTCCGAAAATATAGCTACCCATCAAATAAAATTGTATCCAATTTCTTTTTTTCTGTACAACTCGATCAATATTGTTACACGAAAATATATGTTTAGGCTCCATATATTACGTATAGTAGTGTGTTAGTGTTCAAAGTTCAAAGTGTTATTGTACTTATACACCATCATTGACTTAGATGTACTTTGTTATGTATATATTTCATAAATCGTGGTATCCTTTTTGTGACATAACAGAAAATATATCCTTTTACGGAATTATGAACTATGGGTTGACCCATAACATGTTGGGCTATTTATCCAAACTATTAACTTCAATTAATATCATTCATTATGTATAAATGGATATACAAACAACACATACGAACAATGTACATATGTACATGGTTGTGGTGTGGAAGTACTCTGCGTATAAATGGCGGTTTCCTTTTTAGTTTGTATAATTTTGTATTATTTTTTTTAAAGATGGATCATGGTGATTCTGCAGTTTTTGGGACTATGCCTTTTCATTTTAATGCCGTACATATTTATGTGCGGTCTGAAAAGGAAATCAGAAATATTAAATTGGAAAAACATGAAAAGCTTTTATATTTTTATCTTGTTGTTTTTATTGTTGATGATAATATGTCCAGTCTAATTGGTACGATTTAGATGAGTTGCTGTTATTTTACATAAACGAGTGAGAGTCGATCGATGATTCTTTAAATGGGCAGAGGATGGTAAAGGTCAAATTTAAGCTACTGGAATAAATCTATAAATAATGAACCATGACTAATTGAAATGTATAAACATATATAAAAATTTGGAACGTTACAAATAATCTCGGTTTATTTCAACATTCAAAGTAAAACATTTACTCAGATTATTGTATCTAGTGTGACAGGTTGAAGATTTTGTATATTAGAAACCACTTAAAATTATATGATATATGCTATAGTAAGTTTTAATCTTTAGTAATATTTAACAATAAAATATCTGAACAAACCGAATTCTACACAAACCAAAGTAGAATCTTTATGAAAATCTTTTCTTATCTAAATTTAGTCGGCTCGTAACTGCTCTGAGGAATTCGAGTCGTACAGTGTACAAAAAAATCGCAAAGCTAAAGCTTACAAAATAAAAGAAGAATATATGAAAGAAAGATGAGAACAAAAATAATACTTGTGTTAGCAATACTTGAGATTATGAAGTAGATCAAGATCATAAACGATGATATTCTTCAAAAGTACTTCCATTTGTTAAAAACGGCAAGAAAAGTCGTGATAGTGTAATTATATCGTACTTAATATTAATTTGTAAAATAAGAAATCACCACTTTCACACTTAGGAATCAGGAAAGAATTCAAAATCAAACTAGAATTATATTTAGCAGTTGGGAGTTGATGGACAGTTAAAAAACTGCAAGCTCTAAAATGTTACTTCCTTGGTAAACTTGGTAAAAAAACGGTTAGAAATTTCTTTTTTACTCTCGATATTTAAATGCTCCTTTAATGTATGCAAACTGGCTTATTTGTTTAATAAATTTGAGTACCAAATTTTTGTATAATTTCCTTACTAAACATTACTTATATTGTTTGTATGTGTAAAACTAAAAATAGATTTTTTTAATTTTCATTATTTTTGATCTAAGCATTGCATATTATAATAAATACATATTTGAATATTTGAGGGACAGTCATGAGGGACAGTATAAACAAAAAACATATTTCCTACGCCACTTCAAGACCAATCTTCATAATCGTGTTCTTAATACAAAATCTTTTCGCTGTTTAGAGGTAAAATATTGAGGAATCTGAATTGGAAAAAACTATGAACTTTGAAACCTAACGTGAACTAATACCTCAATTATACATTTAACGTCATCCAAAAGAATGAATTAGGTCACATTTTTTGTGTTCAAAAATTGATTTTTAGTACACATCGATTTAAAATTAGAAAATTAATATTTATTAACAATTTTTGCGTACTCGGGGTTTGCAATAATACCTTACCTGCGTTTTTAATCAACGTAATAATGAAAATGAATAACTTGGTGAGCACTTTACGGAAGTTCTTACTGACCTGAAATGAAACGAAAATATTTGAGGTTAAATATAATATACAAAACATATATTATTAAAAATAGAGACCAAAAAGATTTTAATTTTAAAATGCTAAAACTATGTAAAACTATGTATTCTTCAAACGACCATGATTGGTTTTAAAAATTAATATTGAATTTCATGCAAGCCATTTAGATTAACAAACATTTATCCATAAGATGGTCGTCATATTCCTTAACCTAGTTCACATAGAAACATTATTTATCTATTTGGTGTTATAGGCGGGCTTTACGGTTTTGTTTTTAAATAAAAAACGTATTTAGATTATTGTAACCCCGACATATTTCGGCTTTAATGTGCCATCTTCTGGGGGTGCAGTGCAATTTATTTCTACAAAAATAATAAAATTTGTTTTAACAAAAAGAAAGTACTCACACATTATGATAACATAAAAAGTAATTACAATTATTTGTACAATACTTACTAAAAATGAAAATTGTGAAAACACACAAATAATTTTTATGTTATCATGTTATCACAGGAAATAAGTCTTCAAATTTCAGTAAATGATAGACGGCCAAAATAAAAGACTTGAAAAAAGGACTTATTTAATTGTGAATAATGTTGGTGGAACGAGAATGTCACGATCGACTACCCTGAAGCTTTGTTCATAACATCGGAAAAAATTACCATGGTATTTATGACCACATGCTCTACACCAATGAAATCGCTTCAAAATATAAAAACTCTGTCTACTTTTTCCATACTCGAGTTGAAAAATTTCTTACTTCAATACCATGCAATTTTCCCAATGGACAAAGCATGAATTAATCATTTAATAATGATTTCGAGTCAAGTTTATTTTTATTTCTTACTATTAGTTTACAATTTCCTTTTTCTTTATGAATTTGTATTTTTCAATAAATTATATTAAAATAACGATCTGTTAATTATTGCACGTTTTCAAATGCTTCCAAATTTCAAGATAGGACAAATGCAAAAAAGACAAGAAATTTTGATTTTTTTTTTAACTATTGCAATTTTAATTTGTATTAATCCGTTGCCGCACACTTTTAAATTGACGACCGAGCTCAGAAACACACTTTCTTTCAATTGTGTATGACTGACATATGAAATTGGGCGTCATTTACATGTTTGGAAGTGAAAATTATTACATTTTTTCACAGTTTTCCATGAAAACTCTCGACGGTCATAGCCGTCATTTGCTCATCACAACATTTTTTCGGGTTTGTCGCGATTTTTTCCAAAATCTCGGTTTTCAAAATCCCGTATATCGATTTTCTCTCGTGAGTTACTCATTTAAAATGAGTGAAGCAAAATAAATCGAATACGTACACTGTGTATAATACACAATTATGTCTTTGTATTTGTATTTTTCTTTTGTTCGTATTTGTGTCATTTGTATGATGAACAGTATCAAAATAACGCGATTCGGGCGAATCTGTTTAATTTTTATATTGCTTATTTCCTATTCTCAGCACATTACGTCTGCTCTCGAGCTGTGGAGTGTCATTATTTAGGGCCTGTCCGATTTTAGTGATTATTTTTTTTTTGTTATAATTTTGACGTATGTGAAATAATTATCGCTTCCATATTTTAAGCAAGTTCATTTGTTGTCCGAATACCGAAAGAATTTTGACATTATAAATTTGACATAAAATAGCAGAAAACGTTGGTTTATTTTTATAAAGTATTCTAAACTTAAAATAAAAGTGATCAATTTAAATAAAAAATGGTAGGAAATGAGTTTGACCCTAATATGACTCTATTTATTTTAATAATGGGTTATTTATATATAATGCGGAGAGAACAGAATTACGCCAGCCCTATGATAACAGAACTGTTACACGCACAGGTAAAGTTTGGTATATATTCAAACAAATAATAATAGTAAATTGTTCCGTGTGAATTTTGTGGGGGTCGATATCGTCGCAGGGAATCTGAAAACTCATCTCAAATTATATATTGGGGAGAATACATACGTGTGTACAAAATGTGATGCAACGTTCAGGTTTTCTGTTGAGTTGCGAGAACATTCGCGCGATCACTTCTTAGCCGAGATTACTTCTTAAATTAATCATAATGTAATTATTTTATATTAAAATTAAATTACTTAAACATCATGTATTTAACAAAAACAGTAATAAAGCTGATACTGAATAATTTTTCAATAACATTTCTCTTTACAGAGACCAACAATATACACTGTGCCATCAAATAATGCATTAATAAATGCAATCTTGACATATAATGATGCCGTAACGAGGATGCACTTACGAATTTCATCAACTTTATTGAAATAGCCAAGTTTTTGCCTAATAAAAACCATGGTTGGGGGCTGGAAATGGGATTGATGATATTTTTATTGTGGATTGCTAGGAGTACGAGCTATAGGATGATTGGTGCAGCAATGGACATATCTAGGTCTACTATTTGTGATATAGTACACAAACTATTGGATTATACAATAGACAAAATATTGCCTCGCGTGATCAAGCTTCCCACAGAAAACAAGCTTCCAGATATTGGTCGTAAATTTAACAGACGGGCAGAAAACAGACATTTTTGAAAAAGCGGCGGGTGCCATTCATGGGACTCTCATCGAAATAATATGCCCTGTTCGACTTCATGACCAGTACATAAATCGTAAGCTTCAATATAGCATACAATGTCAAGCCATTTGCGATTCCAGTTATAAATTTGTGGACATATTCATTGGCTTTCCGGGATCTGTACATGACGCACGTGTTCTAAATAACAGCCCAGTATTTAAAGAAAAAACCTACCCACCACGATGTTATTTTTTGTTGAGAGATAGTGGATACCCATGCATAATGAAGCCAATTGCACTAATAACTCCAATCAAAGAACGCCATATTAATAATAATCAAAAAAAATTTAATGAAGTGTTTAGTACTGCCCGCAATATAGTGGAATGCTCATTTGGAAAAGTAAAAGTACGTTGGAGATCTATTTTTGCACGTGTACTACAGTTAAAAATCGAAAATATTGTAAAAACCATTGCGGCTTGTTTCACTTTCCACAACATTTGTATGCTTAATAATGACGATATCCATTTCCTACTTGAAGAAGACATAGATGATAATAATGAGCCCACTGAAGTTGAAATTACTATTGGTTCAAACGGTGATCAATCAAATGGTATTCAATTCAGGGAGGAACTTTTTAACAGACTCATAAATGATCAATAAAAATAAATAATGTATGTATATTGCATTTCAAATAAATTCATTTTTATTATTTAATTCATTTCAAATTCAGTCGTTTTACTTAAATTTAAAGAGGTTAATTTTATTCCAAATCCGAGGAGTCGGAATATGACGGCTTTTGGAAAGAAATACCGATATGTTGCGGAAAGCTTTCTAAAAATTTGTCGTTTGCATTCCCTTTTATGTGCCAAAGATATCTTTTTTACGTTTTTGGGTAGATCCCGAGGTTTCTTTTTGGTAATTTCTGGCTAATTGCCTATTGCTTGGACCTGGTTCTGAATCCGAAACATTTAGTAACTGGCTATTGTTTGTTGTGGAACGGTTTGCTGAAAGTGGTAAATTATTTCTACTGCTTGGCCCTGGTTCGGAATGTGTAGTTATGTTGTTTGGTGTGGAGTGATTGGTTCGCAGTGATGAATTATTTACTCTGCTGGGTAATGATTCTGTTGGAGACCTTTCCTCGTTTAGCCCTGTAAAAGTGTTGTACTCATTTTGGGCATAACGCCTATGTTGGCTTAACAGAAGAGGGGGATGTATGGTGCGGAGGCTGGAACCGTACGCATGCATGACATCGAAAAATCCCCAGGTAGCCGCTGTAACTTCCCCATTTTCTGTTTGAATTCCAGTTGGCGGATTAAGTAACTCCTAAAATTTAAAAAAAACTTCGTTGTTACTGAGTATAGTAAATAAATAAATAATAAATAATAATTGTATTTTAAAACTTTGGTCATACTACCTACTTTATACTGTTTAATTAAATAATTCCATTTTAACCTTAATTGGTCAACGGAAAAATCGGTCAAATTTGCTGTTTGTTGAATAATTCTGAAATTATTAAGAAAAATTTAGCTCAAACGAATTTCAGTAATAAGAAATGTTAATTTACGCACAATTTGCATTCCTCCGATAGAATTTTTGTTTAAATAAATCATCGTGCTTGATTCTCGCCTCAATTAATTTTTTAATTTCTTCGTCGGTCACTACAAAAAATAAATTGTTGCAAAAAAAACCTAATAAACAAATTAATTAAAACTTATATTAAAAATAATATACTTCTTCTATAACGGATAGGTTCCATTTTTATTTTTATTTTTGGCGTTACTCACTAAAAAAAAAATCAATAAATTATTTCGTGACAATCCCGAAATAATTTTTTGATTTTTTGATTATTACGCACCATGGCTGTAAAAATTTGGCTGCGTTCAGTATAATGTCATATTTATCACAGAAGAATTATTTGTATCAGAAGTCGGACAGGTCCTTAACATGCTAATACATTTTATATTTATTTTTTTTATCATGAATTAATTTTATATGTTTTAATAAAATTTTATAAATAAATTTATTTTTAAATTTCATAAATTTTAAAAATAAAAAATTAAATAAAAAAAAATCGAAAATACATATACAACACAAAAATATGGCGTTTACAATGGTTAACCCTTTGAGTGCTAAAAAGCGAGACCGTGCTCCTCAATACGCGAAAAGACGAAATCGTGTTTGCACTCAAAGGGTTAATATGAATAAACAAAAGAAGAATGACACGTGGCTTGCATATGCAGCACAACAATCCGGTTACACTAGTTTCGTTTCACACATTTCGAGACAAAATCCGTATATGGTTTTCAAAATCTCGGTTTTCAAAATCTCGCTTTTCAAAATCCCGGTTTTTAAAATCCCGGTTTTGCATAAAAAAAATCAAGTGTGCTACTGAAGTAAAACTTCTAATATATATTTAATATTTATAATATAATATAGAAAAATTATAATATTGAAAAAATATTGGTCACTCTGTGCGTTCCCGAGTATCACCTAGCCGTTTATGTCTGATGCCACAAGAGGTAACCTTGTAACTTGGTAAATTTCATTTTTGAAATCTCTTCGCTTAATAAAATGGCCTTGAAATATTTTTTATTTCATTTATGTTTGTGTAGCGTGGTTTCATCGAAAATTTGTTTAAGTCGCATTAAACGAAGAAAGAATCGGTTTCTGTGATACCTCGTGTGGAATGGAGCTATAGTATAGAAAAAAATACATATATAAAATATATCACAACGACGATTTTTTTTGGTCACCCTGTGCGTTCGGGAGTGAGTAAGTGAGTGAGTGACATAGATGTTATAATACAGAAAAAAAATGTTTGGTCACCCTGTGCGTTCTCGAGTGAGTCAGTCAGTGACATAGAAGTCTATATTATGACTTTCCAATTTTCCAATTTTGCAATTTTCCATTTACATATTTTCTAATTTTCCAATTTTATAATTTTCCAATTTACAAATTTTCAAATTTTCCAATTGTGGAAATTTCGAAATTTCTAATATTCCAATTTTTCCAATTTTACATTTACCAATTTTCCTATTTTCTTATTTTCCAATTTTTAGCGCTCGCTCTTGCGAGCAAGCTTATACAAAGACTTAGGCCGTCTGTCTGTTGGCACTATCACAGTAAAAACTATACATACCAGATAGCTCTAAGATAACTATACATACCAGAAATTTGCAAACAGATAGATACTACTCTAAAAAAAACACATTTAAAATTTGGGAACTCTAGGTCAAGTAGTTTTCGAGATATTCAACTTTTTCTAAAAATAGAGGTACACAGATGCGGTTGTCTACTCTTTTTTTAAATTTTCAATTATTATTCTCGGCCAGAAAAAATATTCTTGTACTATGTATACCACTTGTAACAAGTGTTGCTTAGCAACAAATAGAACATACTGGAATCATAAGCTTTTCGTTTCGAAGAAACAACGGAAAGATATATTTTTAGCGCTCGCTTCTAGCATTCAATCATCATCGTCAATTTCAACTACATTGTAAGTAACTTAAATTTAATTTATAAACTTAATAATTCAACTTCTCTTCTTTTCTTTTTTTAGCTTTTTATTCAAAACAATCCGGATTTCCCATATCTATGACGTATAATTGACACATTTCTACTATGTTAGTTTAAATTGATATTGTTTGGTGTTAACATTAATAATTGTTTTTTCATTATTTGTAGAATCATTTACGATGGCTCCTCCACGATTTACTAAAGCTCAGCGTGCAATTTCGGTAAACAATAAACAGAGAGATTACGATTGCAGGCAAAGAGATTAGATCCTTCATATAGAGCAGATGCACAATAGCGCGACACTGAAGCCCGCAGACGTTCCAGAACAAGTTTTGCATATCGCGAGCCCGAGTAACAGCGTGACACTACAGCTCGTCGAACAATGAAATGAATATCGTCGTGCTGGTCAGGAAAACAACAATATCAGACGTCGAGACCGTCTAGGGAATATGTCTTGGGAATAGCTTCAATTTGAATTTGAGAAGGAAGCACGTGAAGGACCTGTACATGTCTGTCACTGTTGCTCTCAATTATTCTTCAAGAGTTCAATTCGGAATCTTGAATTTAGACATCTCGAGACATATGGTCAAGAATTCATCAACCATCAACAAGGTTATATGTCTTGCTTCTGAAGAGACAGATGTTCCGCTTAGTTTGACATGCTTCCTCGCAGTCCGGTCTGAAAAAGTTCCCCAGTATTGTCTCTTTTATCTAATTAGATACTATATTAACATACATATTAGTAAAAAATTATACTATTTAACTTTAATATATACAGAGTGGCTGAGACCAAGTGTTACCAAATGAAAACGCTTTAATTTTTTTAAATTTGATTACTTTTTATTGAAATTTCGTGGAATATGTTGAAAACATATTACATTTTATGAAAAACATGTTACTGCTCGATATGACCTCCTTTGGCTCTGATTATTTGATTTAGTCTTCCATAGAAAGCATTGCATGCTGACCGAACGTGGGCATGCGGAATTTTATTCCATTCTCGAACAAGAGCTGACTTCAATGCATCAACACTTTCGTATTTTTTAGTGGACACCTTACTTTTCAAAATGGACCATATGGAGAAATCCATTTGATTCAAGTCTGGTGAATATGGTGGCCATTCTTTCAACGAAATCAGCCGCGGAACGCAATTTTGTAAAAATTGCTGTGTCGCTCGAGCTTTGTGTGACGGTGCCGAGTCCTGTTGGAATGACCAACGGTTCGTACCAAAGTGTTTACGTACCCAAGGTAGCAAAGCATCGTTTAGGATCTTTTGGCGGTACACCTCTTGGTTTACCTTAACTCCATGTTCGATGAAAACCAGAGGAGTGCGTCCATCTGCAGTCACTGCAGCCCAAACCATAACATAAGCTGGTGATTGCTTGCCCATGGCAACTCTTGTATCCAAATTATCGTTGGACTTGTGCTCTAACCAAACACGATCATTTTGTTTATTCACATACTGTTGAATGGTGAAAATTTTCTCATCAGAAAAAACAATTTTTGGAATCTCATCACGTTCGGCCAAGGCCTTCAATGCTCGTGTTCTTTCAAGCCTAACTTTTTTTTGTGCCTCCGTAAGATCTTGAACTTTTTGTATCTTGTAGGGCTTCAAGTGTAGTTCATTTTTCAATATGGTTTGAATGCTGTATCGTGAAACATGTAGACGTGCGGCTAATTGATTGGCACTTTGACGAGGATTTCGTTGGATTCGTTTATTCACCTTTCGTATCATTTCTTTCGATGTTGCTGTCTTTTTAGGACCGCCTGTGTTGCGTTTAGCGATGCTACCAGTTTCGCTGACGAACTTTTGCTGTTTGTGAATTTCGCCTCGTTCGATTACACTTTTCGTAACGCATTTGCCAGCCCCAAGTCAGTCGTGCCTAAGGAAGTTTTACTTAAAAAAACCCCGATTTTTAGGAAATCCCTCTTTGAATTTTTAAAATTTGGCATGTGGGAAAATGATTTTTTGACAAAATTCAAAAATGAGTTTGCGATATAGTTCTAGAAAATGGCTAATAGGGATGGAATGTGGATGGAGGGCAAGTACCCGTGAGAGTAATCGAAGCCGTCAGCCTCTACAATTATTTCATTTCAAAATGTTGCATAACCAAAATACTACTTTTTTTATTAATCTTGCAACTACAACATGCTGCAATAGTACCAAATGCTCCAATTAAAAACTTTATTAATTATTTTGGGCAATTAGAACTAGAAGAAAATAAAACCGGGATTTTGAAAACTGAGATTTTGAAGCCGGGTTTTTGAAAACCGAGATTTCGTATTAAACCCCATTTTTTTCTTCCCAGAGTAAATGTCGGCTATAACCGAGTATGGTAGGACGGTGGTGGTAGAATATATCGAATTGTTAATTAACAAATAAATGCATTAGTACACTTCGTACCAATGATGTTCCTTTTTATATTAATTAAAATATGTAGGACGGCTATAGGCTATAGCCGTCATTTGCTTACATATCATCAAAAATCCGATGGCTATAGCCGTCATTTGCGGCAACGGGTTAAAACCTTTTGCTTTGAATTTAATTTTATTTTACTTTATTTATTATAATGCGACATCTTTTTTATTTAAGTTAATTATTGTATATAGTTTAGATGGCCGTCTTTTGGTTTAATGAATAAAACACAATATTTTGTTATAATTACGAAATACAATTGGCTATAGCTATAATAAGATATTTTCTAATAAATTTTTCCACCACTGTATCAAATCTGATACTGCTACATTTTGGTACAACGTTTGCTGATAATATCGAAAGAAGCGGAGCAAGCGTAAAAACGAAAATCTTACCAAAAAAAAGAACTCAAGTTTGGCGGAGTACAACAAATACGAACCCCGTATATAGCAAAACAAATAGGAATAATTTAAAATTTTAAAATATTTTATTTCTTTTAAATATAATAAGATATTCTTTTCTTATTTATTTATATTTTATCTCTTATTTCATTGTTGTTTTTCTTGTTGTTGCCCGTACATGAGCTGAATTTTAAATTAAGGACGGTTCTTTGTGTTACAAATTTCTTAATAACAGCATCGTAACAATAGTAATAATATGATATGATAATAAGAATAATAGTAATACAAACACTTTTGCAATCGGAAATGCTTTTTTCTTGCCATTAAAGCTTTTTGCTGGAATGATTTATGTAAAAATTTGTTTTTTAATGCTATATGCTAACTGTTGATTATGCTAATTAGTGGATATGTTAAGGATACTAATTTCTATTACTGTTATTTTTTTACTGTTCGGTATGTGAAGGTTCCTGGTGTTGTACGGATACAAATGCTATTTTAGAATAACATGTTTGGTGTAAGTAATAAATTATGATGTAACGTTGGAGAACACGCGAAGTTTTTTACGGTTTTTTTTTATAATAATCCATAAGGATTTATAACCTTGAAAGTTTATGTATAAAGTTTTATGTATTTATATTTATGGGTTTTTGTATTTTATTTTTTGAATCAATAAAATTAATAATTATATGTTTGTCTGTTTATATGGTTCAATTTATAACAACCGTGAAGTAGGTTTCAAATTTTTTTGCATCAATAAATGTGCGTGCGTACGCGATATGCGCATGTATTTTCTATGTGTATAACCTTGTTCGTGATTTATTATGACAAACGTAAAATAATCGCGTTTTGGTTGGTTATAAATTTTGCTCAGTTTTTGTTTCTGGTTATTTCAGATTCACTCTAACGCGATTAAAATCTAAGTCTTTTCATTTGGAACAGTACGTGTTGTTAAGATCCAATTTACTTTTCCAAATTAGTAAACTGTGTTAAAGAAAGAATTTCTTTCTGGGTAAAAAGAAAATATTAGTATACAAATTTAAATGACAAACCTGTTAAATTCTCACGATTTACTAACAAAAGCAAAATAAAGAATTTAGGAATTGCAGGTTCAGTATTGCGATTAAAAAATGTATGTGTGTTTACTATTAGACTTAGAGCTTCTCATTTCTCACACCTTTCTATTTCCCGGGAAATCGGGATAAAAATGTTATTACCGTAAGCTGAGGAAACGATGAACTGTATAAATTTAACAAGAAAAGTGCCAAGTTAGAAACTAAAAAAATCTAAATTATACCTAGTAAAGGATCGTGCAGTGATCGTGCAAAAAATTATAGTGTATAATAAGGAGAACGTTTTATAAGTGGTAAGAAATAAAAAATGGAGGAAACCGAGACTACTTTTATGCGAGAATTTTTGCACCTGGACGAGGATGGAAGTGAATCTGAACCTGTGGTCGATGATGGTTCAGAACATATTGAACTTAAAAATCTGATTTGTGGCAGGTTTGGCTTTACCGAGAATGTGTTTGATCGAGTTCTTGATAAATTAACAATTTCATTTTTTACAAATTATTACATTTGATATAACGACTCCTAGGTTTTGAGTTAGAAAGTAAGGTTAGAATTTTTTTATTAAGCTTGTGATTTTTTTTTATTAAGCTTGTGGGCTTGACGTTGAAGGACTTCTAGTCCTAACTGAAAAGGATATAGAAGACCTCTTTCCTGTGGAACAGCTGGGTACCAGAGCAAAATTTAGATATCATTTGAACTTATGGAGACAAGACGTAAAATTTAATTTTATTGTTTTGTATTGAAGTTATAATAAAACTATTTTTAAACTTTTTGTTCAGGCCAATAATGTTTCAGTTACCGACTCATGTAGAACCTTCGTGAATTTAATAAAAACTGAAATTAATATAATTATAAATAAAATTAAAAATAGTGTATAGTGCGCAGCAGTGGATGGAAATTGTGTGTGGTGCAAGCAAATCACACTTATTTCTATGTCGAGTATGTACCAAAGGATTCATAAGATAAGTGTTTTTATTATTTTTATTATTTTTTTAAACTATTTTTATTAATTTAATTCATTTTTGATTGGATTTCCCATAAATTTATAATTTTATTAACATAAATATGTGTTAGTAGCTGTTGTGCTTGGAATAACAAATACGCATTTTTAATATGTCGCCATAGTGTGGTGTATGTTTGTGTGGAAGATGATATACATTATGATAATTTTAGAAGTAAAATATTAAAGGATGAGCAAAATAGGTTCGACCGTATGTTTTTAAATACGTATATACACATTTGTTTTTTCTCTCTTGTTTATCCCTTTTCCTACCAGACAATATTTTTTTATGCTACAATGTAGGTCCAACTCACACAAATGAGTGTGTAAAAATGACAGGATGTAATGTCTTCTGGATTTTAACAGATCTTAGTTAAATCGAAATAATTTATGAAAAAAGCATTATAATTTGATAACATATAAATTATATGACATATTAATTATTTAGTTTTGATAATTAATTAATAATTTTGCTATTAGTGCTATAGTTATAGTGTAATTTTTGGGCGATTGGTTGGTTCGAACAAAAATAACTTTTTGACATGATTATTTTATGTTACCCTCACAATTGTGAAGGCAGGCAGGAAAAGGAATATACTGTTATATGCATTCACACATAAAAAAAAACAAAATGGTTATATACAACAAGATGAATTGGTTAAAAGTCTAATAGCAGAGAAGGAGAGAAGAATTATCTGTTTGTGCGGTGTTCGTGCTTTATCAATGTGTATATGTAATGTAATATGTGTGTATGTATGAATGTGCGTGTAAATCTGTATATATAATTAATTGTATATATAATTGATTATTTTTATTTATAATTATTTTAATATTTTAATAATTAGTTTAATATATTATTATATTAATTTTATTTTAATGTATTGTATATTATATTGCTTTTATTATTTCACTATTAAGCTTGGCTTATTATGAAGGATAGGGCTGTATTGTACTGAGAAAAAATCTTTTAAGTATAGATATTTAATTGCCCCTTTAATGTACGCAATTGATTTGATTCTTTAATAAGCTAAGAATATTGAAATCTTGAATAAATTGCTTGTTAGTTCTTACTTAAAGTGCTCATACTTGTAAAATTAATGAATAATTCTGTTAATTTTCATTATTCGGAACTAACATTGTTGTTGTAATAATTGTATTTCCTTTTTATCTTGGACACATTAATTAAAAACAGATTTGCGGGATATAGTTAAAATTACTCAATGAAATCGTCATTGCGGCGTAAAACAAAACTTATCGTTGGTGTAGTTATCGATAAGATGGAATTTATAATATTTTACTAAATTTTGAAATTTTTACGTTATTTCGAGACTGATCTTGAAATTTTGTATATTTCGATTTGTGTTTCTTACCAATTTGATGTTAAGTGTTTCGCTGTTTGACGATGGAATTCTGAGAAAGTGGTTGTAAGTTTCAAAATATTAGTCTGACAATTTAAGTACTATACAGCCCAACCATGTTTACAGTAGAATTTTTAAATGCTACTGGATTTCAGTTTAGTTTTAGTATTAATATAATTCTAATAACTATGATTTCAGGAAATTCTTTTGTAAGTTGTTGAGTTTTAGGAGGATTAATCAATAAATGTTTGTATTATTTAGGAAGCCGAAAAACATTAATGAAGAATTAAATTTCAGGAGTCTTAAGATGTTTGTGGACTAATACTTCTTTAAAATATTAATTGATGATTGTGTAGTTTAGAATTGTGTTGTGTTTGTATTACTCACTATCGGATTTACCTAGGTGACTGTATTCAGAGTGAATTAATCAATCAATTTTATTTTAGGAAGCTGGAAATTATTAATGTTGAATTATATTTCAGGGAATTTCCAGATGCTCGTGAAATAATAATATTTTTTATCAGGTTGCTGATTTAAAGAAGCAATTTTTGAAGACCAATATCATCGTTATCCATTGAACCTATTAAACCTTTATCCCCCCTCAGTAGATTAGAAGTAGATTAGAATTGTGTTGTGCCGTACGATCGCTAGGTGTCTGAAACCGGGTCGTTCTGTCCCAAAAAAAAAAAAAAAAAACCTTTCCTATCCCTCCTATTGTTATGTGTAAAAAGGCTGTAGGAATAGGCCCGGCGTTAACCGGGACACTCGTCAAGTACTTGGTTCTACAGTCCAATCAATCAATCAATCAATCAGTTACCGACTCATGTAGAACCTGGATTGAGCAAAACTGTTATACAGATTTAAAAAACATTAACAAGCGAACCCAATCAGGTAGCAGTTCAGTTACTAGTTCAGTGACGATCACCAGAAATTGCACCTTTACTGATGCTACATTTGCTGATTTATTAGCGAAGTCCCAGAGAGGCGTTGAAGTTTTGGAATTTTACGCGAAAATGAAATCTCTAACTGATTGTCATAGAGAGGCTTTAGTATACATTATTGTAGACAGTTATTCGCAAAATCAAACCATAATGAATATGGCAGATATAGTAAACTGCACCAAAGCTATTAAGACATTATTTCCAACCGAGTCCACTGTGAGAAATATTCTACGCTTTAAATTTTTTTAATTATTTAAATCATTTTAATTATTTTTCTTTAAACTTTTCAATATAATAAGGAATATTATTTAAACAAACGAGGCAAAGGGCAAAATCCTACTGGTAAATTGCACGACAGAGCCGTAAATGCGCGCATAAAAATAAAAACAAAAAAAAAACTTCTGTTGATTTAAAAGGTAAATTTAGAATTTATTACATATTTACATTTTGTGTTTCGTATTTCAAATTTAATTTATTATTGTTTACAATATAGAAGAGTCATCATCTTCGGCAGTGGTTGTAAGTGACAAAGAAGAAGCAAATATCATTTGGTTGGCGCATAACAACGAGCCTTGGTCTGAAGTGGAAAATAAATGGAAAGAAGTACATGCAATTAGACGTCAGGATGTGCTACTGGATAACCCAAACCTTTTGAAAAAGTGGCCGCTTTACAAACATAGTCTTGGGCATACTTTGGTATTAGATGTTTACCTTCAAATATTTCAATATATAACAAACAATTTAATTTCAGGTCGAAATCGATTATCAATTATTTTTCCCAACAAATACATCAACTTTGTTTAGTAATTGGCCAATATTCGTAGAAAAGATTATTTTATTTTTTAATAAAAATCTTAAAGACAAAACTTCAACTAGGTTGCTCAGTCATTTAAAGGAAGAAATTGATAATAGTAATATTTCAGCTCAAGATTTTAAATCGACCATTTTTTAATTATCTATGTTTTTTTCTAGATTCGCGTGATTGCATAATATTTTTATTATTACATGCTGTCCTCAAATCATCAGTCATTGCCTATAAAGCGAGAGACAATAAATCGTTCAAATGGAAACCAAGCATAATTGATTCCCAAGACGCAAATCTCTTACACTGTACTTGTGTCAGTCAGTATGAACAAAAAATTGAAGAAATCAAAGCAAAATACTACGAAAAAGGTATGTCATTCCAACCAATCATCATCACAATTGGGCCAGACAAATGGTGTCTAAAAAATTTTTATACTTATTATGATGGGGTACTCTACAAATTTTCTTCGTTTTTGAAATGTTTAGACACAACATTCAAATTATTTCATATTATGAATTTCAATTACCCCATTGAAGGTAAAAACGTTTATTACTTTTTAGAAAATTTCTTTTATAATTTTAAAACTACTAAAAATCCGAACATATTAAACTTGATAAATTTTTTGATGGAATAATAATTCTAATTAATTTCGAATATTTCTGGATAACTTAAAAAATATTTCACTTATAAAATAAAATTGAATTACTTTTAATAATTTTCTAATATTGAATAACTTATTTAGAATGTTCGCTTGTTCACTATGTAACGGAGGCTCAATTACTTTTCCCACAACTAAAACTTTAATAGACCATATCAAATCATGTCATGTTTTAACAAAAAACGAATATATTCGGTGTGTATACGGTAACTGTTTCCAAAAATTTTCAAATTTGTACTGGTTTAAACGACATCTGGATCGCGTTCATAAAAATAAGATATACTCGAATACCGATACAAACATAAATCATCCAGGCTATATTCGGCAAAAGATACTTCAGAATAGTAATGTTATTCAAAGCGTAAGTGATTGCTCAACAATATTTTTATCAGAATATACTGAAACTGAATCGTCAAATGATTTAAATTGTCAAAATGAATTTAGTGGTATTTCTTTTGCACTTAATTTACATAATAATAGTAATTTTAATAGAAAAAACGTATCACTTATTACAAAAGCAATAGAACAAAAAATAACTAATCCTTTAGCACAAATAGTGAATTCAAAAATTCTACCATTAATTGAAAGCCCTGAAAATAGAAAAACTGCCTTAAATATTGTGAATGATTTTTTTTATCCATTTAGAAATATTAATTCTGAATACAAACTTATTCAAGAACTTGAAAACAAAGGGTTATTTAAAAAACCGTTACATTTTATAATTAATAATGAAGTTTGCGAAATAATTTTTAATAATTCGCCAACAATCGACTCAAATAAAACAACGGGAATCATTATGCCTTTAGAATTTCAATTCAAAAAATTTTTTGAATGTGGAAATGTGTTGGAACAAACTTTAAATAACACGAAGGAGGCAAATGAAAGTAGCACAGGAGTATACTGCAATTTAATTAATGGTAGCATATGGAAACATAAAATGCAGGCTTTCCCAGGAAAATTAGTAATACCTTACCTATTATACTTTGATGATTTTGCGGTTGATAACCCATTAGGATCTCACGCAAAAGAACAATCTCTCTGCGGCGTATATTACACTTTTCCAACCATGCCAAAGTACCATTTTTCCAAATTGAATAACATTTTTGTAGCCGGATTTTTTAAAACAAAGGATCGTTCAAGTTTTGGGAATCTCTATATTTTAAGACCTTTTATCGAACAAATCAAAAAATTTGAAACCGAAGGCGTAACCATTGAAATCAAAAAAAAAAAATTATAGTTCATTTTGTGCTAGCTTTAGTTCTAGGTGACAATCTAGGGCTTAATACTTTTCTGGGGTTTTCTACAAGTTTTAATTCCAACTTTTACTGTCGGTCCTGCAAAAGAAATAAGCCTCAAATGCAAACAGACACGGTAGAATATTGCGATTCATTGCGAAATATTGATAACTATGAAGCTGATATTGCAATTAACGACGAAAAATTAACAGGCATTAAAGAAAATTCGATTTTCAATGAAATTGGATCTTTTCATGTTACGGAGAATTTTTACTTTGATATAATGCATGATATTTTTGAAGGTATTTGCAGATATGATATCTCCAAAATTTTACTGCATTATATTGAAAATTCATCTTATTTTTCACTCGAAAATCTTAACTATCGAAAGCAGATGTTCGATTATGGAGAAACGGAAATTGGCAATATATCGCCACCTTTAACCTTGTCTGGTTTAAAGTCAAATTCCTTAAAAATGTCAGCTAGGGAAACAATGACTTTTATTAACTACTTGTCTCTTATGATTGGTGACTTAGTTCCGGAAGAAGACAAAATGTGGAATTTCTTAATTGTTTTAATCAAAATTATTGACATAATTTTACTACCAATCTTAAATGATTATAATATAAAAACGTTGGAACATTTAATTGCAAAACATAATCATTTATTTATTGAACTCTTTCATGAAACATTAAAACCCAAATTTCATTTTTTGCTTCATTACCCGACTGCCATTCGTAAATGTGGCCCATTAAAGCATTTGTGGTGTATGCGGTTCGAAGCTCTTCATAAGCCTTACAAAGGTTCCGCAAAAGTCACAAATTCTAGAGTAAATATATCATATACGCTTTCGATTAAAGCTGGTCTAAAGTTTTCAAATTTACTTTCTACCTCATCGTTCTTCGAAGATGATTTAAACTATAAGTCCAGCGATGTTTCCGTTTCTGACCTTAGTAAGGCTTATAAAGATCTTCACCAAAACCAAATCGATTTAAAAGTTGCCCGTTGCATAAAAGAAGTTTATTTTAGAGGAAAACTTTTTAAAAAACATTTCTTTTTATCAAAAACTGTTTCAAATAAAGTTTTGCTTTTTGAAATTGAGGAAATATTGATAAACAGTATGTCCTTATATTTTATTTGTAGTTCGTGGAATGTGTCCTTTTTCAATGAACATTTTCAATCATATTTTGTTGACGGAAAAGTAATTGAAAAATTTTGTTTAAAAAATGTATTAGAATTTGATGGTCCTCCAATCCATTTACATTTGTTAAATAATGGAAAAAAAACATTTCGGTTAAAGAAATACTGAAAATGAACTTAGTACTAAATAAATCTTATTTGAAAAATATTTTTGTAATGTTGTACTAAATAATAAATGTTAAATTTAAAATATGTGTGCTTTTTATTTATTTATTTTGAAGTTGATGTAATCCTTCTATATTAGAATATTTATGTAAGTATATTGATTATAATCTTTACTATTTTAATTCGATACTATAATCATTTAATTTTTCAATATGAATAAAATTATTATTTTAATGATTTAAGAAAATTAAAATTAATGGTATAAATTTATTGATTAGGAAGATATTAGAATTATTTTAATAACGTGTATTATTAAAATAATAATATATTCAATTTTTAATTAAAATGATGATCGCATATAGTCTCAATAGTTATATAAAATAACAATTAATAGCAAAATCAGGTTAATTTTCAATAAGATGTGCTTATTTAAACAATCGTAGATCCCATTAATATTTAATCCGATATCATATAATTTTAATAATTTTACATAATAAAATTAATGGTTTAGTATTTAATAATTAAAAAGATAATCGTATTAGATTAATAATATGTATTATTAAACTAATAATTTTTATATTTTTAAATTAAAAAGAGGACCACATAAGCTTAATAGTATAGTCGATTAATTATCAATGAGATCTATCTCATTTAAATCATCTGAGGTCCTATTAAAATTTAATATGATATCATATTATTTTAACCATTTTTAAATAATATTGAATTGATAGGATGTGAGTATTGAAATTAATAGGCTAAATCACATGGACTAAAACTAATAGTACAAAACCTTTCAATCAATAAGATTTATTATTAATATTATGGTATTTTTCTCTGAGTGTATCTAGGTAGGAAATTAATTAATATTTAAACCTCTGTTTGAATAATCAATAATGGTTTACCATTTGTTAGGTATTTTAATTTAGAAATTTCTCAAGAGACTTTATTTTCTCGTAGCTGTTTAAATATCTTAAGTAGCATTAACCTCTCGATTTATAATACTGAAGCGCCCACTTACTCTTACGCTACTGCAAGTGGTGGTTCTTATTCACTCATTGATCACGTTGTCGCTTCTGCTGATAATTCCATTTGTTTTTTCAATCAATTGTCTCTTGGTATTGGCTCTCATCATAATCTTCTTGGTTCTTGTTTTTTCTGTTAATTATTACCTAATTACCTACCTATTGACCTAAACCTAAAACTTTCGCAGGGATTTTTCTAAAATTGATGAATCTCACCTTTCATCAACTTGTATTAGTTGGGACAATATTTTTTTCTCCTAGTACTTCTACCGATAAAATTGACTATTTTAATTCCTGTATTAATTATGTATTTAATAATTGAGTTCCTCTCACTAGTATTTATTTCAGACCTAGATCCTCCTCCCCTTGGATGTCGCAAGAGATTTTGAGTGCTATTTCTGTTCGTTTTTCCAAATATCGTCTTTGGAAAATTAGCCCTAATTCTTTGTCTTATCTAGCTTATAAGCAATCTTGAAATAGAGTGGTAGGTTTAATTTGTATTGCTAAGCAAAATTTTTTCAAGGATAAGTTAGATCCCTCACTTCTCTCTAAGATACTTTGGCGTAACGTACGCTACTTGGGCCTTGGTAGTTGCAAAGGGGCTGCTTCTGTAGATTTTATTAGCTTTAAAGTTGATTTTAACCATTACATAATTAACTCTAGTCCCACCCGTGATATTTCCAATATTGATTTATTGTCCGTCGAACCCCTAAATTCTTTTTCGTTTACAAATATATCTACTGTTGATTTGCATTCTGCAATTTGGGAAGTTAAACCGCAATCCACTGGTCTAGATATGGTTATAGTTTAAAATTAGTTAAGCGTATTTTTCCTATTGTATCAAGGTACTTGTTACATATTTTCAATTTTATTTTAACGGCTTCCTCATATCCCGCTCAGTGCGAAGATGAATAAAATTATTCATATTCCTAAAATTAACAATCCTTCTGAGCTTTCCCGACCTATTAGCATTTTAAGGTCTCTGCCTAAGGCGTTTGAATGGTATTAAAAACCCAAATTCGATCTCATATCTATAGCTTTAATTTGCTTAGTATTTTTCAATCGGGTTTTGGAAGGTTCCATGGCACTACCATTGCTTTACTGAATGTTTGTGATGATATTCGTTGTAGTATGAGTAAAAGAGAAATGACTGCCTTACTCTGTTAGATTTTTCTAAAGCGTTTGATTCAATTAATCACCAAATTTTGTTTAATAAGCTTATTCAGAACTATAATTTTTCACTCTCTGCTGCTAAATTGATTTTAGACTATACTGGTCGCTTTCAGGCAGTCTTTTATGCCAATTCTTTTTCTGACTTCTTACCTGTTTCTTCTGGCGTTCCTCGGGGGTCGGTTCTTGGTCCTTTACTATTCTCAATGTATATTAATGAAATTGCTTGTTACATTCATCATTCTTCTTTTCATATATTTGCTGATGATGTCCAAATATATAGGAGTAGTCGCTTAGATAATGATTCCATTCACTCTAATATTTCCCTTATTAATGATGATTTAGTAAGAATTTATAATTGGTCATTATCTAACCGACTCGCTCTAAATGCTAGTAAATCCCAGTCCATTATAATTTTAAAAAAATCTAGGAATTTTCCTCGGTGATTCTTTAATTCCATTCTGTAACACAGTTAGAAATTTAGGGTTAATTTTTAATAATACTCTTACTTGGGGTGATCATTTGATTAAGGTAAGTAAAACGGTTTTTGGAATGCTTACTTGTTTGTATAAAGTTGTAGGGTTCACTGATACTAATTTGAAAAAGCGTGTGTTCCTCTCGCACCTTCTTCCACATTTTCTTACGTTGTTTTGTTTGGAATGCTTCAGGATAATATGAATGTTCTCCAAAGATGTTTCGTTGCTTTTACTCGTTTCATTTTTAGTATTAGGAAATATGATCATATTTCTCTCTTTTTAAATTTGATCCTTAGCTGTAGTATGGTTGATTTTTATGAACTTCCTGTATGTCTTTATTTTTAAGCTTCTCAGAACGAAGCAACCTCACTATTTATTTATTAAGTTATTGTTCCGTTCTTAAAATTTACGTTTACTTCCCCCTATAAACCTGTGCAGATCTTTAAATACATCCTTTTCTGTTAGGGGTATTTCTCTTTGAAATTCTATTCCATTAGATAATAAGAGGTCAGCGTCGCATAAATCTTTTAAAGCGTGGTATTTAGCGTGTCGCGCTTGAATGACAATGCATATAGTAGTTGTAAAAATATTTTTGTATTTATTTGTATTAGTTTTGTATGTAGTCTATAAGTATTCTATAAGTATGCAAATGTTGCGCAAAAATTAAAACTTTCTTAAGGCTTGACGAAGTCCCTCCTTTAAAATGCTAATATGTCACCATGTGGTCTATGAAAAGGGGGCTTAGGTGTCAAAAAATTATTTTCCTTTTTTTTGCCAAATCAGATGGACTATGAGACGCTTTTTCTCATGATGAAAACCAGAAAGTCATAATTAGTGGGAAAGTTTACTTAAATTAAATTAAAAGAAAGCGGAGTTCCAACAGAAACGAAAAGGACCGCCGGCCCGATAACAATGATAACATTTGTAAACTCAGTTTTACTAACGCGAAACTGACGCAACGAGTTGTTTTACCTTTAACATCGAGAAATAACTTGTTTTCGCACGTAAGTCCCTTGTCCATAGATCAGGTCACATATAATCTTTAAAATTGAATTGAATATCTAAATTCATTCATACCAAGATATTAAAAGAATTTACATCACAACGCGCAGTACAATGAAATTCATTGCATGTCACCGGATGATAAATGAGTGGAGCGCTGTTTGGAATCGCACTATTCACACAGAAAGGCATATTTTTCGACATACTATTTAAAATTATGTTATGTACGTAAAACCACTTAAGATTTAGCTAAAATTTATCAGAATTGCAGTTCGAATTTAATTCACTTATAAATAATAAAGGTTCCGTGCGGAACTCTAATATTATCTAGCCAACTGAATTGTCGGCTCTTACTTTCTTGAAGAAAACTGGCATCGTTTTTTCTAGAATTGCGTCTACGACGATTTCCTTCCTACTAATGGAGGAACTTCATGAAAAATTTGGTGAGTAATTATCTCACGAAACACTGTTATTGTTGGCCCGTGTTAAGCCACGCAATGAGAACATTAACAGCGGAAACGAATAACGTTTTGGTCAGAGGCGAAATTTGCATTAAAGAAGACGAAGGACATAACTAACTCCATCACACTCCTTCAAAAATTGCACAAAATTCGTGATTTAAATAAAAATAAAGAAATTGAAAAAAAATAAAATATCCACATTTGTTTTGGTATAGCAAAGTTCAAGTCCTACCCGGTATTATTGTGTCAACATTTTATTTGTATTATTTTTATGTAAAACAACTGATAATTTAAATAAAATTTTCCTAAAAACTAATAATTTTGATCTGTCTCTTCAAAATTGTAGGCGACGAAAAATGTCATTTCACTTGGCAAACTACTTTTTATGTACTAGGAGAATCAAGTAATAGGATTTCAAGTGATATTTGTCACTTCAAGTGATATTTATCACTTCAAATGACGGCTTCTATCGACTAAGTAATACCAAACTCTTCTCAGGGAACAGCAGTTTAAATAATTAAGTATTCAAAAATTAAATTCGACTAATAGTGGATTTACTGTCGTTGTGACCAGATTACCGCAGAACATTTTATCGTAAAACAATTTCACGTAGAGACAATTTATCGTAGAAACAATTTATCGTATAACAATTTATCGTAGATAATTTTTCTCACAACAGTTTATCGTCTGAATAATGTTTATCATATAACACAGTTTAGTATATTGGATTTGATTTAATTAGGTTATTATGCTGGACGGAAACGGGATTCAAAATTAATTTTAGAAAAGATCTGGAATATAGCCGCCCGGGACGGTCATTTTTCAACCAATTATGATGGGATTTTCTATGTTTGATGGAAATTGAATTTTTAAATGATTTTTGGAAGAAGTTCTGGAATATGGCCGCCTGGAACGGAACTTTTCGTTTTCTTAACCGATTATGTTGTGATTATGTAGGTTGAATGAATAAGGAATTCTAAAATGATTTTTGGAATATGGCCACCAGGCACGGAACTTGGCCAGTTATTAGCCGATTATGATGAAATTGGGCGTGTTGGATGGAAATGGGATTTAAAATGATTTTTGGAAGCAGTTCTGGACTATAGCCACCGAAATATGGCCCCTTGGTCATATGAAGCCATATTTTCCACTTTTCTGATGACGATTGTAGTGAAGAGTGCAACCTTAGGCGGAATTATGGATCAAACTCACAGACCATCTAAGTTCTTGTAGTGCAAGTACGTCCAAAGGTTTCTGTAGATTTCTATGCTAGGTTCCTGGCTTAGTACGTTCCATGTTTTTGTGTACATTTTCCGAGGTAGTTGTTATTAATAATACAATAAATTTTTCCGATGCCTTTGGATGTTTGCGAGAGTTGGTAGTTGGCTTGTCACTCAACCCACTTATTACGTGTGTGGGTCACGTACTGGTGATAGATCATAAAGAACCCTAACCTGAAGCACAGACGCTGATATGGTATTGGTTTTTCGGCGCCAATAACTCGCCTTGATTTGTAGTGTCGATGACTATAAGCAAAATTTCTGTTGCATCGCTTTCACTACACCACCCGATTCATTTTGAACTGCTTTCTACGAACGGCATCATGAAATCGTCTTGACCAAAATACTACAATACGACGATTATTTTGACGTTGTTTATATTGGTTGACTTCAATGTTCAAATCATTGAGCTAGTCATGTTCTACAATTTGGAGGTTGCAAGCACATATTTCCCATAAAACGCATCAATAAATGCATGATGTGTCACAGTAGAATTAAAGATATCAGTGCAAAAAGTGGACACAAGTAGCCGTGAAATATTCCTTTCATTATGTACAATAAATATTTCATCATCATGTGACTTTCCAAACGCCCGTCAGATTACTCAAGCGTTTAATACTCATGTTAACTGCGAACGAACATTTGGATTATACTAGTAAAGCCATTTTTTGAAGGAGGATCAGTGAAAGATTATTAAAACAAAGGTAACAGAAGCTTCAGTGTCTATTTTAGGACCAAATCCGCCACAAGCAAAAAGTAAACTGGTTGTAATGGAAATCTATCTCAAAATACAAAATAATTTTACCAAGGCTGCAAACCGCGAGGAAGTTTTCCTCCCAACTGTGCAAACGGAAAAATGTAAATGGCACAAACAACAAGTGATTAACATCACAAATGTGAATAATAGAGATCGATATCCTTGTATTAGGAAATTGACTTAGAATACCACGTAGCAGTGCAATTCGCAACGACTCTGGAGACCTACAGATGGATAGTAAAACGTCCTCGAAATATGACGAAAATAATTTTCCACACTTCTCAACAGACATGTCCACCCCCACTAATGAACAAACGTTATTTGATCGGTTCGATAACGAGATGACTATACTACCTCCTGCATCATACGACAAAGTGCGCAACATGACATCGAAAAAGAAGATCAATAACGCACCTGATGTATAGATGGGATTTATTGGAAATTTTTGAAGGGTGACTATCTATTCTCCGCATGTTCAAACTCTATTTTACATTAAATTGGCATCCACACGATAAATGGTGAGCACGATAAATTGTGTCCAAGAAAAACTGATATCCGGTTAATTATTCACGTTAAATTGAATCACTATAAATTGTTTAGGATACTGCGACTGACACCCCTAACTCTACACTAAAACTCTACACTAAAATCAAGCATTATCAACTAATAAATTTTGGGATATGTTTGAATTGCTCTTACTCCCTAACATTAGGGGTACTAAAGACTACAGTTTATTTTAATAGTTGAAGAATGTTTAGTAGATCTATTACAAAATTTTTCAATTTCGGATTTAGATATATCGACAAATTCCAATTAACTTAGGACCATTTTATAAAATCAAAATAAATGTAATTAGTTTAACCGCACTAATACAAATTTTCTTTACCTTAATTCGTAATGAATTTTTTATGAACAAGTGTGTTGGCCCCAACCAATTAAGACATCACATAACTTTTGTTTACACGATAAATTAACCACCGCATTAGTGTTCTGGTGGTCAAGTTTTCTCTTCTTCAAACAAATTAACTTAAGCAACATTTTTGTATGCCTTTCTGTTTAATTTTTGATCAACAAAAAAAAACTGAAAAAATTGACAAGCTTTCCTAAATTCATATACCTAAAATGGTTGATAATTCTACGAAAATCGTTTAAATACATTGTACCTGGAATTTAAAAAAATTAATTGATATCTTTGTTTTAATTTTACTTAGGGCACGGAGATAGAACAGAAGATGGTACATAGGTATGATTTCCTTTTTCCAATCCAATTAAATTTTTCTACGCCTCATCCCACTGTAGCTCAGCATCATTTTTTTGTTAGAGCTCATCACCGTCATCTTTTTACTTGTAAATACAGACTAGATTTTACTGTTGTTGTTGTTCAGCAAGATAAAATATTTACAATAAAAGAAAATTTAGATGTTTACTATATATGTATGTTAGATAGAAAGAAGTAGAAAAAACAGGAAAGAAAAATTAATAAATCAATAAAATAAACTTTTTTCTTTGCGATTATATAAAAATTTCGGCAACAACACATCCTATTCTAAATCGTCGTAACATTCGCGTAATATTTATGTCATTCCCAACAGAATAACACTGGGATTTGTGTTCTCAAGGGCAAATTTGTTTGTTACACACACACACACATTCTTTGACATTATAGGTTTCTTTATACATAAAATTTTATGATTCTTAATGCGTATTTATTATGTAACCACTAACCCGCTTCCTAATTTAATGAGATGGCTACATTCATGGTCAACTCCACACAAGTATTATAGGAAAATGCGTAAGGAAGATAAGATGTCCTAAAAGCCACAAAAACTTAAAAATGATTGGAACTTTTTTTTGTTTATTTTTATTTTCTTTATATATTTTTATTTAAAGGAAAACCGATTTAAAATTCTGAACCAATGTTGTATCGTGTTTAATTCCAGTGCAAATTCTGTAATGTGAAATTCTGCAACCGTGTTTAATTACAGTGCAATAAAACTAAAAATGTCATTGTGCAAACAACTAATAAATTCCGATGTGACACAGTACATAATTTTCATAACTCGTAAATAAAAATGAAAACTGCTTTGATTTGACAATCTCTAGCACACAAAATACCCACAAGGACACAAAAACAGTACCACAAAATAAATGTGATATAAAATAAAGTATTTACTCCTGAACCCTACACAAACGTCATTCAATGAAATATTTATTGTTTAATATTTTTATTTCGGAATTTAGAGAAACAAGAGAATCGAAAATTATAGTGGTACTATATATAATAGTCTGTTAGTGTTCATGACATTTTGCGAATTTTGTAATTGCATTTATAACTTGATCTATTCCCAAATCACTATTTAGTTTCTCAGTACAAGCTTACAGCTTACTCAGTACAGCAACGGCAAATAGCGTAAAAAGTGTTTCTCAGTACGTTATTTTATATTTTAAAATTTTTCCGACTTTTTACCCCGGGAGATATACTCGACGCGACCGATGTGACTAAATAAAGAGCAAAAAGCTATGAGAATTTCTACTTCTACTTCTTCTGATTTTATGAACGCGGATGAACGATTAATCTACGATTAATTTCTCCTTTTGTAATGCACAATCGTAATGCACAACACAAAAAAATGTTATGCTTTTATTTAGACACCAAAAAGAGAAGATAAATAAATTTAAATTAAAACTCTCGGATTTACCTTTGTCTTTATCGTAGTTCATAAAATGCAAACAGCGGATTAACGAGCCATTCCACACGGGGTGTCAATAAGCGGCTTCATCTTCGTTTTGTTTCCCCGTTTACCAATGATACCGGTTTTAATTGCGACTCATTTTTCAATAAAAAAAAAATTTCTGTGAAACAGCTTTAACAAAAATAGAAATGAAATAAAAACAAAATAAGGCCATTTTTGAGATGTAGATTTTAGTTTAAATTTTATTTTTGAGAGAGCAGAATAAAACAATACAAAAAAAATGTTTTAAACATAAAATAAGGTTTTAAATTAACAATAAAAAATCTATTACGACTTATTTTGAATCGTAAAGTCAATTTCATTTGACAACCCGTGTGGAACGGCAGAATGTTTGCATTTTATGAACAACGATAAACGCAAAAGTAAATCTGAGAGATTTAATTTATCCTCTGATATATTTTCTCTTTTTGGTGTTTAAATAAGAGCATTAAAATGTTTTGTTGTTGTATTTATTTTGTGCATTACGATTACGAAAAGAAAATTGGGAATATATTTATTTATTTAAAATATAAATTAAAATGTGTGAAGCTATGAAATAATTATTTTATGTTTCTAAACATAAGTTATATAACAATCATTTTAATTTTCGAATATTTATAGTTTATTTGAATAAAAAAAATAAATAAATAAATATGATAAATAAAATTTATTAGTACAAATAAAATTTATTTATTCCAAATAATTCAAAAAAAAAATTAAATTGTTTGTCGAAAACTCCTGATAATAAAAAAATTAAGTTTTATGAAATTTTATTTATTTTGTTTTATGTATTTATCAATTAAACATAAATACATAATCAGATTCACACAAATTTTTCAAGAGAACGTGTTTCCAGCAACACAAAACTGCTATAATACTGCAATAAAACAGAGAGCAAATTTTCATTTATCGTTTATAAAATCCGCTAAAAATAAAATGCTCGATTAAAGATTAATCTTTACTCTCAGATTTTTTGTGATTTATCTTTGTTCATAAAATTGGGGCTAAAACGTGATACAGAAAAAGTTGATTTAACTTTAACTTTTTGTTGTTGTTGAGTTCTAAAGTGACCTCTTACAAACATTTTATGAAATAATTAACCAATTTTTGTCTTATTTTTGTTACCATTTTGACATTTTTTAATAATCAATTGCGCGTTTTCCGTCCAATTAAAAATTCTGTGTTCACAAGTCAAGTGTGCTAAAGTCGACTTAAGTACAACCTCATATTTTATATGTTCCTAAACTTATCGCGAAAAAATCATTTAAAAGTCTGCCCCTCAGTCTAAGGTTCTCACAGGGTTCGGATGTCTGTGTACACCTAGGTAACACCAAGGTAGCCGCGTCCCCGTCGCAGTAGCAAAGTGCTTCAGGGGAACAAATGCCAGTGGTATAAATTAGCTAAAATAAACGATGCGTACAATAAATACGGAATGTAATAAAAATCCCATCCAGGTGGTACAACAGCAGACATTCTGCCAAATCCACACTTTTCGGAGGCAGACCCAATTGATTCTGGGGTGAGCCAATCATTGTTTAACACATTTGGACGAAGTTCCAAATTACCAAAAACACCAAGATCTTCAACTGAAAATATATTTTAGTACGAGAAGGGTAATGCCAAACTCCGTGAACAACTAAGAGAAATGAAGGAATTTACAACTAAATTGAAAGAAGAATTTACAATTTTAAAGAAAGAGAATAAAGAACTCAAAAAAGCAGTTGAAATATGTCAGAACTTGGGACTACACCAAGCCCTGCAATCGATGATGACATAATCCATTCCATACGGCTGAAGAAGAATTAGGAAGAGAAACAAAACATCCAATTTGAAACGGAGTAAAAGAGAGTAAGACAAGGAAAGCTCAACACTTACCAGAAATGACAGAAACTTTACCATCAACTTCAAAAGCAATTAATCATCAAGAAACAACTAGCTCTAGAACTACAACCTGCTAAACCAAAAGAGAAATCACCTCCACCAATAAATGTCGTAGGGATATCAAATTTCTCTACTATACAATCGATTATGAAATTGGTTACGAACCAAACGACGAATACAAACTCGTGTCAAATAATGGCGTCTGGAAAACTAATGTTGCCGACTCTGAAACCTATAGAGCTTTAACTGCAAAGCTTAATTCCAAGGGACATCTATGGTTTACCTACGAGAATAAGAACGATCGCCCAATCAAAATTATGGCTAGAGGTCCTCACCCAACCTGAGCCAAAGAGGAAATTATTTAGGATCTCACGCAAAAGGATAAACAAGGAGTTCAAATTAACAAAAGAGGGCTTCCACTCTGTATGCTCACTTTTAATAAAAAACAACAATTAGAAGATGTTTATAATATCAAGGCAATATTAAACATGAGAGTTAAAATAGAGCCATTGAAAATAATAGCGGTTTAACACCGCAGTGCAAAAAACGCAAAGGGTTTAATCATACGCAAAAATATTGCCAACGAGAGACTAGATGCGTAAAATATGTCGGAATGCATCATGCCCAAGTATGTCGGTTAGTAAAAATATTGCTGCAAAATGTGTTATGAAATGCAATAACTCATATTCCGCGAACTACTGGGGTAAAATAGCTAAGGAGCTAGAAAGAATAAGAAATAAAACGCGAAAACAAGATCCAGCAACACCGGGAAAATTAACCAAACTTTCGCCAATGAGCAACCAAAACCTCATTTTAGTAAAACGGAAGAACAAAAACTATACTCACAAGTGGTCATGACAAAATCAGTCATTTCGACTACCGAGGATACATCAGTGTTCCAAAAGACATTAAGATGCATGGAAGCTCTTAACACTCGTCTAGTTAAACAAGAGAAATGACTTCAAGCTCTAAGCAACAGTTTAGATAAGCAAGACTCTCTAAATGAAATGAAATCCATGCTCTATTAAAATGATGCGAACAACAACAAATAAAACATGAAGAATAGTAACCTGGAATGCAAATGGACTAATGCAACATATTCCAGAATTAGAAATTTTCCTAAATACTGAAAAATTGATATATGCCTAGTATCGGAAACCCATTTTACATCAACTTCATATCTTAAAATTTATGGATACAGCTGCTGTTACCACGCCATTAGTCCAGCAGGAAGGGCAAGCGGAGGATCGTCGCTGTTCATAAAAGAAAATATCAAACACTTTATAGATCTTAAAATTGAAGAGGAATTTATACAAGTAGTCACCTTAAAAGTATTTATAAATAACAACAAATAATATAGTGTATCGTCAATATATTGCCACCCCCCCCCCCTCCCCCTCCCTCCCCAAGATATAATTTAATTAAAGAAAACTATTGCACATTATTTAAATCACTTGGATCACGTTTCATAATCGGAGGTGATTTTAATGCAAAAAACACCTACTGGGGATCAAGAATAACCTCTAAAAAAGGAAGAGAGCTGTTTGCAGCAGGAGGACTATGCAGTTGAGATTTTCATTCTGGTGATCAACCAACTTATTGGCATACGGATAGAAACAAAATACCCAATATCATTGATTTCTTTGTCACCAAAGGTATAGGCGAAAACTACATATACCTAGAAACAGCAAGGGGATTATGATCATATGCCCGTTTATGACAATCAAGTGCAACGATTGTTAAGAAAACTAGTGCACTTTCGCTAACTAATAAAAAATCTGCTGGGAGAAATTCCAGAAAATAGTTGAGGATAATATTGATCTTCAGGTGCCAATTAAAAATCCGATACAGCTACAAGAAGAGCTCAACAACAGTATACAAGAAGCGGCGTGGCAGTACCCCCTCGAGTTCAAAGGAAATGAGCCGAAATGCTATTTACCTTCTGTAAGTTAGGGAACTGGTTGCATCAAAATGAAAAGCAAGAAAGCCCTGTCAAAGAAGTCGAGTGCCAGAATATAAAACAATTCTAAATTCTTTATCCAATAAACTAAAGTTGCTAATTAAAGAAATCAAGAACGAATCCATTAATAAATACCTAAGTGGCTTTACTGGGGAAAAGATACCGAATACTCCCTTTGGGAAGCGACAAAAAGTTTAAAACGACCTAATTCCACCAGTTAAAAATGAAGATGGAACATGGGCTAGAAGTGCAAAGCAAAAAGCTTCGTTGTTTGCAACAGACCTCGAGAATACGTTCGAGCCTCTACCTAGCCAAACTGCAGAGGAAACATGCCAACAGTAAATAAGATGGGTAAACCCAATATATCTCCTGTAGTATTACAAGAATTAAAAGAGGAAATCAATCATAACCTAAATCCAAAGAAATATCCAGGATATGACTTAATTATAGGTTAAATAGTAAAAGCTATTACTGAAAAAGGACTACGTAAACTACTGCAGATAATTAACACAGGGTTAAGACTTAAACACGTTCCAAATCAATGAAAAGTCACAGAAGTAATCATGATATCTAAACCAAACAAACCACTTAATGACAAAAATTCGTCTGGGCCATTTCCTTACTCTCAATGATTTCAAAAATTTTCGAGAAACTACTCCTAAAGAGACTCAAATCAGTAATAGAAGAAAAAAATCTTATTCCTCCTCATCAATTTGGTTTCAGAGAAAACCATTCAACAATAGAACAAGTACACCGACTTACAAACATATTTGAAAATGTACTTGAAAGTAAGAAAATATGTTCAAGCGTTTTCCTGGATGTTGCACAGGCCTTTGACAGAGTATGGCATAAAGGGTTGGAATATAAATTGCAAAGGGACCTACCAAAGCAGTTTTATGAAATTCTGAAATGTTACATATCTAAGCGATACTTTCGTGTTAAATTAGATGGCGAATACTCAGAAATAAAGAAAATGTCAGCAGAAGTACTATAAGGTAGCGTTCTGGTACCAAATTTATATACTATATACACCTCGGACCTGCCAGCGACAGAGGAGACTAACATAGCGACGTTTGCGGATGATACGGCGATCTTGGCAGTCGCTGATAGCATAGAATATTGTCAGCACCTGGATGAAGAGATGGCGAATGAAACTTAATGAAACAAAATCTGTTCACGTAAACTTTACCAACAAAAAAGTCAACTGGATACCAGTAAAACTGAACTCCCAGAAAATTTCCTATGCAAACACGGCAAAATATCTAGGCATGACTAGACGCGAAACTAAAATGGAAAGAGCATGTGAAAAAGAAAAAAGAAGAGTTAAACTTCAAAATACAGAACGATGGATTGGCTGTTAGGAAGAAATTCTGAGCTAACTGTGCAAAATAAATTGTTACTATACCGGCAAATCCTAAAACCTGTGTGGACTTACGGTATTCAGCTCTGTACAGCCCCAGAGCTGGCAAAGAAAACCAATGTCAATATCATCCAGTTATTCCAAAGCAAAATCCTATGTGGAATAGTAAGTGCACCGTGGTACATAATTAATGACAACCTCCATAGAGATCTGTATACGGATTTTGTCTCAAAATGTGTGAACGAAATGAGTGTAACCGGAATGATATAGTAGTAGCATTTGTGTTTGTGTTAGTTACGTGCTTATAATTGCTTTACTGCATATGCAAAATTGCAAACCACGTGTCATTCTTTTTTTGTTTATTTATATTAACCCTTTGAGTGCCGACATGATTTCGACTAATGTATTGAAGAGCATCGCGCTTTTTGGCACTCAAATAGTTAACCATTGTAAACGCCATATTTATGGAATTTAAAATAAATTTACTTATAAAATTTTATTAAAACATATAAAATTAATTTATGATTAAAAAAATGTTAAATATAAAATATATTAGCATGTTAAATAATGACACTCCACAGTGTAGTAATGTGCTGAGAAAAGGAAATACGCACCATAACAGTTAAACCGATTCGCCCGGATCGCGTTATTTTGATACTGTTCATCATACAAATGACACAAATACGAACAAAAGAAGAATACAAAGACATAATTGACGTAATTAACTCACGAGACAAAATTGATATACTGGAGAGAAGTTTGTTAGTGAAGAAGTAAGCAAACACGCGAGAAAACACATGCAACGTCTTAGTTTACACCAAAATGCTGAGGTACGTCGTAAGTTTACACCAAAATGCTGAAGTACGTCGTAAGTTGTATGATCCAAACCCAGTAAGACGGCCGCGAAGGAAGAAACCGCTTGACCTACTAGATCCATTCAGGGTCGACTAAAAATATAATAAAATCGTAAAGGGAACTGGCCAAAGGGCTACAACCCTCCAAACAGGAATATAATTGATGTAAGATAAGTCTGTAAAATTTGGAATTGTACCGACACTATGATAATTCCAAATTTTACAGACTTTTAAATGAATTTTTCTTGCTAAGTTTAGGAAAATATAAAATATGGGTCTATACTTAAGTCGAATTTGTCACTTTTAACTTGTGAGCACAGAATTGTAATATTTAAATTTTTATGATTTCATAAAAACTGAACGAAATAAAAAAAAATTAAAATATTAGATTTTTTAATAGCGAAAATTATCAACTGCACTCTCGTTACGAACGGGCTTTGTTGCTCAAAATGACGTTCTAAATTTGTTCGATAACTGTTTTTTTGTATCTTCTCTGTCGTTATTTGGCTTCTGTTACCTATTACCATGATAGCTATGTCATCGCCGAAGGTGACTATACTACTGTATTCAGATATTGGAAGATCACGGGATATAATAGATAGAGAACGGGGCAGATAATACTTCTTTGTGGAACTCGAAGATAAATTGCCAAACGAATCTTTTACACTTATATTTCTATCGCATTACTTGTTCAATGTACCTGATCAATAGTTAAGCTAAACAGATGATTCGGAATAAGGTTAATTCTGTCGATTATCAGATTAAGTTTTTCTAAAAGTAACTTTTAGACATTGTTGGCAATGGCATCGGCCAGTTTGGGAGTCATAACTATTTCAGCCATTATCGCATTATGTTATTAAATCGGAACCGGTGCTTTATTCGATTTAGTGTTGTTCCCTATTTCGTTTACTATTTCAGTTGGGGATGTAGGTGTAGTATTTTCATGCTCCTGTATTACGTTTACATCAAACATTTCTTCAGTTTGATGTTCATGTGGTTGACATATATTTTCATGGTGCTCGACAAATCTTGCGGCTGTTTCTTGAATATTCCTTGCCCAAGTCCATCCACTGTTCTGACAGAATGAAGCTGTATTGATGGTCTTTTTAACTGCTTAGTTGCTTTCTAAAGTGAATAGTCAGAATTTCTATCATTTGAACTTACTAAAGTGCGTTTATTGTCTCATTTTTTAACTTTGGAATTTCTCTTAATAATTGTTGAGTGAGGTTGTTTAATCCCCTCAAGAGATCCCTCATTCCTTTTGGCCTTTTTTATTTCTGGACACTTTCCAAACAGATTGTTTTTGCTGGTGTTGCAGTGACAAATTTTTCTACTTACACGCCCCGTTGATAATTATTTAACAATGGTATTCCAGGTTTATTTTTTCGTGCATGTATATGTTAAACTTTCGCGATCAGTATTTCTATTAACTAGTACTGGGGCGGTATGTTGTACCATCACTTCGAATCGAAAAAAGTCGAATCGAAAAAGTGAAAGTTGTATCATTTTTGCTTTTCGAAAATGATACAACATATCGCCATTCGACTTTTTTCGAATTTCAATTCGAAGTAATGGTACAACATACCGCCCCTGAATTTATCTCTTTTTGGATGATATATTCACTTAACCTTAGGTTTAGTGGAGAATGATCTGAACTCAAGTACTGGGTCGGACTTTTTTAAAATAGCTAGAACTATTTTTGATTCTAAAGAAATCGATTATATCAGGTATTTTTAATCGGCCAGTGGGCCAGTACGTTGATTTCCTTGTTGAGAGAAATCACAGTTTTTTCCTATTATTATTACTACGTTCGATGTAGTTAAACTTAACCCCCAATGAGTACTCTTTGCATTGTACTAAATCAATTTTAGTAATAGAGGGATAATGGGAGCAGTGCATCGCCTATGAATGTGGCGGAAATCAACCAAATATTATGGATAGTTATACCATAGAAAAATAAGCTTACCATAGATTTCTTATTTTGATAAATCGAAAGATAAAAATGAATTGAGTAAACAAAATGTGACAATTCCAATAAGAAATACGTTTTTTTTTAGAAATGTAAAACCAAAAAACGTTTTACATTTCTAAAAAACTCGCATTTTTATACAATCTTTTAACCAAAATGGCACACGCACGTGCACGTGCAGATCAAATTTATTTTAGTAAAATCCAATTCAACCTCAGTAAATTATCCGCCCGCAGCCTTAATCCAAAAATGAAAAAATAAACCATAATTCATTTAGCCACATATATAAATCATCTACTACATCGATGCCCTCAAAAAATTATATCGATTTTATCTATTCAGTTTTGAATAAGTCACGAGGTCACACAATATTAATGCCAGTACGTTAATCTACTGTAAAACAATATTAATACAAAATCTAATAAAATGAAATTTTTATTATTATTATTGTTATTTATTTTAAACATACAAATACGAAAAACTAAAGAAAAATCTAATAAATAAACGACCAAAATGAAAATCGTTTATGTAACAAAATTATTGTAACAACCCAATTTCATTCTAGATCTTCTGTATTGCCGCTTTTTTTGTCGTCTGTTATTCTGAGTTAAACAACAAAAAATCCGAGAAAATATTACAATATAAAAGAATAAATAAATAAATAAGTGACCTAAATTTTATTTATTTCAATTTTTCTTTCGACGAAAAATATTATTTTCACTTCATTGAAAAACTACAAAAACGAATAAAGTCTAAGCCTAACAAGAATTTTGTGTACAAAAAAGTCAATGAAAGAAAAAATTTTCTCGTGTATACCACACCAATCTTGTATTTCCACGTTTACTCGTGGCGTACACAAAATAAAATGTTGGATAATTACATTAGAAGGGCTGCAAAATATTTTAGAAAATGTGTACTTGGCGAAACACTTCGTGCAATCCAACAGCGCAACAGCATTATGTTGCTTATGCTGTATCTTCCTATCGTCTAGAATCTAGAATACAAAACAAAATGTTGTTTCTTTATATTCATTTAATTCTAATTGTAATAACGAGCTCATTCTAAATCTACATAAGTAAACACCAACCCACCAACAACAATACAAGGTTTAATTAGAAGAATCTGGATACAACTTTTCGTTTTCTCTGCTTCAGGGTGGGTGGGTTTATTTATTTATATCTATATCTAGCTATACGAGCATATTTTCAGTTCCTTGTGATTATATTACTTGACTTGTATATAGATATTTTCTATGAGTACTTGGGTATGTCCTCATTCTTATCCATATCTGAAAAAAGGCTCATGTTTACTGTACATACTTGGACAATGTACATACACATGCACATAGAAAATACTTTGAATTTTATATTTCTCAATACATAATTTTTTTTTTCAACAAGAAATGTTTTGAAAAAAATATCTATAAAAGTTAATGAAAATGGTTGTGACATTTTCATTTTGATAAGAGAGGTATTATATGCCGATAACTACGTACCGCTTAATAAAAATTGTTTTCAATGATTTCGTCTTTTTTAATAAAACTGTCATAAAATGACAACTTTTAATAAAATCAAAAATTTATATATACTTCAATAAAAGCTACATAACATAACATTTTTACTTGTTGTTATTGAAGAATTTTATATAAATAAATCGATATGAATCCATATAATAAATCTAGATAGGGAATTATTATTATTATTATTATTACTATTATTTTGAAAAATATTTTTGCAAAACCTGACCAGTTAGAAATCTCCCTTCGGAATAAATGAGCCCTATGGATACCACACAGTTGAAAAAAATATGGGCTATGTAATGCAAATTGCTTTTCATATAGGTCCAGCGCAAGCTTGCATAACAAACTAATGCACAAGTTGCATTATTTTAGATATTAATGCTAATTGTATTAATTTTTATTGTATAATTTACATTAAACTTTAACGGAATATTTTGTTAAAACTGATACAAGTTATAATAAAATTTTACAGCACATTGCATAAAAAAATAAATTAAAATATCCATTTGGAAGCATCATTTTTTGTCGAAAGTGGCATTGAAATTGTATAGCTCAGCCCAGTGCTTTAAACAGTATAAAGCACACTACATTAGAAATTTAGAATTTTCCAATTAATTGTATTACACTTATATTATTTTGTATTATAACTAAAACTATAAGGCAAATTCCACAGATTCCAATTTTTTACTTTTCCAACTGGATTGACGTAAATCAATTGACGTCCTTACACAGCAAATATTGTATATGAAAAATATTTTAAGCTTTTATATTAAAAAGATACACAATGCCTTAGCGAATTATAATAAATTTGCTAAAAAATAGTCAACCCCCAGATTATATAGAAATTTTCTTTTAATACACTACTGCAGCAATTTTAGACGCAACTGCATCATAACTATTTTTAATGCATGCTTTGCATCAGAATGTGATACACGATTGCATTGTATAAGCCTTGATGCAAGGGTTGCATTAAAAACTGCAGCAAGATTTTTAAGTGTGCAATTTCACATTTCAGTAGTTATCGGTTAATAGAATTCCAATTATCATTAAAATAGAATTTAATTTGAATTATAGATGGAAGATCTGCAAGAATCGCAACAATCAGTTTCGAACTTAATGAGATTATTGATTTGAAAAAATCAGTCATCTCATCAGGCCGCGGCGACTGACGTTGATATTTTTACATAGGAATATTGTCTATATATAGAACAATACCATGTAGTTGTACTACTAGCGAATTACTGCATAGCGTACGAAATTCAATTTTTTCATATTCTCCATCTATACTTCATTTTTACCAATTAACTTTTCGTTGTGTACGAATTACTTTTATATTTTACGTTGTTGTTGTTTTATTGTAATGGTTTTTATTTTCCTACGAATGTGTATTTAATTCGAGATATACTGAAATAGACCAATGTACGGAACAATCATAACAAAACCATTACAATAAAACAACAACAACGTAAAATATCATTAAAATAGCTTCGATTTTTTCTTCTGGGGACACCTAAAATTGATAGAATGTTTAGAACCTATTCCAAATCTGGAGAACGTCACATGTAGCCAACAAAACGGAAATTTACATTGAATTTGTCGATTTTTCGATTAATTGTTTAAATAAATCTGCAATAAACGTATTTTTTTTAATGACTTGTTTTAATTTTGATAATTACCGTTTAACTAAACACTTTTTAATGGTTTTTTATGTTTCATTTTATGCTCGAAATATTTGAGGAAATAATGCGTCGAGATATATTTTTCAAGCCGACTGCAAAAAATGAATAATAAAATTGTTAATACATATGTCTACTAACAAAATATTATGTACCTGTCTGTAGCTATTATGCAATAATTGTAACGTCAAAATATCTGTATATATATATATATATATATATATATATATATATATATATATATATATATATATATATATACATATATATATATATATATATATATATATATATATATATATATATATATATATATATATATATATATATATATATATATATATATATATATATATATATATATATATATATATATATATATATATATATATATATATATATATATATATATATATATATATATATATATATATATATATATATATATATATATATATATATATATATATATATATATATATATATATATATATATATATATATATATATATATATATATATATATATATATATATATATATATATATATATATATATATATATATATATATATATATATATATATATATATATATATATATATATATATATATATATATATATATATGTATATATATATATATATATATATATATATATATATATATATATATATATATATATATATATATATATATATATATATATATATATATATATATATATATATATATATACATATATATACATATATATATATATATATATATATATATATATATATATATATATATATATATATATATATATATATATATATATATATATATATATATATATATATATATATATATATATATATATATATATATATATATATATATATATATATATATATATATATATATATATATATATATATATATATATATATATATATATATATATATATATATATATATATATATATATTTATTTTTTTTTGAGATTAAATTTTTCGCCCGAATAATCTAAAATTTACAAAACGTGATTTGGGATATTTTTCGAGCTATTTATTTGGGGCAATTTGGAATTTGAGAAACTGCCTACTAGTAAGTTTTTGATCTAGTCAAAAACATCATTTAGGTAATAAAATTTTCGGGAATACGATGGTATCCCATTGTTCACTTAATAAATTTTTGTTTGGTATAATTAAATAACGTACCAACATCCTGGTAACTCAAATTTCATTCACTTTTTGTAATAACCAAGTAAGAAAATACCAAGTTTCTAAATTAAACAAGAGATTTGGTTTATCTAGCTCAGAATTTTGTGTTAAAACAACCAAATTAAATTAACTAAGTATTTAGTAGTAATCTTTTTACTGAGTGTATTTATCTGTATGGCTATGAAGGCCATTCATATTGAAGTAGTCACCGACTTGAGTACTACATCATTTATAGCAGCGTTGCGGAGGTTTATATCAAGAAGAGGTCTACCCACCGAAGTGATATCAGACAACGCTACGAATTTTGTGGGCTGCAAGAAACAATTAGACGGACTCTTTCGTTTATTTGTCAACGAAAATCATTATAAATTAATCACACAATTTCTATATCCACACTTTGGAGGCCTGTAGGAAGCGAACATTAAGTCAATGAAACAACACTTGAATAATACACTATGTTAACTGAGATCGAGTCCTTAATGAATTCTCGTCCGTTGGGTACCATTACTGAATATATAAACGATTTCGATGCATTAACGCCTGGGCATTTTTTGATCGACGCGCCGTTAGTTGCCTTACCGCAGCCTGATTTGCAGCAAATTAAACAATCAAGATTAAGATTAAATAATCAAGATTATTGGCAAAATCAAAAAATGCGCGTGCAATCGTTTTGGAGACGGTGGTCACTTGATTATCTTACACTACTACAACACAGACCTAAGTGGAAATAAGAAAGGTTAAACCTCAAGGTGGATAAATTAGTGGTAGTACGCGACGATCCGAATCCGTACGCGAATCTTCCAAAATCAACGTGGCTGTTAGGACGTATAGCCATAATTCATGAATCTCCAACCGATAACCTGGTGAGAGTTGCATCCGTTAAGACGATGAATGGCATATATAAAAGACCAGTAATTAAGTTAATTCCACTGCCATTAGCTGATCAACAACTAAAGCTGCAAGGAGATTTTAAATTAGTTATCTTGGGCACTGTACATCGTAAATATTACCAACATACGAAAAATACTTTAATTCGTACATTTATTGGTTAATGGTGTGTTGGTAGAATTTATAGCACAAGTATTTTTAAGTGTTATGTTTTTTAGTACGACTGTACGGATTTCATTGTAATTCTTGTTTTCGATGGATCATCACCATACAAGCAGTGTATTGACCAATAATAAGAATTTATAAATGTATAAAAATTCTGTTAATAAATAATATGTTAATTTGTAAAACGTAAAATTAAGTTGTGTTCGGTGTAATTGATTTCTATCTTGCCCAAAAAAAACGTATATATGGATTAAATATAGAAAAAAAAAAATTGTGTATATAAATATATCAAAACTACAAAATGAGATTAACCTCGGAAAAATTGGCTTATAAAATTTACACTACTTGATTTCTCTTATATATTTATTGCTCGATGACTTTAGTTATTTGCATCTGCGACACTATTCTGGCAATTCCCCGGGAATAGGGAATTGGAGGAAGAATTTATAAGTAAATTCTGTGTAAACATTTTTTCTGGCCTACTGATGTAAAAACCTAGCGCTGATTTTTTGAAAATAAAATTAAACTGGGAAGTATTTCTCCCTGAAAATTTAGATCCCTCAGAATAATGCCACTGGAAGAGACTACGCAATATTTTATCGATGGGAAACGTGACATTACGAACTTACCGAAAAAATACTGTTATACGGTTAAAATGACACATATGGAATGTTTTCATGGTGTGATTCTATTCATCTGACGATTTACGAGGTTCTTAGGTTTTACGATCTGAGGTTTTACGTTTATGCTAGGATTTCTAATTTCACTTTATCTACACAACATTTCGTTTATTGACATTTCAAAACCTATGCATTTAGGCTTTAACGCTGACTTGTGATAAATTTGCTGCCCCACTGTACATGCAAGGTGATCCATTTCTGTTATTGAATTTGAAAGAAACCATAGAATTGTGCTGATTGCTAACAGGAATAATGATTTTAGACATTGCCAACAGATTGTCTACCTTCTCGACACTATTATTTTAATTGTCTAAATTCTCTTAACTAAATTCCGCTAGTTCATTAACAAAGCGCTAACAGAATGGCCTTCTTATTCACTGTCATTGCGCTTTTAATGATTTTGAGCAGTAGCTGAATAATTTGGATAATTTTCCTAGTCGCGTCTGCTCATATTTTTAAAGTCGTAAATGACGATGACCTCATCTTCTCTTGAGGAACTTATCTTCTCTTGAGGCTGGGAAGTTTTACAGCATGTAGCGTATTCTCCAGACTTCACCCCCTCTGACTACCACTTATTCAGATCGATTTCATCATATTTGAAAGACCAGCGGTTCACGAAAGTTGAATTTGACCATCATTAAGTTTTATATTTTCAATAAAGTTGAATTTGACCAAAAAAGTCGATGTTTCTCCTTGCACACCGAATATATAAAAAACACAATGATAATAATATTTCCGAGAATTTTAAAATTCGTATTAAGGATATCTTCCTCTCGGTCTCCAGGAGTTTACCACAACGGTTCCATTAGTAGACAAACATACCACTTCCTCACCCCAAAACAGCACATCATCACTCCTCAGTTTTCCATTGTATACTTAGATTTAAGCGTTTCCCGAGAACACTTCAACACATATTGAAAAGCAATTGTAAAGTGTTACACTGGAGCAAATTTAGAACTTAGGGCCATATCTAATTTGTATGGACATTACGGTAATATCATACTGTCATGTTGTGGTATAGACAATACGGTATTAAATATTTGTTCAGAAGACAAGTTAGGTAAGTGCACAACTCGTCACAAAAAAAAATTTAATTATCTCACAAATTACGCGCATGAGACTACTTTAAACGTATACATATGTATTTATAGCAACAGGCCTCCATTATCACTTTCTACTTATTTTTTTTTTTGCTAGCTACACGCACACACAAATTTTAACTGGACCGCGCGTGGTCATTATGTCAACATTGTTCGCTGTATAATCCATTTAGGTTCACATAAATTTGATAGGCCTAAACTAAATTTTGAATACTGTGCCACTTACATACTTTTTAATTTTTGAGGAACAGCTTATAATCCAAAAGGTTACGTTTACCGATGCTACCATATAAATACTGTAGTTAGCAAACACTACTCACCAGCTTTTGCGGCACTTTTAAATCCTGAATTCGTAAACGTCACTAGGACGCACAACCAATAAAATGCGCTTAGTAATTTTGCTATTTCTTTTTTTTATGTGAAACGTATAAGGTAAACAACCACTTAATTCAATAATCTGTTTAAAACTGTTTAACAAAACACAAAAAACTAACTGCTACGGTTGAGAAATGATAAGAAATCTTTTCTTTCTGTTGTTTCCTTATCCGTTTCAAAAAAAAAAAAAAATCTTAATGGTCTCATCATCGGTATGCGTGGATACATATTTAAAAATTGTTTATTATTAAAGTGATAACAACAAATACTTGGGAGAGATGGTCAAAAGTCAGCACACAAATGTGTCTAAAATTTAATCACATTTTTGTGGTTTTGTTACCTTTTTAGAGGTTACAAACGAGGGAACAATGTAAATTACTCCAGTTAATGTGATGATGCAACGCATAATTCTATACTTCCATATACTCGTACGTACATATATAATTATGAATGGATTTTGAAATGTTGATAATAGAAATCGTCGTGATTTAAATTTGCTCCGGAAATGAATCGTAGAACCTGCTAATGTGACCACCTGTGAAAAGTGACCACTTGCCTAATATGACCTATTTCAAAAGTCCCAAACATAGATCTTTAACGTATTTCTTTTGTTTATAGTGACCAATTGCTTAAAGTGACCGATTTCAGTCGGTCCGGCCGGTGGTCACTTTAAGCAAGTTCTACTGTTTAAATTACATGGGCAAGACATCCTTTGTGTCTATATAGCAAAACTAAAACCTAAGGAGGCAATAAACCTTAGTGTAAAACGAATTATCGCTCATAGTTTATATCTTTTTGTCTTCACAACTGACTAAATTGCATTTCATTAGTACTTCCTGTCCGGATTTCAGCATTAAATTTTCAGAAAAACTTTTTTCGAGCGAATTTGACTTACATTTAGGGTTAAAATTAATTTGACCAGGCCAGGGGCGGTATGTACCATCACTTCGAATCGAATGCAAGAAAAGTCGAATCGAAAAAGTGAAAGTTGTATCTTTTTCGTTTTTCGAAAATGATACAACATACCGCCACTCGACTTTTTTCGAATTTCGATTCGAATTTTCGATGGTACAACATACCGCCCCAGGACTCAACCACAGACACGTCAATTATTTATACATGAGAATAAGATAACATTAAAATCTTAGTCTCTATCGGTCTATCATGTTCGACGTCAGTGTCTTTTTTTATGCTACCGGTTCACATTTTTATCATCCGAATTTTTGGTGACCATGCAACGTGGCCTATCCATCTAGTTCGGCTGAATTTAAGGGAATCTTCATATAAAACGCATCATGTAAACCACCAACCAAAATGCACTTTTCATCATATCAACATGTTATAAATTGTTAACCTCGTTTTTGACATTATTTATTTAAAATCGGTGATCTTAAAAAAAAAAATAAAAAAATCACACTCACGTGTAAATATAGACATTATTGGTTATGTTATAAAATTTGTGTTACACGACATAAAAATTTGAGGTCCCGGTCGAAATGGCATGTTTTAAAACGGCATTTTTCAAAACAGCATTTCTTTAAACTGCATATTTCAAAACGACATAAGGTACAAAACGGCATCTTTTCAAAACGGCATTTTTCAAAAACCCATGTGGAGTTGCCGAACTTACATCGTGGCGCGTCCCCAGGTGGCGAATAGGGTAACGCTCTTTAACCGGCTTGCCGGAGGGTAGGTGGGAAATTACCATCCGCGGGCCAAATCTGGCTAGGGGAAGGAACCCCGAACAATAAACCAACCATTAACGCAATGAGTGAGTGTACAACCAAACGGAATGTATACCTCAGGTGGTACGTCAACTTTACAGTTGGCCAATCCACCCTCACACGAGGCAGGCTCAACGGATTCTGGGGTGAGCCAACCATTGCGAAACCCGTTTATACCAAGCACAAGTATTTGTAGATCACCAACTAGACAAATGCCTCCCGCTACTCAGCAGGAGAACGAAAATGCTGAATGCAGTCAGAACAGAAACCAAGAAAAGCACCACGATGTCACTTGAGAAAAGGACGAGTTAAAAAAATCGATAGAAAACTTAATGAAAATCAATGAACAGCTATTCAAAGAAGTCCAACAGCTTAAAGAAGAAATTGCTGTAATCAAAAATGGTTATCATGCCAAAGAAAATACTATAGCTATCTATGAAACAGATGAAGACGAATTGGCATATAAAACGAGTTTTATACGAAGGCAATTTAAAACTAAACGTCAAACAAAAAAAGAAAAGCAGGATCTTCGCCAACACAGAGCGTCAGAAAACCACAACCCCCACGACCGAACAGTCAACTACGGACCTAGTGAAGGTACATAAGAACGTATCACTGATACCGAAAGAGAGACCACTGCAACCATTTAAAACAACCAACGTAATCACCCAAGGGGGAATGCAGGAAAATCAACCAACACATAAAGAGATACCACCTCCACCCATTAACATACTCAATGTTAGTGAATACGAAACAATTAAAAAATAGTGAAGTTAGTTCCAAACAATAAATATAAAGTCACTGCACTGAATAATAACGTTTGGAAAGTGAATGCACTTGACCCAGAAACCTACAGAATGTTATCAAATGCAATCACCGCTCAAAACATCGAAAACAAAGCTGAACAACCAATTAAAGTTATGGCCAGAGGGCTACATCATACATGCCCAAACGAAGAAATAATTGAGGAACTTAGCCAGAAAGGATTCAAAAGTCTAAACGCTGTGAACATATTAAAGAGAAAGGTCACTATAAAAGCAAACGGTGAACGAGAAACAACCAAAGTTGGCCTGCCCCTTTTCATGTTAACATTTCACAACGCTAAGAGCATTGATAGGGTAAATGGAATCAAAGCAATCCTTGATATGAAAGTTAAGATTGAAACATTAAAAAAGAATCCTAGTAGAATACCACAGTGCTACAACTGCCAGGCGTATAACCACACACTTAAATACATACAAACATCTAACAAAAGAATGCAACAAAAGCAAGAACGAACCAGTGAAATGCATACACTGTGGTAATCATCACCCAGCAAATTACAGAGGCTGCGAGGTAGCGAAAGAACTGCAAAGAATGAGAGACAACAAGAGAAATCAAACAAGTCAGTGTTCTCAACCTAGGATGCAATCCTACTCAAAACGATTCTCCCTAAATAGCGGCATAGTAAAAGAAGGCATAACATATGCACAAATGGCTAAGCAGAACGAAAGTAACAGGAACGCTCCGAGTCAGGAAACCCATGTCCTGCAAGGAATACTTCAGAAACTAAACGCTATCAATTCACATCTGCCTGGCCAGGACCAAAGACTAGAATCTATGGGCGAGTTACTGAAAAAGCAAGAACAGAGACTAGTAACACTGGAGAATACATCGATGAAACAAGATAAAAATATAACGGATGCGTCAAATAAAACTAGAGAAGTTATTGACTACCTTCATTCTAGTCCATACAAACTTAACAAGAAAAAATAATGACTTAAGGCCCCGATTCAAGATAACACGTGGTCGATTTTCAAATCTAAGACACAAAATACTGGTTTATTTTTTCTAGTAGATGGAGCGTACAGTACCATTTTGAAATCTTCATCAAATTTTGTATTTTCGTGATTTTTCATATTTTATCTTTTGGAGACATGTGCATCGAAAATAAACATAAAACGAAAGAATGAAAAAGGTTTTTTTGTCCAAATACCTAATGGTTTAGTTACAACAACAAACATATTTATAAATTAAATTTTTGTTAATTTTCAGTTCTTATTATGAGGCGTTCGGGTATTTGTTGTTTGTTTTTACAATATTACAATCATAATGAAATAATATAACTTTTTTATAAAGAAATCTCGCACAACGAGAAGAAAAGTAGATGGTCACCTCAACTCAGAAACTGACCTCATTGTGCTCGATTTAACGTAATGATTTAAATTATTAATATTTCGAGTGCATTTTCACATAAGCTTTTTAGTCACCCAATTATTTAAAGACAGATCTAAAGAGAGTGATCGTATCCCCTAGGGGGATATTAAAACTGTATTGCTCATTTTCCACGAATGATTCAATTGTACATAATATCTACTGGTTGCATTAAATTTTTAACCCAAACATTTCTTTTGTTTCTGGTTTTACACTTTCGGTGTTGACTGGAAGTCTGGTATTTCATTCAGTTCTATACATTCCATTGAATGAGTTTTAACTTGCTGGCACCAGAATTTAATTTAATGTCGGTTATAAATGCGAGACACAAATCCTAATGATTGATCTTTTTGTTTTCATTAAAAAGTTGTCAAAATTAGTTTGAGTCGATAATCGTAAATCGTACTGACGGCTGCCGCATGAAAATTGTCTACGAGCTAAGTGCAACATAACAAAGTTAAAAATGTGTGATGTATGTATAATGTAATTGTTGTTGTAATGCACTTGTTGTTGTACCACCGTTTCGAGATCACACATTTTTAACTTTGTTATTTTGTACCTAGCTCGTAGACAATTTTCATATGGTAGCCTTCATTCTGCTTAGATAATTAGCCCCTAGTATACATCTTGAATATATAGAAAAAAATATGAGCTTGAGGTGTAATTTTAACCAACAAACGATCAGATCTGCTTGTATAAAATTATGTATCGCGAATTACGAGATGTAAATTCAAGGTAAACAAAATAAAATCATTAAAATACTTATCTTTTCATTCTCTATAAGTAGATAAAATACAAATTCAATTTACTATGGTATTTATTAGCGATTGAAAGCAAACGATCTCAATTTCATACACACCACTAAAAATATTTGCTGTGTTTTAATATTGGAGTACTATCCGGCGCCGAAGGGAAATTTTCTACTGAAACTGCTGCAGCTATTATTCATTGGTGTCGCTACTAATCAAAAAAAATTAAATTGTAAACTTCATGCAATCGAATGACATTTCTACTCTTGTGTTTTTGTTTGAAAAAAAATCGCAAACATTTTAAAACAAATAAATTGCGAAATAAATAATTTAACAATGTTTTATTAATATTAAATTGTTCACAATAGTAATTATAGTGAATAACTTTTTAAGTTTAAAATTTGAGTGCTGTGCCTGTGTGATATACTTATAAATATAAATGTTTCTCCAACGAAAGCCTCTCGAACGTCATTAATATTCAAAATATCGTTGCCCACAGTTGTAAATGAGTTAGATTTTATCGTGAATTTCATTAAATGTCCGAAATGGATAGTTTAATTGCTGAGGGTAGTAATGATGTGCAGGATCCAAAAGCAAGGGCTATAGCTAAAGCAAAAAAAGCGTCGTCTACAAAGTTCAACCGTAACAAAATGTAAAGGATTGATAAATGGTAAACTAGATACGGTATCTTTCTTGGATCCTGTATTTGCCGATATAAAATCGAATTTGAGCGATATGAATAGTTCGAATGGAGGATTTTCTAAATACGCTGGAATCGAATAACTCGGAAATTTTATTTGATTACGATAATCCGTGCTGGGATAATACACCAAATGAATTTATACTCAATGAGGACATCCGTTGAAAAAGAAATTTTATTTTATGATTTACAAAAAGCTGGACGGCCCGTTAAAATTAGGACAATATTTACGGAATACAATATTAGTTATAAGCCATGCGACATGAATAAGTACGTATTTGGCTGGAACCATCTAAGTAAGGAATCGCTCTATAACGATCTTTTTAATTTCAGAATGCTGTAATCAACCGCAGGTGATAGTAACATAAATATAGATGACAGCGATAGTGATAATGGATTTATGGGTGTGAAAATGTCGAGACGGTGTTGTGTTATTCATGCTATAATTCGCAACTTAAAAACCGTATGGTCCATTATTTCGTTTTTCCCAAGAATGGGGATTAGTAAGTACCATTGAATTATTTCAATCCTGTAGGTAGGTAGAGGATTTTAATCCAATGTACTATTCTTTTCTAGAGCTCAGAAATGGGCAGACAAGATCCGCCACTTAATTCGAGACAAAAAAAAAACACTGCGGCCCGTTACTGTACGAATCTGAACAATATTTGTTTCATATATTGAACAATTTATGCCCTGAGGAGATAAGCGATTATTCGATCCAGTTAAGATAAATCACAGACGGAGGATGATATCACCTTGAGCAAAATGCCTTCAATAAGTCTGCTTTAGAGACAGCACACTGAAGAACCAATGACAACAATTTTATATGACAGTCCATCTGAATGGAACCTATCTATCTAGAATATAATTTACCACAAACTAAACAGTTAGATGTTGAATTTCCACTTTTAACGTCCGAACCGGATGGCGAACTCGAAGAGCGCCTTGAAGAAGATGAAGATCCACCAAATGGAAAACTCACATGCTCCGATAAGTATTTTATAAAAGACGAAGGTTCCCAAACTTCAACCTAAGCCGAATATTTTCTGGATGAACAAGATGAAATTAATCAGGGGGCCTATTATTAAATTGGTCGGAAAATACGACACCGTCGGAAAATACATTGTCGTAAAATCCGATCCGCGGCGGTTATTCGTATTATGAAACATGTATTTTTACAGTGAAACTCGAAATTTTCAGTATACACTTGTCACATTAAAATAGTTTAATAGACATGTACCTACATTTAAAAATTTTATAAATTTCTAAATAATTAAATAAAACAAAAAGTATGAACTACGAACTGTTTTCCGTGCGTATACTATAATATCCGTCACCTAACTAGCTGTCGGATTTGACAATTGAATTTTGTCGTAAAATCCGCTAACTCGGATTTTTATTTCATAATAGTATAAAATCCGCACGGATCGGATTTTTTTAGTTTCATAACAGGAATATCCGACGCGAGACGGATTTTACGACGTCGGAAAAATTTCATAATTGGGGCCCAGGTTCCATGTCGTCTATGTGCCAATGAATTTTTCGGAGAGCAACTACTATTTTTCCACGAAGATGCTCATATGAACTAATAAATAGTGTGTTACCGCGGTTCGCAATCCCGTCCCACGATTACTTACCACAACAAATAAGTATACCATGCCTAAAAAGGGTTCATCAATGCGCGAAACAATGTACGATTTCGACGCGGTTCAAGAAAAACTAATGAACATTTGAAATCGTGTTTTCTAATTTAATAAATTTTCTTATCAATATACAAAATATTTTTGATTTATAAACATAATTTATTAAAGTTTTCCTTATTTTTCACGATTTTATTATGTATTTTAAATCCTTAGATACAGTGATATAAATTTAAATTAAATTAGGCAATTAAAATTGTTCTTCTTCCACCGGAAAATTTTCCCACGCTCGTCTTTTGCTCCACTGATTGGCCCAAATTCATAACCGCCACGTCCTTCGAACTGTAAAAAGTAATCATGGTGTTTCCATAGTGATTTACGATGGGATACGGTGAATAATGTGATTCCTGATTTTCGGCATTGTTGCTACATGCATCCTTCGACATCGACCGAAACGGCGCTCGTACATTCGTCCAAAATTGCAAATTGTGGATTGTGATAGCACATCGATAGCGTTTAGATCACGTCCCGACTTTCTAGATATGATAATTGTACAATTTCCAAAAATCGATGGTTATCGGACTGACCCCGTCGCAACAATACATCGTACGTATGCGACTAAATAATTTGATCACGTAGCGTACTTTAATTTTAATAAAAATTAAATTATATTATAAATTTAATTTTTTTTTATAAATTTTTTTTAAAACACTAAATTATTTTTTACTAAAAAGAATTTCGTACATTTTTCTAAACAATGCAAAACAAAAAAAATTGACATACGTCAAAATTTGAAGTTTTATTTGATTTAAGGGTTGTACAAAACAAGGGAAATTTAAAGTTTCACCCTGAAATGGATAGTGCTCCCGATAGCGGCTCCCGATAAATAAGTGAGCCAAGATATTTTTGTATCGATTTTTAATTAAAAAGTTGAATGAAAAATTTTACTTTAGAGTTAAATAAATTAATTATATTGTTACGATTTTGCCGTGTCACTCAAGGTTCGAATCACTGGATTGTGAATAAATACAACTGCTTCAAATTTGAACTCACACAATTTATTTACACAACACAATAGCTGCGTTTTTTTGAAAATACTGCACTAGACCGCGATAAATTATATTTTGATTTTTTAAACAATTTATATAATTTTAAAATATTTGTGCTTCAAATTCACTATATTGAGTCCTAAAGAACTTATATTAAGTCCATATCATGCATTATATTGTTGAATAAAGTTTATATTTGCTTGTACTCAACAACTCTGATCTACTCTTGATTTTATATAGAGTACAACCGAGTTCATCAAAAAACTTAATAATTCCTGAACTGACGAAACTAGGGAAATTTTTTAGTACACAATTTTTTGATTGTGTCTTACTTCATTTTAGAGACAGAACTGTCATTTTATTTTCATATTTTCTGTTGTATTTGCGGATATGCCGATTTCCGAGTCGGATGAAATATTAATAAGAAATGGGCAAATTTTATGGACAATGTGGATATGTCCCGTTTATCCCTTTCCTGACCTGCTTACACAATTGTGTGGGTAAATTGTTATTACTCTATTGAGTAACATTAAAAAATATTTTATAGATAAGGTTAGGACCAACTTACACAATTTTGTATTTCTCTTAAAATATAATACTCAAAATTTAGATGATGTTAATTAAAGCCCAACTGGCGCAATTGTGTAAGATGGGCTTTTGTTCTGATGAAATTTTATGATGAAAATTAGTTTTCGTAATATACGTATTTACTCACACATTTGTGTGGGTTAGACTAAAATTATGGTGCAAATAAAAATATTTCTGAACCAGAAAGGGTTATATCGTAATTTCATTCCTGAAATGTTTGACGTTTCTCATGGGGCACTTCAATTTATAACTTACGAAGAAATGAAAAACCCAATATACTGCACATCGAGTAAAATTGGCGGTACATCATCAATTATTGTGTTCAGAACAACACATGTAGTTTATCTGAAATTTTAAAAAATAAAACACTACTGTTGATTAATGGAAATTTCCGGCTTTTTATTAAAATTTATTTTTCATAAATTCGGCTTTTCTGGATTCTCAACTTTATGGGGTGACTATAAAAAGAAAAATGTTTATGCGTTCCGCAGATTGTTTAGTAGTACTTCCAATTTTCATCATTTATGCTTTAGCTTTATGTTCTTTCTGCAGTACCAGTTGGAGCATCCGAACGAACCGAGAGGGAATCAATATTTCAACTAGCTGTTGATACGATGACAAACTTCGCGTTCCCATTACAACTGGTCCCAATTTCGAGTTAATTTTAGCATCGAGTCGAACATTATGAATTAAAGTCACAATCCAGCAATCTACTTTCTTTGATTCTATGTTTATTTTATCAACCAACATACTTAAGGTAATGCATTGATGGATTCACGGTTTCCAAAATTTTTCCATGTAATTCTTTTTTGTCATATCGAAAAAAAAGTATTTCAATGCATGATTTGTAGGTTATGTTTTCATCATACCTACTTTCTTGTCGCACAAAAAATTCCAACAACGGAAAAGTTAAATGCCAATTCAGATATTGGCAGGTTTTTGCCGTTAAGTCAGTTTTTCCATCATACGAATAGAATTACTGATTTGCCACATACTTCCGTCCAAACGGGATATAACTAGATGGTCCAGACGGGGTCAATACGAATATTCCAATTTTCGTCGACGCATCAGACGGTTGCAATGAATCAATTACGGTTTGGGAGCGTTTAGCACCCGCCACTTATTCGCAACTCTTGAACTTGTTCAATTTCGGCATTTGCATCGTATGCGAATGTCATACGCAGTAGTTCCATCTCTTATGGCTCATCCATTTCAGCTTGGTTATGAAAATCATCATCCATAAATCCATTATCACTATCGCTGTCATCTAAATTTATGTTACTATCACCTACGGTTGATTGCAGCATTCTGAAATTAAAAAGATCGTTAAGAATCGCTTCCTTACTAGGTGTTTCCAGCCAAATACGTACTTATTCATGTCGCACGGCGTATCACTAATATTGTATTCCCTAATGATTATAAGAATTCCGTCCAGCCTTTTGTATATCACATAAAATTACTCATTTACAACGGGTGCGTCCTCATTGAGTATAAATTGATTTTGTATATTATCCCAGTACAGATTATCGTAATCAAATAAAATTTCCGAGTTATTCGATACCAGCGTATATAGAAAAGCTCGTTTCGAACTATTCATATCGCTTAAATTGGATTTTATATCGGCAAATACGGAATCCAAAAAAAGTATTTAGTTTACCATTTATCGTTGCTTTACATTTTCACAACACAGCACTTAAATTTTAAACTTAAAAACTTATTAATTAGATTTATTATTGAGTGTAACTAAAAATTTATAAAATATTTTTGTTAAATTTAACTAATTTATTATTTATTTCGTAATTTGTTTTAAACGTCAAAATGATTCACTTGAAGTTAGTAAAAGTTGTTGTACTAAAATGTTCCTTCCAAAATTTCCCTGTATTTTATCGCGGTCTCGAACACAAGATTTCAAAAAAACGCAGCAAATTTATTATACAACACAAAATTCACAATTAATTATTATAATTATAACACACTTTTTAATTATCACTTTAATAATCGCTTTAATAATCACTTTAATAATCTTCCTATTTAACCTTCACTGTATCACGTTTAAAATAAAACTCAGCATTCCACGTCAACGCGCGCCTTTATATACCAAAATATTTGTTTCCAGAATAATCCTAAATGCGCATCGAGCAAATATGTTAGTATAGAAAAGACGCCTAAATGTTGAGTATAAATCATAAATGCATTGAACAATAAATGAAATTAAGTTATTCTATTCTAATCCAGGTGTCACCGTAACAATATGCAATAATAGCGCGCTAAATATAAGTTTTGACATAGAAAATTGGCTGCTCCGGATACAGCTATCGGGCGCTAATAAAAAAACACAGCAATTGTTAGTTTCACAGCTGTTCATCGTAACGTCATTTTGCTTATATCTTCCATATGCATACATATGTACATAAGATATACATCGAAACAAGACTGGAAACTAACTACATCTGTTGTATTCTGGTAAAACTAATTAGGAATAAAATCAATTAATTTTACGGTTGTGTCTTTGGAACAATTACCAAAGGAATTTGTTTTTTGCTAATTTTTCGGTGGATTGTGCAATGTAAGTATTAAGTTAAATATAATAACTGTTTTACAAACTGTATTTAATGTGTTGGAATAATATATCAAATTAATTTTGTGAAAATTGTGGATTTTAGAAAAGCATATCATATATGATATTTTATGCAGGTATAATAATATCTTGCTATATATCATATATGATAAACTGTGCACTAATTTCTTAATTCAAATTTGTGGTGGTAATTTATATTTAGAAAAATGAGTGCAAGAAAACGTTATTTGACACTAGAAGGGGTGGAAGAAATTATCAATAATTGGTCAGATTCTGAAGATGAATTCGACGCTGGTGGTGAGGATGAAGATAATATTTGTGATGAAGTGGTGGTGGACACAAAAATACATCATGAAAACGTCGAATTGGATGTCGAAAGTGCAGTTGTGCCACAGCCTATAGAGGGTGAAGTATTTGATATTGAGGGTATGGAAATAGTGTATGCTGAAGATGTGCCTGATTTTAGCGATTCCGTTACTGCCATGAATCAACTAAAACAATTAAAAGATGATTATTCACGAATCATTTGGAAAAACAAGGATTTTATAATATCGCCAGATAAACATAAATTTACAGGGAGTTCTGATCTTACGGAAACCCAAATGAACTTGAGGACCACTTTCTCATTTTTTAATTATTTTTTCGACGATAATATCACCGCAAATATCGTGCAAGAGACAAATATTTACCGAATGCAGAAAAATCCTAATAATAATAATTCATTTACCACAAAAGACATTAAAAATTTTATTAGAATATGCTTGTTTACCTCTGTAGCACAAATCACTAACACCAGAAGATATTGGCATCAGAAGTAGAGAAATCCAATGGTTCAAGAAACCATGTCACTAAAAATATTCGAGATAATCAGACAAAATATCCACTTCAACAATAATGAGGAAATGCTACCTAGAAATGCCACCCAGCCCACGATCGCCTGCATAAAATAAGACCGTTGCTCAGCAGTTTGATCGCTAACTATCAAAAAAAACCATTAGAATAATGTTTATCTGTAGATGAACAAATGTGTTCCACAAAGACAAGCTCATTCATGAAGCAGTATGTGCCGGCTAAACCACACAAATGGGGGCTTAAATTATTCGTGCTTTGTGGAACCTCGGGGTATGCCTATAATATCGTATTATATACTGGTCAAGAAAATGACCACCAAAAACGGCCACATAATTCGTCTCGCAAGAATAGTTCCATCAAATATGAATTATAATATTTTTTTTGATAACTATTATACATCGATTCCATTATTAGTCGAATTACTAAAACGAGGAATACATAGTTTAGGCACGGCCCGTAAAAATCGTTTGCCGAATTTGAAGCTTCCCGAAGATAAATATTGGAAAACACAGCCTAGAGTTTCCGCCTTTGAGATGGTGGCCAATATCGAAAAAAACGAAATTACGGTAGTGCAATGGAAGGATACGAAATTGTGACACTAATCTCTAAATTTGTAGGGAGAAACCCACTGCATTTGTCAACACGAAGGGAAAAAGGAGTTGGTAGCATCAATATCGACTGTCCGTCACTCGTAAACGAATACAATAAGTTTATGGGTGGTGTAGACCTGCTGGACGCAAATTTAGGTCGATATAAAATCAAAATACGATCAAAAAAATGGTATATGAGGGTGTTTTACCATATGCTAGATGTTACCGTAGCAAATGCGTGGATATTGTACAAGTTATAGTTATAGAAGTTAAGTTGAATTGATTAAAAATAAATTTCTCATACATTTTAAATTATTATTTTAGACGAGTCGAAAAACAACGTGGCACGTCTGAGAAAAAAATCTTGTGTCTTGCTGATTTCAAAACGGAAATATCGGAGACTTTAATGAAGTATTCAGATTCGACAAGAGTTGGAAGACCATCCCGAACTATTAACGACCGAATAGTAACCGAATAATTTGAAGAGAAAAAAAGCTAATGCAGGCTAGCTTCCGCCGAAAGAAATACGGCTGGATAATATAGGACACTTGCCCAATTGGAACGATAAAAGATTATCCTGTAAGCTTCCAGGCTGCAAGAAGCTGGGATTTGTGCATTGTTCTAAATGCAACATTGCTTTATGCCTTAACAAGGAGAGAAATTGTTACGCAGTATTTCATACCTAATAACGAAAATCCAAAATAATACCAATAGACTGATGTTTGAAGACTGAAAATTGTGATTTTATAATTTACCAAAAACTATTTGTTTTTGAAATAATTCAATTATTTCTTTTTATTTTGTATAATTTATTTTATTAGTTTATATTTATTATTTATTTTTTTGTATTATACTGAATTTGTTGAATATGATTAACTTGCATAATAAATAAAATTTATTTTTACTATATGCATCGACATAAGTTTTTTGTCATCTTGAATGCACGGGATATCATATATGATATACATGAAAAACTTCGATTTTCGTGAAAAATCCTATTTTTCTCCACCTAAAATATTAACTTTCGTTTTAAATAATTAAAAATACACATAAAAACAATTTTTTTTCAACAAAATATGAAACTGTTGTGCAGTAAAGGGCTAATTTAAATAAGTTTTTTAGTAATTAAATTAATTGTTCGTTGATTACTCATATTTGTTAACATTAATGATATAGGCATACATACGATGTTAACAAATCATTCATTTTATATCATAATGACGTTTCACATAATAATTTTGAGCCCCGGATGAAATTACTGATTGTCATTTGGAATATGTACCGCCGAATTATTTTATAGTGTATTAAAATAATTCCATAATAATTTATTGCGAATAATAATATTTCTGGACAGTTTGGTTACGATGTTTGGTTGACTTAAAAAGTGGTTGGGAATGTTGACCAACTCTAATTTCGTTCAATAGCTACGATCAAATATCCTATGTGATTTACCTAATTGTTTAAAAAATTAGTTAAATTAATTTCCACGTCGATCAATCCAGTTAAACACTTAAAAAAATTCTCTTCCGATTTGAATGCAGATATGCTTGAAATGTTACAGGGCCGGTGACATGTTCAATCATTCGCTGTATTGCGGCACTCTTATGATAAGCAGGTTCTCGTGTCACAAAATCTAAAGTTGGGTATTCTTTAACCATGACATAGTGTAAATTCTCAAAAGTGATAATATCCTGGATGTTAGCTTCTAATATCCAAAGGATTTTGTTGGCCAAAAAGGATGTTAAGCCATTCGAATCATCCGTTTCATTCCAAATGACGATAAATTGATCACCGATTGCTTTACCGATCAAATTGATATCAATGAGCGCACCTCTTGGATCAATTCGATTAGAAAACGTTTTCTCATCGACCAGAATAAATCCTAATTTCTATAGTTGATCGGTGAATTAGGAATCGAAATAATATCTAGTTTGAGGTGGGTATCGGACAGTTAAACTAATTTTCATATTCCGAAAATAGTTTTCCAAACATATGGTCTATTTTAGAAAAGTGGGGTCCGTAAAAGTTAACCGGAAAGCTGCGTTGATTTTTTATTGGACACTGTATAAATTTGCCGAGTACAAAACTAAATAATTTAGGCGATGTGATCGGAGTTATTTCGAATGTTGTAGTAATTTGGTTAGCATAGTTCTGGTGCCAGGCGTGTTCGAAACTGCTGTGAAAATCGAATCGTGCTTAATTTTGAACTCAAAAATTGAACTGTTACGAGTAGATCTCATAAGTGGGGTGTTATCAAAAATATTATAAATGTATACCTTCCACATTCATCGAACGTTTTCTCCAACATTTAACAAAATTCCATAAACATTATTGAATTTAAAATCTACGCCCTCGACTCGATGCTTATCGTGTTTCACACTGTAGTAAAACTTTTGAACTTTCGTCGAATCATTCATATGCTTTACCCGGATATGATCAATTACACGATATCCAAATATGTAGTCGGTATCTTTGATAAATTTAAAAATAATCGCTGCTTCTCCAGTACACGATGCTAACGCGGTATTCTTGAAGATGTATTGCAAATTATAGTTTAATGGCATTAAGCCGTCGACCGGTTCATACTGTGCTTTCGCTACTAAAATTATTACTAACAAAAACTTTATTAGTAACGTCATTTTAAATTGATAAGCTTAAATTAACCATCTTCTTGAAAGTTAGAAATTTTTTAAACAATATTCGAATGCAATGTTTACACTACTGTAGTGCATGCAAGATACGCTTACCGATAAAATATTTAAAACAAATGTTATTTTTGCATATCTGCTGTCGGTGAGATGATCTTGATTATAGACCGATACTATAAATCGTTTGCACCTTGTAGTTTTGCTAAATCGGACGAAATTAGTTCACGTCACATTTGTTTGAAAAATAAAATAAATAAAATAAAAAATATTTGCGTCTAGAATCGTACCCGGTATATTAACACAGCTAACTTGTATACTTCTTCCTTTGAACACATGTATAATCTGGAGCAGGAACAAGCGCAAATTTTATCGATTAAAAAAATCAATTAAATATCCATAAAATTCCAAATTAGATTGGTAGCATGCCTTGGATTTTACTGGGTGATCAAAAACCAAAACTAGATAAATAATATTTCTATAGACGGATATGGTTCACTTTAAAACCAAAATAAGTCTAGGAGCCTTTGAGTTCTTCAGTTTCTCCTAAAAAATTATTTTTTATGTTGATATTATTTTATCGATAAATTGTGTGCTTGGTTCCTATCCTGATCTCTTAATCAATGTAAACATAATTTTAATTATTATTAAATAAACATCAAAATAACTTAAATTTTAACATTCGTTGCCTCACTGAGTTTGACAGAATAATAAGAAAAATGGTTTATTGTCAACATGTCATAATCTTATTTTTTTTAAATTTGGTCTTTTTTCTCACGTTGGTTATTGTTTTTCACGTACACATTGATTTTGTTAAATTTGGTTATATATGTAGGTATTTTCTTAGAAAAATTAATCAAATCACGACCAAAAAGCTAATTTAAAATTTAGACATCAAGTCTTTATTACGTATTATACTATAATAATCTTTATTTCTTTAAATTTTTTATTCAAAGGTATACAAATGAGAATATGGTATACAGGATACACAAAATATAAACAAAATGATTATATAAAATTCTCTGCGTTATCTAAATACTCGCATTTCTTCAAATTCGCACTAAATGTTGAATATAGACATAAATTAAGAACATCAATCAGACTTAAATTGTTCATAATTTATTAATTTATTTTATAATAATTTAGCTTTTTGTTAAGTTTGTGAAATTTATTGCCGTCGTAATAAGGAGGCAAGGTGTATTATTTTTACTTAATTCAGCAAAAAATGCATGTTGCCACAGGCCAGTACTATAGAAGGCACTTCATTAACCATCGATTTGGTACATCGTATTATTGGCAGCGTAATCATACCTTGTACCTGTACGATTAATAGGTACGATTAATAACGTGCCCATCTCTAAAATAATTAAATATGCTATATGCACACAGTTCCATTTTGATCAATGTTATTGTAATGGCAATTTCCCTAATCAATCTTGTACATGTAATGTCTATTTAATATTGATGTATGCCGATCAGATAGTGAAACTTCTCATTAGATTTACTGTCTTTAAAAGTTCTTCATTATGATCGGTAACAAACCTTTTTCCAATTATCAATTAAGCAGTTTAATTAAAAGTACTTTAATCAACCGCCATTTAGAAATACCGTTGTGCGTGCATTGTTGGACATACGAAGGACGTTTATTTTGGATTGAGTTTCCATATAACAAAGCAGGTAAATGCTAACTCTTTAATACCAGAAACTCGAAAACTCAATTTGGTTTTATTTGCCGTCTATAGTGTTCGTAAAGAAACGATTGCTAGTGCACCGAAAACGTATTCTTTTCACGTGGGTGCGAAAATTGTGGCCATTCGAGAATATTAGACCCCTCCGTTGTGGGTACTTTAAAATAAAAATCTCATTTTTTGTATGGTGACGACCGCAACCAAACTGCATGCCGAAAAAGGAAAAAACCGTACATAGGATTGTATGGATGTTTGTCGGCGTCCTCAAAATCTGGGCTATACAAATCACGTTTCCGATAATAAATTGAACACTTATAAATTATATATAGTGGGCAACTCATGCTATGCACGATAGTTTCGCGTGCAGATTAATTAATAATCTTTATTTAGTGTAATTTCTTTAAAAGTTAATTTAGTTAACTTAGTTTCTTAATTTAAGAGACGTTAAAATCTTTATAATTTTTCTAAGTGATATCAATTTTAATTAAAACATCTGTCAATAAAATGTGTGATAACAGAGGTCTGGTGACGTGAAACTTACGATGTTCCAGATTAAATACATATATAATATTTTAGTACCGGGTATAGGAAATCCATATTGTAACTACGCGGGAAAGCGCGTCATCGTGGCAGCTATAAGTGGTTAGTGTTTTTATATATATAATTTTTTTTCCTTGTGTTATATTGAAGAACACTTTCACGGGGTAATTTTCTTTTTACTCCGGGCAAGTTTGTCATTTTATTTCTGACCTAGGTGTACGGTTCTAAATACATACATACAAAAGTTAATATCACTTCGTTTAATTTTTTTAAATTATTATGTAATGTTGAAGGTTGTTTATGAAAAAAAACGTTTAAAAAGTGATTTAATTTCTTTAATTTTGGACGGGGGTGGGTTGAGTGAATGAAAGTCTCAGTAGTAGTCCATCTTGTTTTGTGATTAGTTTTTTTGCAGCTTCATATATTTATCATTATCCATTATTCAAAACCGGTGAAGTCGTCTGTACGTTACAGAATGAATAATCAAGCAGATGACATTGAAATAGATAACAGATGGGTTGTACCATATTCATCTTACATTCAAAGACATATAAAGCGTATTTAATTTTGTAAAATGTAAATATGTCCAAAAAGGTAGCGATATGGCTGTTTTTGAAGTTCAAGGTGTGAACGAAAATGACGAGGTGACACGAAATCAAATAAACATTTCATTTCCAAATCATAACAGAGATCCTTCTGTTACTCATTTAGCTATACATCTTGAAAACAGTCAATGTGTCTAGTTTACAGAGCAAAATGTAGAAAAACGAGCAGCTACACCACCAAAAACCACATTGACTGAGTTGTATCAATTATGCCAAGAAACCACTGATTATGGGCGATTATCAAAATCTTTGCTACTGAATACAGTAGCAGAAATCCCAACTAATTTCACAAGGAAGGACAACAAGGTGGTTTCTCTTTAGATGCTCCAGCCGGACCCGGAAGAATATTTTTAATTTTATTAATATTTACTAAAATACGATCACAAGGCAATTTTGCTTTAGAATTACCATTAAACATTCAAACAAATGAAAACGTAGTCTGCGATATTAAGCAACACTTCAGCATGTCAAAAGTTTTTAAATAATGTCGAATAATTATTTGCGATAAATGAATGGCTCACAAATACTCAATAGAAGTGTATTGATTTTGTTGTCATACGATTTTAGACAAACATTGCCAGTTATTCCGTGATCAACGCATAGTGAAATAAATGCTTGTTTAAAATCAACCTTTTTATGGTGCAGCGTCCACACATTTAAATTAACAACAACAATGAGAGGGTAAATACTCAATTACTTGAAAATTGTAATTTAACCATGAATGAGAACCTCACGAGCTATATTTTGTAATTTCCAGACGATTTTTGCAGTCGTGTATTATCCAGAGACAATGTCATTCTATTTTTTTTTCTAAATATTCGTCAAAACTACAAAAGCGAACAATGGTTCAGCGAAAGGGCTATTTTAACGGCTAAAAATATCGATTTTATGCCATCAATATTAAAATACAAAATATGCTGGACACATAAATACATACACTTAAATCCATTGATACAGACGTTGATGAAAATGAAAGTGTTATTTTTCCACCGAATTTTTAAATTGATTAGATCTACCAAGAATACCCTCACATATATTGCAACTAAAAATTGGTTCTCCTATTATTTTGCTACGTAATCTCAATGCACCAAAGCTCTGCATCGGCACTAGATTGCAGACGAATGTGTGCACTATGTTATTTGTTTCGTCAGCTTGTGCTTTACAATAATCATTTATATTACCAAGTTTTACATTGTACCATTTTTCAATATTATTCACTTTCACATTTTTCATTCTTTCAATAAAAATATTTGTTAAAATTTACATTTATTTTGCTTTAATTCATTTTTTTATTATTATCAATGCAATCTGTTTTCGAGCACAACGCTCTCTCTACTCTTTCGCGGTTTTGCTTGTTCCGTCCTTACTTTACGCCTATTCAGCCAATTCGTGGACGTACGGCTATAGGACCGATTTAAGACCATCTGCATAGCTTCGTGCCAGCCTATACTGGCATGGAAGACGGGTCGGTTCATGAGCTTTGCACACCGACATGGGGTCTAGATATGCTACATTTCTCCACGGATCGTAATCTGTTGATGAAATTTCACTTCCCGTAACTCCCAATCCAAACGCCAAAGCTATAGCCACTGCCATTTTTTAATTTCTTAATTATATTTATTTTTATTTATTTATCTTAAATTTTTATCATTAATATCATATAACAATAATCATAAAAGTGTAAATGACTACTAGTGGATTAAATGTCCTTTAAAAGTTCGCCATTCACACTTATGTATGGTACAAAACATATACAGCATATAGTGCGTCATAGTGACTACATTACGCATAATAAACAATAAAATTCAAATACATAACAATATAATTAAATTTAATTAATTAATGAATGGTACTATAAATCACAAATAATCTTTAACTGATGATAGCAGATGAGATTTTATCATTCGTTTAAACATAAAAATATGTACAGCGTTCTTAATATTTTCAGGTAATTTAATATAAATATATGGCCCCCGCCCAATAAATGTTAATGATTTTCTGCCAAATTCCGTTTTAATTTGGGGACACTGACAAGAACCTCTGGTTGAATAGCCATGATTTAGAAATTCGAATTGTATAGTCAAAAGTAAAGATGGGATGTGCAGACACTTAAACATGTAGATCGACACATACATCTCAAAAATTGCTTTAATTGGAAGAATGTCTATCGCAACAGTTCGATAGAGCTCCACAGTAGGAAACTGGTGAGGCGGTTTATACATTGCTTTACAGCACCTATTTTGTAAAATCTGCAATGTATTCAGTTTTTCTTTAACGGCTGAGCCAAAGGTAGAAGAGGCGTATGAGAATCGGGTATGAATAAATGAGAAATAATTTTTTTTAACACAAGTACTGGAACAAAATCACCCAATTTCCTAATCAAGCAAATAAAAGCGCAAACTTTAATACAAATAGAATTAATATGGTCATTCCACGTCATATGCTTGTCGAACGTAACACCAAGGTACTTGAATTTGTCCACTCGTTCTATGGTGCAATTTGCTACTTGAAGTGGTGGTAAATCAATGTGTCGTATGCATGGAGAGTGAAAAATTATATATTTCGTTTAAAATATACTGATATTTTGTTCAGATGAAGAAAATCTAAAAGTAAAATAATATCATCCCTCATTTGTGACATTGCTACCCAACAACCCCTGGATTCATAGAAGAGGGCCGTATCGTCAGCAAACATTCTAATATCACTCGTGAGCGGTAAATTGGCCATATCATTTACGTATACATATTAAGAATAACAAAGGGCCAAGGACACTCCCTTGAAGAACACACTTCACACCTAAAGTGGAACTTTTTACACCATTTAAAATCACAAACTTCTTTCGATTACTAAGGCAGCTTTCTAAAAGTTTGTGTGATAGGCCACGAAAGCCATAAATTTGTAATTTCTGAGGAAGTAAACTGTGATCTATACAATCAAAAGCTTTACGAAGATCAAGAAATAAGCCAGATATATAGTTTTGCCTGTCAAAATTACGATAGATCAAATCAGTAATATGTCTGTTAGGGCCAAATCTGTACCAGAACCTTGTCGAAACCCATACTGACGAGAATAGAAAAAATTAGATTTATTTAGAAAATCGATCATCCGGTTAGCAATAATTTTTTCTAAAATTTTGTGAAACAACGACAAAGCTGAAATCGGACGATAATTATTAACTTATTTGGAATTTCCAGTGAAATTTTAAAATTTCACTTTAGCATTTTAAGACAATCGGGATATAAACACCGGTATTCAAAACTACATTAAATAGATCACCTAGTAATTGTGAAAAAATTGGCGAATAATTCTTCAGGCCCACATTACGAATGTAATCGTAACCATCACTCTTTGTATTACTGAGAAGAGTTGAAATTAAATTCGATATTTCGGTGCTGGAAGTGAGCGCTGGTAGTGAGCGAAAAGAAACCTGAACTAATGTTAGGCGCCATAGTGTGAAATTTATTTAAATCATCTGAGTCTGGGCTAGAAGTACTTGCTGATATAGAAGAATCAACAAAACTGCGATTAAATATATTAACAATAATATCCTGATACTCAATATCATTACAAATAATGGATCCTATTATTAGAGTTATTTTCCATGAAATGATTTAACTGTTTCCAGATTTCTTTTTAACTCAAATGATTAAATAAATTGTTAAAATAACGTCTCTTTGCAAAATATTTTCCGTTTTTGATCTTCCTGTTTAGCAAATCAAATTCATGTTTCAGTTCTAAATTAGTACTGTTCCTTTTAAAACGCTTCAATGTTCCGTTTTCAACTTTAATTAAATCCCAGAGATGAAGAGCCATCCAATGACAAACACGTGCATTTTTAATTTTTACGTTTACTTCCTTCAATATGGAAAACTGCAGAACAAGTTTATTATTCATATCAAAAATCCGTTCAAGAGGGGACTGAGGATTTCTGACGTCAAATACAGTAATCATTAAAAAATATTCAAAAGGCTGATTAACCGTAGAATTCGCTTATAATGAACGGTCAAAGGACAAATATTTTTGTTCATTATAAACGTATGTTCATTTTAACCAAATATTTGGTTATAATGAACGCTGTTCATTATAACCGTATATTTTTGGCTTGAGCATCAAAAGCATTTCGAGGTATATGCATAATAGGAATGTACGAGTATTTACACCAATTGATCAAAAATTTCTAAAAATTAACAATTTTTATTTTCCATCCTTTTCGAAATACATAAATAATTCAAATTTCAATTCATTATTTTAAATTATATAATATACACATATATAGTAAGTATTTAATGTATGTAACATTATTACATAAAACTAGTACAAAATAGGAACTTCTAAAAGATTTATTTTAACGTTTGTCAGCAAAATGTCTTGTTCATTTTCCAAAAAGGATATTAGTTTTCGAACAACAAATTCGCAATAATAACCTTTTAATATTTTAATAATCCATTGGTCCATAGGCTGTGAGATTGCGGTCGTATTTGGCGGCAAGAACATCAACTTTCAGCTCAATTCCCTTAGACGTATCACTTCATGCGACGTGACTATGGATCTTCCAGGTTACTAGATTTTAAAATCAAAATTTACTAAATATTTTTGTGCAAAACTCTCAAAAAAAATTTTTTAAATCTTAGTTGGCTTCATTAGTTTGAAATTTTTTTCATTTATTTGTCACGTCAAAATTTCAAGTGATAGAAATTGTCATTTAGAGTGATAGCAGTCGCAAGGAAATATTTATAAAGCAGCGTACTAAGATTTAAAAAACAGCCAGAACGTTTTTATTGAACAATTATTTTGTTAGTTTCGATTTAATGATCTAGTAAGCAGGAAGATGATTAGTCACGTCACTTGAAGTGATGTGACTAGGGGAACAGGGGTGTTAATAGCGCGTAAATTTGCGCGTGATAGACAGTTATCCGCTATGAATAAAACATTACGCGCTTCGGTTGCGTATTTTTGCCCAGCGCTTTTAAATATTCTTCCGATTATTTAGAATGACACATTTAGATGTCATCCAAGCCTTCCGATTATTTTGATATCGTCTTAAGTATAAACACCGTGGTTTCGCGCTTTTACCTATGATCAACAGAGGTAGCTGCTCGGTCCCATCAGAATTACTACTAACCAAAACAATAACTCGATCTTTGCATAGTTTTCCAAATGAGCAAGAACTATTTTTAAATTCTATTGTTTTGGTAGGAGTTACTTGTAAAACAGACCTGTTTCATCCAGGTTGAAATCATTTTGTTTCCTGTACCCATCAATAATACGGGGCAATTTTTCTGGCATCCAGTCGGTGCAAACGTTCGCCGATACAGCACCTTTTTCTTCTACAATGTCTTTGAAAACCAAACCGAGCCAGCCGCCATTTTGTTTGAAATCATTTCATTGACGTTTAGTTTTTCAGCAAAGTGTACAGCCTTTTCTTTTAAAATTATTCCATATTTAAAGGTACATCTTTTGCATGAGTTTACAAAAATTAAAAAAACACATACACACACATTAAAAAATAGCGACAAGTTTCAAATTTCTATTAATTTTTTTTTGACTATTATGTGTGTACATTCCTAAGATTACACATATTACAATAAAAAACAAAAACACTCATAATTATGTATGTATTTGAATGAATAGAAACAAATATAATTTTAAAAAACGGAACAAATCAGAATCGACGGTCATTATAACAGTAGATTTTTGCACTACATAAGCACTCGTAGGAAAAATTTGTCGTTCATTATAAGTTTATAAACGAAGTTCATTATATGTAGTGGAAAGAAGAAAAATTGCTTATGTAAATTGAAGGGACTAAAAAAATCGTTCGTATTATCCGTTTGTTCATTATAAGCAGGGTTTCTTATAAACGAATTCTACTGTATTTGAAATTAACGTATCTTTTCGTTAATGCCCAAAACTATGATCACTTATGTTGGCTTCAATGGTGAAATTACGAACTTACGCAATATTATGAAACCTGCTAACAGAGTGGTCTTAAATACTACGGCTCACAGGTCTGATAAAGAAAGTATTTGTTACAATGTTTTAATGAGAGAGCAAAGTTGCGTTATATTGTGAGATTAAGCTATAATATTTATTAACAGGTATGTAAAATAAAATCATGAGTAGATTTAGTTTCGGAAAATTTGTTCTAGAAAATCAAGAAACGATGAGAGAGGCCGAGAATTCGAAGGCCTAAATATTCCGCACATCATGATTAGATTAAACTGCAAAAGTTGAATGCATATGTATTGGAATGTTAAAAAACCATCATCTATACTTTTAATGGTATATGGAATGTCATTCCTATTGAACATAACAATATCACCACCCGTTCTATCATCCCTACAAGAGAAAATACTTACGTAATCTCTAATGTTATAAAAAAATTTATTTATTCATTTGATTAAAAAGTTAGATTTATCCACAATTCACAGAAACATTTATTACCAAAAAGCCCGCCGGTGAGGAACAACGTCCGCCGGATCAGCTAGTATTAAATATAAATATTTAAAAATTAAGAGGGAAACACCATAACTAATGAACAATCATATAATATATGATATACGTTAAAACACCCAGTCGCTACTTTTATATTGGTTACCACCAGAAATCGGATCTAGGACCTCCGCATAACAGAGCCAGCACTCTATCAACTAAACCAACGAAGGCGCCATTACATATTGGCGTCATTTTTAATATGTTCTACCTCTGCGGAAAAAATTAATTAATCATGTATAAAATTCTGTTACGAATGTTTAATCTAAAATATGGCCCAAAATTAGAAGTTACCATTGCATCAATGAACAGATGCCCAATTTCCGAATATTCGTTGGTAGGAAAAATTTTGCAAATTTCACCAATTAATCGAAGATACATTTTAAAATCACCAGTTAGTGAAATAGTGTCAAATGGATTAGCACCAAACAATATTAGATGACAATGGTGAGTCTAGTGAAATATATCTAACGTAGTTCAATATTGGAATTATTTGGGTAAGGTTAATTCATTAATTTGGCATTGAATTGTTAATCGTATGTTAAAAGCGAATGATCGCATCTATGCACCAGGAATTGTGGTGGATAGGATTGGGAGTTGTGGATATCAGAGTTTAAGTACGTTTCACATTGAGTTGTATAATTATATTGTAATAATTCGGATAAATAATTTTTTCATGGGTAAATTATTAAAAAATGAGTTTAAAAGAAACGGAGGTGGCAAAATATGTAGTATTCTTCTCGAATATTCTGAAGTCAAGCGATTTGTTTTCCATTCCTTCTATTGAAGGAATAAAAAAACATCTTTAGAAAGGATTCATTCTATTCTTGAAGGAACTAGACGTAGACAAATAACAAGCAAATTGATGTAGAATGATCATTAGATTTTGTTGGTAGAATTTTGCTAGAAAGTGCTAAAATTAGTGCTGTGATGGAAATAGTGCTAAATTGCCGTTCGGTGCAAAACTACTTTTTTACGTGCTAAAATAAATTTAAAAGTGCTAGAAGCCTAGCCGCAAAAGGGTTAACTAAGGTGACAACACTGCAGACTTGGTGTTTTTTCATAATGGTTTAATAAATTAATTTAAATTTTTTATTTCTTACATGAAGAAAACAACAATTTTTAAATAACTGAGTGTGTTATATCATCATAAAATAAAATGATTATGATTAAATTATGCTTATTTTTAGTTTTGGATATCTGTACATATTTAGCTAATTTGTTTGTTATTAATGTTTACGTACAACTGTATAAAACCAATTTAGTTAATTGTGACAATTTTACAAATGGCCAAAAGATCAATACACACTAGATAAAATTATCGTCGTTATTCATACAAAAATGAAATTTCCTGTTATCAATTTCAAAAATAAAAATGAAAATTCAATTTCCGTACATCTGTGTGGAACAAGCAAATCAATTACTCTAAAATGTCAGTTGATGTAAAAATAACATGGCTATGACTTTTGAAAAACTAGGTATCTATAGATTTAAATAATCTTTCCAATTTTCCTGTACACAAAAAACAAAGTAAAAAGCTTCTTTAATAGTTTTCACTTTTTTGTCAGTTTCTGTTCTGTCTGTAAACTCGTAAAACATTATTCCGTTTTGTTAGGAAACGTGACTGAACTTTTAAAGTGGAACTTTATCACATTGTCTACATGTGTATATAGGCAAGAGGTACATAGAGGTACTTTATGCTGTGTATGGCTTGTTAATTATAAAACTTTTCATTTAAAACTAAACTTTAATTTGAAGCATGTTACAGTTTTTGCTGTATAATTAATAATATTATTATTATTGTGTGATTATTTGTTATTGGAATTGGAATATTGGCTCTGAAACACCTAATCTACATATACTGTTATATTTATTTACTAATCTAATTAAAAATGATACTTGACTTGTTAACAAAACATTTAGATTATCTTAGGGTAGAGAAGATAAATAAAATCTGATATTGGATTGTAATATGGGTTTTACGATTTTATTAATTCATGTTTATTGGGATTGAAAATTTTATTTCCATGTTTTATCACCACACACACTTACAGCTTTATCGACGTGACCTAACTAAAAATTAAATTACGAAAAAAGATTTCTCGAATGCAAATGATACGTGCCTACAGTGGCAAACCAATAAACTGTTTGGGATTTTTATCTGCTTTAAGTACTTCAATAAAAGCACGAAAACTTTAAATATTGAAAAACTCGCATATAGTATTTTATTTTGAAAAACTGGTTACTTGGCGGGAAGCACTGAAACTTATCCGCTAAGCAGTACCCATGAATAATTTTTGTTCACAATTTACGAAACAACACGATTTATGAATAACTATAAACACTTAATTGTTGTTAAATTACAAAATTTTCAAACTAAACATCATTAATAAATAATTTCATTATTGATCAAATAGGCAATGAGGACTTTTTAGAATAGGTACTTTCAGGCCTGCCAACTGTTTGCATCATGATTAGTGAAATCATTGCCAATTTGATTTCAAGTTTTCATTTAACTCAAAATTTTCTTAGAGATGGCCGCGATTTTACTCAACATGTTGCCAACTGTTCGACCTGCATGCGCCCAACGTATGATTTCATTTGATTTGCGATTTTATCACAAATGGCCCTATTTTGACTTTCATGCAGACGGCCCTATTCTTGGCTATTGGTCAAGTTTTTCTAGCAATCGGGAATTTTTTGCTCCCCAAAATGTATCCTCACTTTTGGGATTTTTTTAATTATTTCAGTTTGATGACGAGCATTACATTTTCTACATCTCAGAAATGCAAGTGTTTCTTCCAATCTGGATTACACAGCGAGGAACGCTGCTTTGAACATGGCAAACAATAGCTAAGAGTATGATGGTTTTTTTCTAAACGCATTATCCATATTTCAGCGAGTAATGTACTATTTTTTAAAATCAAATTTGACCATAACACTGGTATACCAAAAAAATCGACCGAAGTGTTTCGCTTGTGAAGAAAACTATTCAAATCAAGAAACGGTTAGATAAAGATATCAAATGTTTGAAAAGAACATTACAACAGTCAAATATTTCTTTACTTCGTATGGTAAAGGCATGTACAATATAAGTCTTATTTACAATTCATCCGTTGAATTTTGATTAATATTGTATATGTATATTCTAAACCGTTTATGGGTGATTCTTTATTCCAAGTACAAAATCGCATTATGCCTCAACCAGTCAGACTTAATAGCTTAAGTTACACGCCGATTGCACAACTTCGGTTAGTGCTACAATCACCAAAATTTTAAAGGCTTCTCGTCACAAATAAACTGACTTCTAAAATTTTGGTGTTCGTACCGCTCTCCTAAGTGGTCCAAAATGGAGCACAACTTAAGAATTTAAGTCTGACTGGTTGAGGCATTATTCTGTAATTAATTACGATATGTTTTTGAAATCCAATCAAATCTGTGTTAAGTAGATCTTAATTTCAGTATATTTCATTCTTGAAGAAGAAATTCCCTATTTAGCACTTTCTGTTCATGCGAGTTGACAAATATCTAAACATGATAGTCGGATCTTGGAATTTGGAATAATTTCTGTAATCCCGGGACTGTCGTACTAGAATTTTAGAATTTCAAATAAACTAAAAAAAAAACTATGCGTTTTAAGCAACGAAGCTCATTTAACCATCGAATTTAGTTAGTCACTGCGAGTTTTGCGAACTCCACGAGTTCCTCATCCCAAAGTTTTTCTTTGTGCCTGAGACTAAAAGTTCTCAATAGCACCGAAAATTTATTAATCGAGACCCTTTCTAGTATTTAATTTAGGTCTACGGTTACGAGTAGGAGGTGCGACGTGGATCAATTAACTTCTTCTTTACAAATCAATTTTATAAAATAGACATCTTGTTTTACCTTATAGTGCTAGTTAAAAGTTAGTTTTAATGCATAATATAATTAAATTTTGAACTCGTTCATTATTGTTCGAAATTTGTCCTAATAGTTATCAATTTCTCAAACACAAGATTAATAAAGTCTAGGATTAAAGCATTGTAAGGTTGTTGAGAGGGAATAGTGCCTCTAAATGAAATGTTAAACAACAACAAACTGAAATTTGTAACTAAATTAGATTTTCTATAGGCCGACATATTTATTGTACTCGTTGGTTTTCTTAAACGGTTCGCGGACACGTCGGTATATACCGATGCTTCAATTGACCTTCAGTGGGATACGTCGGTATATACCGACACAAACAGTGTCGTTCAGTGGGACACGTCGGTAATAACCGTCGTTGTTTTCATATGATTAATGTTGAATGTGGTTTTTTGTGTTCCAGAGGAAGCGTTTCTGTTTTCATTGTGTACTGTAACAAATATCCTTAAATAACTGTGCGTCCGCGAAAAGGTTAATTGTGGAAGTGTGATGATCAAGTAAAGTATTGCAACACGTTGAAGCTTTTTATGTGAAGAACTTGTTACGTTCTATCCTTTGGCGAACGCCTCTGAAATTTTTTCTAATTGTGCATGGTTCACGGTATATACGATGTTTTGTTGATTGTTCACAATGGACAACGGTATCATAAAAATTGAAAAGAAATAAATGGATCGATGGATGGAAAATTGGATTTTGGGAGATGAAAAGTTTTAGTCGGTGTGTGATTTGCAAACAGTACGGAAGATATTTAAACTCGCTACCTAAAGTTGATATTTGATAGAATTTAATAGTTTAATGTGTGTGATCTGTTTTGATAAATCAAAAATGTGATGTGAATAATGTTGATAGTGAAACTGTGTATTCTAATAAGTTAGAATTTAATATATTGAACAGTTCAACTAATTTAATGTAAGTTATTATAATTGAGTGTTAAGCTCACCAAATAATTGAACAGCCGAGATTGGCAACGGTGAATTAACGTTAAAAGTATAGAAAAAAATATAATAATTTAAGTATACTTTATTTAATTAAGAATAGTGTCCTAGATTAAGTTTTGAGTATGTATCACAAACTATATTTGAATGTGTTCTATTTGCGAAATAAAATAATTAAGACACAAAATTCCGAACTAGCAGGTGTAAAAAAAACGAACAGTGAAACCATGTGTTGGGTGTACTTAACGGGCACGAATTACTCAAGTATATATAATAATAATAATTTTAGTGTACTCATAATACGAATATAAATAGAAATATATTAATAAATTTAAACAAATAAATTAGTAACAAAAGATAATAATATACATAACAAACATAAATTTCATGTAAACCAAATAAAACATTCATAAAAACTAGTATCACAGTGTAAAAAATCCATAAAATCGCGACTGAGAGATCAAATAAAAAAAACAGTAACGGCGTTTAGTTCAAAAAGGAAAGATTTATTGATTTTCTTAATGAAATGATTAACTCGGATGGGTTATAATGATAAAAAGTAATAATGCTAAAAATACGATAACCTAATAATCTCCTAATAATAGTTAAAAATAATTAAAAATAACTTTAAAAAATACTTCGGGTTTTTTATAACTTAAATTAATAAATTATTATAACCAAATAATCCACGCCAAAATAAATCGTGTAAAACAAATACACGGCATTGGTAAAAAATAATAATAATAATAATTCCCAACTACCAATCACCCCTCCCTGACCGCATGCGGGGAGTCACCATCAACATTATTATTATTTTTTGAATATAATTCCGGGTAAATTATAAACAAGGATATCATTCTACTAAATTAAAAATTAAAAAAAAGAAAGAAAACAGCAGAAATAAATGATTACCAATTAATCGAAATAAAAAATGTATTTAAAGAGCTATAGTTAGGAAATTGAAAAGGCTGAATCTATTAAGTGTACTGAATTTAGGAGAATGATACCCCGCCGCAAAAAAGGAGAGACCGACCGCTGGTTTGCTTAGAGCAAGCAAATTTAAAACTAGAAAAAAGTGGAAAAAAGGGGAAAATAGAGAAAGAGAAAAAAACAAACAAAGTTAAACAAAAATAAAATTGAAGAAAGCAATGAAGAGAGCAAAAAGAAAAAAAAATGTTAAAAATTATAAACACTCGGTAGAGTATTTAAGTCAAATAGATAAAAAGAAATAAAATTAATCTAAAAATAAAACAAAAATTGCTTTATCGATTGGTAGCAAATAACAATTTCTAGTCTCACGCAGCATTCTTGTAATGGGCTCGCTTTCTGGCCGTAGGTCGTTCTGTGAGGAGCAATTCTAAAAGCTGGTGTCGTTCTCAAACCGCGAGCATTTACATTAAGATTTATCTTTTCGAGTAGAGCTGAAGAATCTACACCGCCAGATAAAAGTTAATGAATGAAAACGATGTCGGCAACAGATCGTCGCTCACTTAGTGGCTTTAAATTACTAAGCTCCAAGCGGTCGAGGTAAGGAGGCAAATTATAAACGTCTACCGTAGGTAATCCACGCAGAGCAAAGCACAAAAATCTACGTTCTACCGCTTCAATTATTCGTATGTACACTTCATGGTATGGGGACCAAACCTGACTAGCATACTCGAGCAGGGACCAAACAAATACAAAAAGAGGGCCCTTGTAACATAAGGGTTTAGAAATTCCTTAGACCAGCGTTTCACAAATCCAAGCGAAAAGTTTGCTCTGTTGACAATAAAATCAATGTGATTTCTAAAGTTAAGTTCGCGGTCACAAATTACTACTAAGTCCCGTATGGTTAAAACATTTACAACAACAGCGCTGTTGATGGTATACCCTCGACTAATGGAATTTGCGCGTTTTCTTGAGTATGCTAAGCTTTGGCATTTGCTCACATTCAGATCAAAGTTATTTTTAGTACACCAAGTTATGAAGTTATTGAGGTGATTCTGCAATAGGTTAACATCGATGGAACTCGAAATTTGTCTGTAAATTTTCATATCGTCGGCATAAATGGAAATTGACGAGTTTTTGATAATGAAATTGACATCGTTGATGGATAAGATGAAAAAATAGGCCCAAGATTGCCTTGCGGTACCCCGGAAATAGCTTTAAAAGGAGTAGATATGGATGACCTAAAGATCACCTGATAACTACCTTCCCTCAGATAAGAGTCCACTCATAGTAAGAATTGAGGTCCGAAACCGTGAGCCCTGAGTTTAAACAAAATTATCTTATGGGAAACAATAACAAACGCCTTGCTGAAATCCCTGGTGATAACATCAACTTCCTTTCCATCTTCCATAACGTGCAAAGTATCAGAAGCAAAAACGGTTCGATTATCGAGAATGATGTTAAAATCGACGTTAGCTAATTAATCATTGAGCTTCTTAAAATCGGCCTTACGGTAATTAAAACTGGGTGAAGTTTCGCAGTTATCGTTAACTCTACATAGTTCGCTGGAAAATGAAATTAAAAGAGGCGGATGATACAAGTCAATTGTACAGAGAACCAGATTTGTTTCCAAGACTCTGCAATTATTTGCGCCGGAAGAGAATACTAAGTCAAGTTGCATGTTGGGATTGTTCTTGATGTTACTGATCTGCATCAAACCGGAATTAGAAAAATTATTAGTAATCAAAATCTCAATTGCAGATCGTGCATTCTCAGCAACGTAATGGGTGTTGTTCTCGGATTGTGTCCATATAAGGTCCGGGAGGTTAAAATCTCCGACGACGAAAAGGTCATCTAAAGCAGGAGTATTATCAAAAAGGAAATCGACAGCATCTACGAGAAGCTGGTAGGTGTCCGCATGACTATTAGGGCGTATATAGCAACACAGAATATAAATGTGTTTATTCGTATAACCCGTGTTGATCTTAACACAAATCAGCTGAATATTGTCAGTATTTGGGATTATCACAACTGAGCAATCAAACTTGACATGCACCGCAATAAAACCGACCAACCTAACATTGCAAAAGTTACGGCCAGTGACCCCATTGAAATTACAATGTGGAATTTCAATAAGACGATCGATCGTTCAACATGATCAACGGTATTATTTTCGACGTTGGTTGATTAGTCTACGATCCTGATAAAATTTTAAGAACGTTCTTGACTATATTTTCGATCGTAAATCCCATACTACGGTTAGCCGCTGAAGATATTCACAACGGACCGCAAACTACAACAATTATAACATGGATACGTCGAAAACTAAAATTTAATTAAGGTACTTTTTGTTTATAATTTTAGCAAATTTTAGTTTTAGTATTTCCATAGTTAAGTAATTCTGGGAAATCCAGTTATGAAAATCATTGAGTGGTGTTATTTTTGTACTTAATTTTCGTTCGGGTTATTATGAAAAATTTATTATTCCTTTTTCAAACAAAAAAAAATGGCTCGATTTAAGTTCATCCCGCACAAATGTGTGAGTAAAAAATCATAGTATGTAATGGCGTTTTTGACAAAAAATTTCGCTTGATTTGAAGTACAACCAACATAATTGTGTGTATAGTTATAGTGTTTTTTTTCGGACGAAAATAAGTTTAAAAGGAATGCGCAAATGTGTGTTGGGTCAAAACACATACAAAAATAAATTTTTGACATGGTACTTATGCCGTACTCGCACAATTGTGTTAGTAAAACACAAAAGGGTTATGGTAGACGATTTCAGATTTATTTGAATAATTGGGTTTTTTGGTATTAATTTAATTTAGGCTTTTTGCTAATTAATTAAGCGGATTAACTTGGAAGAATCAAAATATAAAATATTGTTTACGCCTGTTGTTTTCATTTAGAATATAGCTAATATATGAGCTGTGTCTTACAGTACTCGATATATAAATACTTTGATTTTTCCAAATAAATATTTTTTTTTGTATTCATTAATATTATCGAGTTTTTTTTTCGATCTCTAATAAATTAACGATTCCGAAAGATTTGTTGTCAATTATATTCAAAATTTCCATTTAATTTTTCAATTATAAATAAAATTATGAATTTTAAATTAGATATAGCCTTGAGTTTAGCTTTGAATATTATTCACATGAGTAATTAAAGAAATCAATCATTTCTCGGGATGAGGTAGGTAGACGTGAACAGCAGGGATAAGTAATATGTGATGTAGAAAAATTTCTGTGTGAAATGTAAACACTTCCTTAACAAGCGGTATAACAATTTCGATGTCATACCCTGTAAGCCTCAGGCCATCCTCTGAGCTCGCAGCCGCGCAACATATGACCGCACAGCATGGTGACACACGTCGGACGCAAACTGTCCAATATCATATTTTATATTGTTCGCTATGCGTCGAAATTCAGATTGCGTCTCTACGTGTGTACAATAACATTTCATTGTTTATAAAGAAAATATAAAATAATCACATATCAATTCAGCCTTTGAGATTGCAATAAGTTTCTAAGTTTTTAAACAGCAAAGTGTCACTCAATTGTAGCTATAATTTATCAATTTTTCATTTTTAGAATAGTTTTGTAAAATTGAACATCCTAGACTGAATGTCCTTGCTTTTTTCTTTGGAAATTACTCCAGGAGTATTAAGCATTACCACCAAAGGAAGTTTGTTTACCATTGTCTTCGGTCGGCATCTACCGTCAATGGTATGGTTTCATATGATTCAGATTAGTGCCCTAATTCTCTAAACACAAAGATAAATTGCAATGTGTAAAAATGATAACTTTTACACACGAACAAAATCGTAGAAGTCTAGATATATATCTAGATACAACATTATCGTAGAAGTCTAGATATATATTGGACTAGGTGGTTCTGAGGCGCTTCGCGCCCGTTTATTCCCAGCAAAGTGTAGCTAAATATTTTTTTAAATAGATCGCATGTAATGTGAATTTTGAAAAAAAAAATCACACGGACGATTTTTTTTGGTCACTCTGTGCGCTCTCGAGTGAGTGAGTGAGTGAGTGAGACGTTATAATATAGAAAAAAAAATTTTGGTCACCCTGTTGAATAACTTTGCCTGAACGTGTAAAAGGCTTTCGTTTGGATATTAATAATTAATTCGAAGTTTTGATATTTTAGTTTATAGTTTTATTTTAGAATTAAATAAGCTCAAGCTCTAACAATTTAATTACCTGCGACACATTACATAAAAAGTTATAAAATTAATTCAATTTAGAATGTAAATTTGTGAACTTAAATGGACTGTTATCGTTGTAATGAAAATATTCTTAAAGTCAAACATTCGAATATTTTACTCGATCTTCACTTTTATGTATATGTTTGCTACAAAAACAACAAAACAAATAAATTTATTATTTATAATTGTATGTTTAACGTAGGGAGTAAATAATCTATAATTTATATTAGAAGAAGAAGATTTAAGGGGTAGTATATCCTAGAACAAGATGGTCTGTGGACTACTACAGAGCCATATGAGTTGCTCAATTTTCAAATATGAAAGTCAATAACTCCCAGAACATCTGATTCAAACGCCACTGACATATATAATTTTGGTACAAATTGCTCACTATAACGGTATGTAAATCCGAGGCGATAACCAGACCCATCCGAGGAATTTCACTGAATGGGAGTCAAATATTTTAAATTTGGAAAATAGGTCATTAAGTTAAATAATAAGTCATTGCAGTAGTTAGGGATAACCTAGATTTGTTAAATAAAATCGTGCAATTTAGTTTCAGGTGTAAGGCAATAAATGGTTTGAAAATGTGTTCAAAATTAAAGAAACCAATTTTGGTTTTCACCAACTACCCTAAAAGTATCTTTTTTTGAGTATTAGAAAATTGGACTTAAAAAAAAATTATTCTGCGTTTTTACCCCATTTTAATACAACCCTTAAATAAAATTGCAAAATCACATGAGCACGTACACATATACAAGAATGTGTACGTACGTATTCGTAACTACGCACACATTCGTATTATGTAAATTAAAAAAAGTAAAGTCGCTCATGTACTTTGCTGATTAAGCTTCTATCATAATACGCACATAATCAAACAACTACCAAAACGATAATTTGAAATTTTCCAAAAACAAAATCAAAAACTTTTTTTGTAAACAAACACAAATTTTTGAGAAAGTTTTTGCTATTATTTTCGAATATAAATTAGTTTTATAAATTTTTCACATAATACGTTTAAAAAAAAACGATTTTTGTTGAAAAGCGTCGTTCGTACTCCACCATGTTTGGTTCTTGTTTTATTTTGTTTCTTCTTGTTTTATTTTCTGGGTGAAAATTATACAGAAACAGCAAAATTAAATTTTTATTTAGGTTGTTTTTCATCTCTGAAAATAATTTTGTGTTTGCTTATGTTTATCACAATGTGAGATGTTTTCGTAAAGCTTTTAATTTATTCTCTTGATTTCTACTTTGATGCGTGATTTTTTCGGAAAATGTCTATCTCATTTTCTGCTAAATACTGATGGCTCCAGCTAAACGTTAAAAAATATGCGAAACAACATTCCAATATCGTGTATGTTGTGATTTCAGAGTTGATCCGAAAATCGTGACAAAATCAAATATTCATTACATTCGTCCGAATCATTTATAGAAAACCTATTTTAACAATAGTGTTATACTACAATAACGAAATGAAATTAAAACTTTAAGCTGATTAAGACTTAGTTTAAAAAATATAATTATCCGGCAATTCTAGTACATTATTTGTTTGTGACTTATCACTTTATTTAATGTTTCGATATTTTGTTTAACAATTTAATTTTGCTCAATATGCTACATATTCCGGTGACCGGTCCTATTTTCAACGTTGTAATTTCAAATAGTAAGTCATATGTGAGAATCGCAAATCATTTTTTACAACCCACAAAAAAAATCCTAATCAAAATAAGTATTCTGTAGTCAACTGTAGGCTATACTGGAATTCTGTAATTGTTGGTTCATTCACGCCACGCTTTATTTCTCGGTTCACCATTTTCGCAATATAAAATGTACTCACTCTCTGATGTTATTGTGATGTTAACAAATTCCTCAAGAAATAATTTATAATATTATTGTGTTCTTTGGATAAAAGATGTGCTGAATTTAAATAAACTTTTGAATGTCTAATTTACAGAAACGGTGACTAAAATATGATTAATAGTTATAATGGCCAATATCTACTTGTAAGTAACAGAATATTTATGATAAGATTTTTGAGAACTCCGATTCCTCAAAAACTGGTTTTTGGCTTGGATGATTTTGAGCATAGAACTCTAACAGAAAACTATCTCAAAGTCAATGCCAGTATGTACTCGAATAATTTCCACACGGAATTAAAACAAATGCGTGTTACTTATTGATATTTTACTAACGGAAACCCTCCAGAACTCCGATTCTCTCAAAAATAGTTATTGTCTTGGTGCTCCTGAGCACCTTCTACTAGAAAAGCATTTCAAAGTGAAATTCTTCTTTCAACATAGCTGTCAATTCCTTTATTTCTCTTAAATGTTCGCGGAGTTCAGCGTTATTCTGTACGTACTCCGAAGAGTGTGGCGTACTCATTTCTCCTTTTGTCAGTTCTCCTTTTCAATGAGTGTACTCATTTTTCCTTTTTTCCAAGTTATACTACTCACAGTTGGCCCACTTGCTACTGTCTTGCTAGTTTGGTAACTGTAATTTGATGAGACGGGCGAAGGTTTTAATTTAAAGAATTTAATGTTTCATCAGTTCGAAACCAACGTTCCAACGTACGGCTGGATAAACTCACTTCGATGTAAAACTAATGGGTATCACCCAGAATTACCCAAAATTTTATGTTATACATATATTGCAAAAGATGCTCAACCCCATTTTTCCATCATCATTGAGTAATCGCATGAAAATGTCAAAATAATACATCACATACTTAACCCACCCATATATACAATGTACACATTTTTTTTATACACAATGTATAAAATATAAACTCATTGACTTATATTAGAGCATAATGTATGATATATGTATATATAAATATGAAAGAATTCTGAAAGAACATATTTTCTTGTAGCACACAGAAACAGAGCTTCAATGAAAATGGTATTCAGTTTTTGTAAAATATGAAAAGAAACTTATAAAAGAAGCAAAACGCTATAGGCGCAAGATTTAGTGATACAATATAAACGACATAATAATGTCTGCTGTTGTAAATAATGATGTCTGCTTGAATTATTGATCAAGAATGATTTTAAAAACTATGATTTATTTTTAAATATCTGCCTACTATGGTTAAATGATTAGGAACAGTTTATGGGCAGCAAAAACATATAAATTTTTCTGGTAGGGTGTATCTGTAGGTGATAGGACCGCCTATACCAAATTAAGGGTTTTACTTTTAAATTTCTGGATTGAAAAATGTCAAAATTGTTCATTATTCATGAATTGTCTAAATATTCAGATTTCGAATAACTTGAACAATAAACTTCCCCAAACTATAATAATTAATTTATGCAATTGTAATTAGAAAATTAATTAAATTCGTTGTGGGTTTTGTGACTATATGCAACAATTTATAATTAATAATCATAAAAGAAAATAAATTAAAAACCTTGACAATAAACCATTCCACAAAAACAACACCGGCGCCTTATATACGAGTACATAAACCCTAATTAAATGTTATACCCAATTGTATATCTACCCATCTGTATTTCACATTTGTTGTTAATGTATTTATTTACATAACAAAATTCTCATTACCAACCACGACTTTATGTTCGTATACAAAAATATCACCATCATGTTAAAGCTTATATACCCACCAACTAATAATATAAAGTATATAAGTTGCTAAATAAAACAAAATTTGTGAATAGGTGAGCCTCCTCCATAAGTCTAAGCACAAAAGCACAATATTGTTAAATCTACCTGCCTACCGCTACCGGTCGTATTTATCAGAAAGTCAGATTCAGGCGATATCACTTATTTCTTGTCCTAAGTTTTATATATTCGATTTGAATTTTTACAAACTATACCAATTATGTTTTATTATTAACACTATTATTATTATTTTGGCAATGGAATTATTATTGTTATTTATTTTATTGATTTAGAAATTAATCGCGAAATTAAATGGAATATAAATGTATATTTTCATCGTTGGTTTGGTTGGGGGTAAACCGCTAAAATAAATTTAATCAATAATGGATTTGAATTTTATGCCTGTTTTCTATTGTCGATTATGTTAATCCTATATAGCCGAAGTATTTTAATAGGTTAATGTATCATATTATTAATTCAAAAATTTATTTGTAGCGATTACATGAATTTTTGAAGTATGTATAGTGAATTTTACCCACGACGGAAATTAATGCTTTCAATGAGTTAAATCCGGATGCGAGAAATAAATCTAAACATAGACCGTTGGACGGTGCGTAATTTACCGATTGACTTGTGGAAGAAATTGAGATGTGACGTCCACCTATTTTAGTCGGGTCATCGATGTTTTGGCTCATTCTCAACAATATAACAGTTGATTTGTTAGAGTGATTTAAACTTTAATAAACCGAAATCGATGAGTCAATTTTTGAACAACTGTTTTGGGTTATTTACGTCTTCAATAGTTTATATGCATGAAAGAAACATAACTTTACGGATCCCAAAAAAAATATTTTTATGTTGTTAAATCACTAAATTTAGAGGAAAAATCATAGCAACATTTTTTAGAAAAATGTTTTCGTGAACTTTTTCAATAAATTAATCGTTCAGCTCCTCCTGCATGTAAACCTCACCAAACAGTATATTTTCCACGACATGATGGGACCTGGTGAACTTCTTGACAGCCCTCGTTAATAATTATATTCCAATATTTACCCCAATATTTAATATTTAGCCCTCGTTAATAATTATATTCCAATATTTATCTAGTAGATTTCGCTAGAATTTGTGAAAATAATTTTCATTTTTTTTTTTCTTTATCATTTTGAATTGGTCTAATCTTTATATATATTACCATATATTATCACCATGTGGTTTAATTTAATGAACTATAATTATTTTACCTAGACTTCTAGCTAATTGAATATATGTTTTCCAATTTACTTTGTATTATTAACTATATATTTATTTTACATATTTCATTTGAATTATATAATACATAATCATTTTAATTAATATTTTCATTAACATTTAATTTTTAGTTTATTAGTAAATATAGCAAATCATAATAGTAATTTTATTAACAATAATGATAGCAACGTCAACAGACATTTTTTAAATCTTTCTACTTTTGATACTGAAACTAATAACATATTAGCATTAAATATCTTTTACCTCAATATCAATAGACTTATGAATAAACTTAGTGAGCTCGAAATTTTATTATCTTCCCTTAACCAAAAAATAGATGTTATTGTACTCGCTGAAACCTTTTTACATGAATCTGAAATTAAATATTTCAACTTAAATAATTACAATGCTTATCATAACACGCGAGATACTAGAACTGGTGGAGGTATTGTAATCTTTGTCCATCGCGATCTTGATTTTGTTTTAGTAAATTCCAAAAATTCTCTGGAAAATCAAAGTTTGGTTATTTACTCCAAAATCTTAAATTTGTATATAACTGGTATTTATAAACCACCGCACACATGTCGTCAACAATTTCTGTCTTTCCTGGATAACATTATGTCTACTTATAATAATCAAATTATTCTTGGTGACTTTAATCTGAATATTTTATCCAGATCAGAAGTACAAATGTCCGATTACAATTCCATATTACTTTTAAATAACTTCTTTATTATAAACAAAATACATGAATTTTATGCTACTCGTGTCAGTGATTCAACAAAGACAATAATCGATCATCTACTCTCCAAATTTAAGGAAACATTTTTTATATTATACGGCGATACCAGTCTAAGTGACCATCGTTATATGTTAGTCAAATTTGTTATAGCAAAAAAGTCTGCCAATTTTACTAAAACTAGGAATATTATTAATTACAATAATGTACATTCAGATATTGTCAGCAAATTTTCAGAAACACATCCGCCTGATTTTATGGCATTATATTCAAGTATTGAAACTTCAATTAAGAAAAACACAGTAACCAAAACTACTACTGTAAAAATTAGTTCATATAAAAAGCCATGGTTTAATAATCAACTATTTAAATTATCTAAAATCCGGGATAAATACTATAAACTGCGTAAAGCTTACCCGCAAAATTCTTATTTTTTAGAAACTTTTACACGTCTAAACAAGGAATTTAAAAAACATGTCATCAATACAAAAAAATCTTATTATACGGGTAAGCTAAATGCTAACATTGCAAATCCTAAGCAAATGTGGAAATTATTTAATGAAATATTGACCAATGATCCTTTATCCCTTAGGCGTAACAATAACAAAAGCAATTATATTGAACTTAGAATTAATGATAGTGTCATAGTTGATCAATCAATTGTTGCTAATGAATTTAATAAATTTTTTGCCACTATTGGAACAATAATTTCTAATCCATCATCCAGTCAATATGATCTTGAGCCACGCATTATTACGAGAGAACTCTCAGTTATTGACCCAATTAATATTAATGATTTCAATATTATAATAAGCAAGCTTAAAAATGATTCATCTCCTGGCTATGATAATATTACAAGTAGAATTGTGAAAGATTTGGTTAAAATTATTTCTCCTTCATTATTAGTATATTTAAATTCTTGGATAAATGATGGGATTTTTCCTACATTTCTTAAAATTGCTCGTGTTTCCCCAATCTATAAATCAGACGATCCTTTTGCAATTAACAACTATAGGCCAATTTCCATCCTGCCTGTTTTTTCCAAAATCTTTGAACGGATAATTCACTCAACATTGATAGATCATTTAAACTTCAATAAACTTATAAACTGTAGGCAGTTTGGGTTTACTAAAAATTGTAGCACAGTTTCTGCTGGATTGCATCTTATTGAAGGAATTTATGAGTCGTTAGAAAACAAAACCGCTACATCATGTCTATTCCTTGATCTTAGAAAAGCGTTTGATTGCGTGAACCATTCGATATTAAAAAACAAGCTAATTAATTCTGGTATTACAGGCCATGCACTGGAACTGCTCTGCAGCTACCTGAGTGATAGGAAACAAACTGTTCGTGTCGGAAATTATGAATCATCTACTCTCAACGTGTCGGTTGGTGTTCCACAAGGGTCCATTCTAGGCCCTACTTTGTTTTTGGTTTATGTAAATGATATTTTCAACTTAAACTTAAAAGGAAAGATCCAACTATTTGCGGATGATGCTGCATTGTTATATAGTTCTTCGTCATTTGAGCAGCTTCAACATGACATGGAAAGTGATATGATCATAATTAGCCGATGGCTGGAAAATAATAGATTGGTATTAAATGTTTCCAAATCTAACTTTCTTATATTTTATTTAAAGCACAAACCTCCTCTAATATTTAATGAGATTAATTTTCAAAATGAATCAATTAAACGTGTCGCCTGCGTCCGATATCTTGGGTTGTTAATTAATTCTCAATTATCCTGGATAAATCATATTAGCGGAGTTAAACAGAAAATATCGCCTATTGTTGGAGTCTTAAGACGAGTTGGTCGATTTATACCTGATTCTCTTAAATACAATATTTATTATAGTTTTATTCACTCTCATCTATCATATTTAATACAAATTTGGGGTTCCTCAAGTGACACTCATTTAAATGATTTACAAATTTTACAAAACAAGGCCTTGAAAGCATTAAGAAATTTGCCTTTATTAACATCAACTAATATTCTTTATAATAATAAAATTCTTCCAATTCCTTCCATAATTGACTATCAGTACATCATTACAATTTATAAAATTAGACATGGGCTTTTGAAGTATAATGCGGAATTCCAAACGAACATTTCTGCCACTGAAAGAATTACACGCAATTCATTGAATTATCGCCTCCCGAATTATATATTTAAAACGACCCAAAATAGTATCTTTTATAAAGGTATAAAACTTTTCAACAATCTGAGTAATGAAGATAAAGATAATAAAATTTCGAATCTGAAGCTGAATTTAAAAAAGACTCTATATGAACAATTTATTGCTAATTATAATACTTATCATCACTAACAATATTATTTTAAGTTTATTTTTTATCAAGTTGAGTAGTTGCTATTGTTAATTAATCAAATTATTACGTTGAATATGCAATATGTATGTATGTATTGTGTATGTATATATTATTCTCTTGTTTAAAATTTAAAATTATAGAATATTTTCCTGTATGAAAATTGTAATATTTTTTCCTTGGAAAATAAAAATAAAAAAAAAAAAAAAAAAAAAAAAAAAAAAATCAACTGTCACCCCAGTCACTAAATAATCGATGCCTTGAACAGTGTCTTTACACTAAAATGTTTACGTACAATTTTTCATGTAGTGTAATTATAAAACCCAAAACTATTGACATCGGCGATGAATAATTAAATTCGAATGTTGCTCAGATGTTCGATGATGCATGCCATAAAATTCTTGTTGCACTCTGTAACTTTAGCGAATAGAACAATATTTTGGAAAAAATTCTACAATTTGCAAACGAATTTTAGTAGTAAAAGCGATGCCACATACATATATCTACGGACGACTTCTAAAAACAGATTTAACATTCATTAGTAGCTATTCAAATTAGTAGCCAAGATGCCATGATTGAACATGTTTACAATTTTTCGCTTTGACGCATAGAATATAGAAACGGCGGTATAAACCTCATGTTTGTTTTTTGTATGTGGCGAGGCAAAACATATTTACACACGAATCGTTTGTAATTACATGTGTATGTAATTGGCTTAAAGTATTTTACTGTTTATTTGCCAAAGCATACTAGCCTAAAAGTTAATACCAAGTAATGTAGTTATTCAAAAACCATCTGTAAATCTATTCCCGAACTCGAACTCGATTACATTTGAAAACGTTGGCTTCAAAATATGAATTTACGAGAAAAAAAACAATATTAAATATAAAAATAAATTAAGAACCTGCAAGAAACGTAAACACAAGCAAGAAGTTCCGGACATTTTAAAGTAGTATGCGATCAAGTAAAACGCATACTATATGAAAAAATTGTGACATGCCCATATTTGCACGTAGCGCACAGTTACAAGTGTTGTCGATTGATGTTAGATCGTGTCCGCAATAGCAAATGGATGGTTCCATATTGGATATCAAAGCAACGTTTTTTTTGTTTCTTTCGCCGTTTACCTATGATACAGGTTTTAGTTGCGACTTAAATAAATTTTCGGTGAACTCACACACAAACATAAATTAAATAAAAAAAATTTCAATGCCATTTTTGACTCGTTTTAGTTTAAATTTTATTTTCGAGATAGCAGGACAAAACAAAATAAAACACACATACATATACATTATCTATTACGACTAGTTGGCCTTGAAAAAATAATCAAAAAACCTAAAATCTCGTGTGGAATGGGGCAATGACAGCAAAATGTTTTTGTTTTCAGATTGTGAAAATCGAAAAATACAAAATTTGCTAGCTCTTGTCAAAACTATTAGTAGTTATTCTTATAAACTTAATTGTTTTATTTTATAATAAAAACATAATAGACAAATTGTAAATGATGTTAGGAAAGTTAGAAAAGTTTACACAACAAATCAAATTTGTTGATTAATTAATTTACTCACTTTTTGATGGAAAAATAAAAGATAATTTAAGTTTTTGGTCAAAATTTTAATGTTTAACAAGTTTTCAAGTGCAATTATTCAAATATGTTCTTGAATATTCATTCAAGCTCAAAAAGAGCGAAAACAATTTGAAGTGTTACAGCAATAAAACTCCTAGTTTTGTTTTTTAAAAATCATCACGTATTTGTTTTTTCTCATTTTAAAACCTTACATTGAAGTACACTTTACGAAAAGCTTCTAGCGTTCCATTTTTGTTTAAATACCTGAACACTTGTGCCACAATTTATCGTAGCTAATAACAAAGCCAATCTAAATAAATCAAGCCTGCCTATTAAATCGCACTTTCAAATACGGGATATAAAACATAAACAAAAAACTAACTTTTTATACGTTTTGTATGGGAGTTAGCATTACGTTTGATAAATAAAACATGAATTAAAAATATTGTAAAATTGATTTTTTTTACATAAATTGATGACATATATAATAGATTTCATCTCATTTGAAGCACGCTATCAGTAGGTTTCTCATTTTCTACAAATTGATATTGAAAATATAAGGAATTTTCGCTGTACAACAACAACAAGTGCCAATGACAGCTCCATGCAGGCTTACACCAAACACTTCAATGCATATCATTGTACCCTCCTACTCAATATAACTTGATTTTAATAGTATAATTAAATTTGCCATATCGGTTATGTACAGGCATATGACTTGAGCGCCATTAAAAAATGCGGGAAATTCATGACGTCATAATATCGTAACTTAAAACAAATTATTAGAGAGAAATAGTAAATTAAATTTTATAAGAAAGACAACAATGAGTTTTCAAAAAAAGAAATCAAATAAAAACGACAATATGAACTATGAAATTAAAAACAATGAAGAGTTCAATCATCGTAATTCAATGGTCAAGATAAAGTAGACCGTATAATATCCGAAATAAAATCCGAAGCTCAAAATATCAAAATAATGCCTGAACCAGTCAGACTTAAGTTCTTAAGTTGTGCTCCGTTTTGGACTACTTAGGAGAGCGATACGACCACCAAAATTTTAGAGGTCAGTTGTTTATTTGTGACGAGAAGCCTATAAAATTTTGGTGATTGTAGCACTAACCGAAGTGGTATCAAATATCATGAGAGAAAGTCTCAGCGATTTTGCCAAGTGAAGACCCCTTGATAACGATACTGCATTAACGGAGAGGTGACCACACGTTCGGAATTAGCTCAAAGTTTTGTGTGTTCAACGAACATTGTTTATATGTAAATATATTATTGTATTTTATGGTTATTATTTATATTATTATTAATTATATTATTACTATTTATCTATTATTATTATTTATTTATTTATATTTATTATTCATCACTCACTTTTACAAATTATTGCACTACAAAAGCGCCGTGGTTTCCATTTATAACTAAATGTTCGATGTATTGGCCTTATTGAAACCACAAATTAACTTTAAAGCAATTATTACTCTTAAATTAATTTTATTTTTACTAAATTAACGTTTTTGATCACTGAGTGATCATCTTCCGATTTAATTTACAACTGAAAAATGTTGTGACAGTGATCGAAAATGTTAATTTAGTAAAAATAAAATTAATTTAAGGGTAATAATTGAATTAAAGTTAATTTGTAATTTGCACTCACTGTTAATTAAGAGTTTTTATGACACGTATAGTAGTGCATTTCATTATTTTTTTTTTTATTTTCCTTTAGTACTCAAATTGTTTTAAGTAAGTATTATTTTTATTTATTCACATTAATGCACATTACTATTGGGGTAAACTTGTCGTTTATCAACAAAGGTTTTTATTTACGCCAAATTAAACTTAATCAATATATGCTAAAGATATAAAACTAAATTTAAGGTTTTCTGGATCGTTCGATATTAATTTTGTTTTGCTTGCACATTGTTCACTACGTTAGGCCACTCAAAATCACATTCCGTTTTTTTTCAGTCCATGTGGCTGGACCGTATTTCGTGTATTACCCCCAATTAAAATATAAATGTTTTTGTTTTTTTTTTTTGTTTTTATTTTTTTTGTAAATATTTATGTACAATATTTATAAATTTAATATTTTTTTAACATTTTCGAATTCCGTAAACGAAAAGCCATAATTTACTTTTTGAAAAAAAAAAAATTACTTCGATTTAAAAATCGCGACGTGATTGACGAAACAGCACCTTTTACCAACTGATTAACTAGCCAACATCCAGCAATGTTTTGCTATGTATACTCGGTACGAAAACATGTTTACATCGAGTCCCTAACACACATTTCCAATGTAATTTTCCCGCGCCTTTTTGAAATTAAATTTTTAATTTTAAATTGGACAAATTTGAAAATAGCTATCGCGAACTCTACTCGATTGTTTTCAAAAAAACGCAGCTATCGAATGTCAGGTGCAATGTATCAAGCTGTCGGTGCAAAACGTGAGTCTCGTATGTTGTTGTTGTAGAGCCAAACGCCGCCAATGTGAATTGGCATGGTTTGGGTTTTACAGTTGTGACAAGTGACTGTCGACGAAATCGACCATGATAGTGTCAGTGTTTTAGAACCGAAAAATGTGTTCGTTTTGGTTGGCGGATGGATGGAAGTATGGATGATTCCGGCAAGTTGGATCTGCGCGTATTGCGGAAATGCAACTGGTATATTTGCCAATCCAAACATTATCAATTTCGTAACGGTATAGGCGGCATATTGTTAGAACTAAAGCCGTTATAATGTTCTCTTATAATTTCAATCAAATTTTTATTCATTTCTGTTCTAAGTATCTACTAATATTTTATATTCTTTGTTCCAACTATTTGAGTATAGGACAACGCAAACATGTCCGCATATTATGAACATAAAATACTGGTGTACCTCATAACATTTTATCCCTTTAATCGAATAAATATCATTTGGATTCGAATCGTATTTATACACAAAACAATAATACACAATATAAAAAGCTTTTATTATGCTTTCAAGTGTGTAATTTAAAAATAATAATCATTTTAGAGACAATAATAATCATAATTGTAATAATAATAGTCGTGTACATGTATATAAATATAGTTTTAGGACAGTGAAAACACAACTCTAGGCTACTCGTGCATAGAAATGTATATAGCAAAAAACGTTGAAAAGCATTAAATGACGTATACAAAAAAAATTGTATTCTTTTTCGAAACAGATTTGAATTGTTATGAGCTTTTTTGTACCTCTTCTGGAATACATCTGCCGATATGTATTGTGTGTCGACAATCATGACGACGACTACTGCTGACTGTTAAATCGAAAAATAAATGATTGTAAATAATCGACAATTTCATTTCATTTGTTTATTGTTTACTCTCCCTCGTATATGTTTTATGTTTATGTTCAGCCCAATATGTTATAGGTACGTTCACGGATACCTATTTTGGATGTTTCGAGCTAATGAACATTATTGTGTGTGAATGAAAGCAGTGATTAGGAATGAAAGTGACAATATTTGATTTTTAGTAATTATTTTACACAAAGTTACCGAACTCTGAAACCATGTATAACAAACCGCAATTCTTGATCCACATAAACGGGGAGCGTGACTACCTAAATAAATTATACGTGATTTCTCTTATCTTGATTTCCTTTAATTTACATCAATTTAAGAATAAAAAACAATAGATTAAATCGAAGGGCACTTTTATGTAACACTAAAAATACGATATTCGTTAATAAGAAACTATAACCATTAATTAAACATCGACATCAACAATATACACATAAAAGGAAGATTGAAAATTTGATTGGATAACCTACCTCATCAGACACTTCAGATACGACTATCATGAGTATTCTATTATCGGATTTGTGTAATAATAAAATAAAATTTATATATTTTCTGTTTTATTTTGTACACAACCACGAGCTTTCTATTGTATTTATTTTCAAATTAGTAACAAATGCCTGGTCACCCACATATGAACGTAAATATATAAAGAAACCGAGTATATGGTGCGGGTATTAAATGGAGAAGCACGGGAAACCTACTGAAAACGTATTAATAACTGAATATGTATTCTAACTTTATTTTAAATGTGTCAACTAGTTTTAGATAAGTCGAACCGATAAATGTCACGAATTGTCGACGGTACGAGCATATTGGAAAATGCGTAAATATCAAATATTTACAAATCTAATGGATTCAATACTAAAGTCAATGAAGTAATGTATTATTCTGTTTTTGATTTTTATATGTACAGGCATATATACATTTTTTGGTGGAGTGTTCCCTTTTTTATAAATATTTATAGGGTTATTTGTGACGTGGCTCTAATATTAATTATTTGTCTAAGTGGTAGTGCTCATGATTCAAAATTCTTGTAATGTAAGTGGCTGCAAAATTATATAAATGTTGAACCTGTCAGTTTAAGATTTTTTAGGGGTTCTGATCAGTTGAATAATAATAATAATAATATTTCCTAACGACCAATTACCCCTCCCCGAGCGTACGCTGGAAGACTCCATCTACATTATTATTATTCTCCATGTTTTACCGAGTTTTTTCGCTTTGGATAGCATCGTTTTTTCCAAATCATTAGTCTCCCTACTTTTCCACTGTCGTTTCTTAATTTTGTGTTCAATTTGCCTCGATATCAAACTGCTGAATTAAAAACTATGTCTGTTTCCAAACCACGATTTGTTACGCGTTAAAACATTGTCCTGGGGTGACATGTAGTAACACCAAATTTTCGATACTTTATCAAAACTTATGTTTCTGTTTTCTAAACTGAAACTGACGACTGTTTCGTTTAAAATTATTTCTTTTCTAATGCTATCAGCAGCTACTAGAATAAATATGGTCAGTACCTCTTGCTCCAAAATATGAAGTAGGATCTCTATTTATTCTGGCCTACCGAGAAAAAAAGTTTGATGTAAATATTTGTAAATTGGGAATAATTCTTCCATAGCGAAATTATCAGGGAAAGTTATTCCCAATTTTATTTTGTTTTCAAAAAAATTGTCACTAACTTTTTACCTTAGTATGTCAGAAAAAAATTATTTAAAAAAAATTTATATGTAAATTCTTCCCCCAGTTCCCTATTCCCGGGGAATTACCAGAATAGTGCCACTGGGGTGACAATCGTAAATAATCGAGGTTTGTGTCTCTTCGCTTCTCTTGAATGAAATGGGACACTGTTTCATTTTTTATAACATTTGCCAGCCAGCTAGATTTAAAAATTGTGATATTTCTACTCCATTTCTATCATCAAATAATTTGTTTTCGATACTTCAGCGAAATTGGAGAAAGAGGTACTGCTCATATATAGTCTAGTCGTTTGCGATATCAATATAACAGACATAATTCATAATCAGAACCGAAGTAGCCGCCAATTTCAGTTTAGGAAAAAGACACACAGCATTCAATAATGCATCGAAATTGTGATGTTATAACATGGCATCCCTGGAAAGGAACCAAGCATACAATTTATCGATAAAAAATATCAACAAAATAAAAATATTTTTTTAAGAGAAACAGGGGAAAGCAAAGGTTGCTACACTTATTTTGGTTTTAAAGTAAATACTATCCATCAAGAAATATTTGATTGTTTTTGATCATTCATGTATTAACAAAAGGTAACAAAATAACAAAATAATAAACAAAAGGTTTTATCTACGACCATCTTGAAAGTATTCTGAGCAAAATACCTCAGCATGATGTCAACATCATTTTGGTAACTTTAATGCTCAAATTGGCAGTGCTAGTAAAATCATACGTTTAATCAAATTGGTCACATCCTCATATCCAAAAGACGTTTCTCCAGTTTTAAAAATATCAAAACAAGACGTGGTGCTAACGTCGAGTCCGACTGCGTCATTGTAGTTACAAAATACACTTTTCGCTTATCAACAGCATACAACCGTCGCTTCCAACGAACCCCTTCGTATGAATATTGATGCTTTTAACAGCGACGTTACCAAAACCAATTATACGAAAATAATTTATCACGAATTCTTGAACACTAGCCACTGACCGATTTCGCGGAGGATTAGTTGAATATAATAAAACTCTAGGTAACAACGGAAGCATTAACAATTAATTAAACTTCACCGAGGACTAAAAGTGATAGATTGAATGAAGTTTGTAAGCAGTTAGAGAAAAGATTGCGCACGATATAGAAATATATTCTAAAATATAAAACAATTACGTAACGACTACATGACCGTGAAAAAATTCCCTACCAGGTTCTGGAGACCTATAAAACGAGAATAACATAATCAACGTGCTTAACATTGAACAATAGAGACTTAGAGATAGATATCGCAACGTAACAGAGATAGCTACAGATTTTCCTATTCGAAATGAATCTGGAGACTTAATAATGGACACCAACAACGTCCTTAAAGTGTGGCGGGATTGTTTTGCCACTGTTTGAATCGACCAGTACCACCATCTGCTGATGAGCAATTATCTCCATTCCACTAGTCAGACATTAACACTGAAATTACTCCACCATCACCACCATTGGACGATGAAGTACAGAACGTGATCTCAAAATTTAAAAACAACAAGGCTTCTGGTGAAGATCGAAATTCGTGGGAAATGTTATATACAGCGGCGATCAAATGCCCACTACGTAGAAAGCAAGATCGATTAAATTGCAATAACAAGCGCGGAATAGCTTTGCTGAGGTGGTTGTGAGACGATGTGTCCTGTCTAGGTATATCACACCTGATATATATGTGCAAGTTAATGATGAGCGATTTAAATCGCAAAATGAAAATCGAAGACAAACTCTCATAACCTTTGAAATTAGTGAGTTACAACATTGATTCCCTATAAGTTCTCCTACCGTTAGAGTCAACAGCTCATCAAATGAGCCTTCAAATCGAAGGGCCATTTGATGAGCTGCAATCAAAATGGGCCTTCAAATTGCGAAGCGATAACCACAAATATGTTTAACGCGAGAGGCCAAATACGCGGAGAATTTATTTCGGGAGACACGAAATGAGAAAATGAAAGCCTATATATATATATATATATATATATATATATATATATATATATATATATATATATATATATATATATATATATATATATATATATATATATATATATATATATATATATATATATATATATATATATATATATATATATATATATATATATATATATATATATATATATATATATATATATATATATATATATATATATATATATATATATATATATATATATATATATATATATATATATATATATATATATATATATATATATATATATATATATTATATATATATATATATATATATATATATAAATATATATATATATATATATATATATATATATATATATATATATATATATATATATATATATATATATATATATATATATATATATATATATATATATATATATATATATATATATATATATATATATATATATATATATATATATATATATATATATATATATTTATATATATATATATATATATATATATATATATATATATATATATATATATATATATATATATATATATATATATATATATATATATATATATAATATATATATATATATATATATATATATATATATATATATATATATATATATATATATATATATATTATATATATATATATATATATATATATATATATAATATATATATATATATATATATATATATATATATATATATATATATATATATATATATATATATATATATATATATATATATATATATATATATATATATATATATATATATATATGTATATATATATATATATATATATATATAAGTTAAGATTATTCTAACATAATCTTTTTAAAAAAATTATTTTTTATTTGGACTACGTCCGTTTATTCTCAAATCAAACTTAAAACTAAACTTTATTACAATTTTTAATTACATGAAAAATATTGTATATTCTAGAAATGCTGATTGCGCACAATTCTATGGAAAATTCCATATAGCTGAAATAGCTGGAATTTGAGTGTTACACTTTTATGCAAAGTTGCAATCCTAATTATGCGAACTTGTTGTGTGAACACGTGTTTGTGTGTTCAATATTGATGACGATGAGAATTGTGTTATCTTAACTCTTCCCCCTTTAAAAATCCGCGTCTCGTGGATTAAAACTTCAGCTGGACTGGTTGCATCCCGAGCGGTACAGCCTGTTGATTAGTTTTCTTCGTTGGTTTTGAATATGGTTATGCCTTTGCGGTTCCTTAATCTTATTATAAGAACTACAATTACTGCAACTATAGTAATTATGACAATACTGTCCGTGACATTATTTATTTTCTGGTATGTAAATAACTTTTGGAGTTTCCCTATGTTGTTAACATGTAGGCCATGTAGGTATTCTAAATTAAGCTTCAGCCCTCGTTCCGTAATGTTTGTTTGCAATACTGGTGGTAGTATTTGAGATGTTTTTGTTTCTTTGTTGGTAAAGATCCATCCTTTTATTTCTATTGATTCATTTTGGTATTGAACTAGATAATTTCCTTTTAGATGTCTGGTTGAATTGTTGCATGTTACTGTACCCTGAAAGTTGTTCAGGAAAATAGTGTTCTCTGTTATGGGTTCTATTGATTCCTTTTCGTTAAATGTAAATTCACATCCTGCATTTAACCCTTTCAGTAGCTGGTTGATGCAATGACTTTCTTTCAATTCTTGTAACTGGCTTAGGTCACAAATAATGGTTTCTCTCCTTGTTTGGCATTTATCAATAATCCCATATATATTATGTTGGTTGATCAGGATTTCGCTATATTCCAAATGAATCTGTTTGCTATTGTTTATAGTGGACCTTATTTTGATGTGATGGAATTCTTCTCTGCTTGTTTTCGGGATTGCAATAATGTATAAGATTGTTGTATTTTTGATGATCATTGTGGGTTCGGCATATTCGATGGCTTCGATTTCGTTGGAGTAGGGTAAGGTTTCGATTTCTGTTACTAGACGTGCAATTTCGTCCTTGTCTAGCAAATTGGAGTTGATTATTCCACCCTTAGCAAGTTGCGCTGCTCTTACTATTTCCTTAACCTCTTCCTTAACTATTTGTAATCGGTTGAACATCAACTGTTGAAAGGTTCCATTTGTGTTGTCCTCCAGATGCAGCAGTATTTCATTGTGTTGGTTAAGAAGTTTTTGTATCTTATTTGTTATGGCAGTGTTTATTTTATACTGCTCATTATTGTTTTCGATGATCCGATCCTGGCTTTTAAGGATCTGATCCCAGTCGGTTGCGTCAGGGGATCCAGCAATCCATTTCCAGGCAGAGCCGATCCAGTTGATTGACCTTTTTGCTCTTGGTGGTTGGCCTTGGAGTTCTCTCAGCAACTTTTCCGTCTCGTAAATTTGGTAGGTTAATTGGGATTTCAAGCCGCTCGTGGAATCGATTCCCTTCAATTCTAATTTGATATCGTTCAATATGTTCGCATAGTTGTGCAGGTCAATCTGGTGAATAATTTTGAAATTTCCGCTAATTATGTTTCCGTTTCCTGGTCTGACAGACCACTATTGGTGTGGCATACTCGTGTATGCTCAGCGAAGTTGTTGTCACCCATAGGCAGCAGCTGGAAAGATATATGTGTGTAAATAAATAAATGGGTTAAGCAGGTGAGTTTTTGATATTGGATTTATGAATTCTTTTCCCGGAAACTGTTGTTATGGTCACTTTATTGTCTTTCGCGACTATTTCCTTTCGAAATTTTGGTTTAGTTTTTTCTTGAATTTGTTTGATAGCAGTATATACTGGTTCTCCGACTTCATATGTTTTCGGCACGTTCTTTTTTAAATTTTCTCTTTGCAACTTAAGTCTTTGATTATTTCTAATTCGCTGCATTACATTCTCATTTACTTTTTCTTTAAAGTGTAGTAAATTTTGGTAATTAATCCGTTGTGTTCGTCCAAAAAATATGTCGCTAGGCTTCTTTCCAGTAACAGAGTGTAAAGAGTTGTTATATCTGTCAACTGCTATATTGGTCAGTTCTTTAGTTGTGAAATCTCTGTATTCCATTTGTAGACACCTGATTATTTCTATTATAGTGGAGTGAACCCTTTCCACGGTTCCGTTTACTTCACTTTTATTTGTAGGTGTTAAGTAAGTTTGGATTCCCAATGTTCTCAAGTAGTCCGCTGCGATAGGGCTGACGAAGCTCGCCATTACCATTATCGTTGTCCATTACCATTATCTTAGGTGTTGTGAAATAATGGAGGATTTTGATAATTTTATCCCTCATGTGTACGGATGTTCTGTCTTTAATGCGGAATAATTTCACGAATTTTGAAAACTTACATATACATGTTATAAATTTTTGATGTGTAAACATCTTTACGCGCGCCTACCAAAATTTTTTGTATTAGAGTAAACTTGTAAATGAAACGAACGGAAATGACGTATACCTACTTCGTTTGAAAAAAAGCTAGAAACTCAACAAAAACAATTTTTACTATACATGGCATGCTTTTATGTATATGTATAATAGTAGGGAAAATGAAAAAAATAATTTAATGAATGAAATAGAAACCATCGACATTTCCATCGATCAGAAAAATCAACAAAAAAATTACGATACGAAATACGAATTACGATTACGAAATTGCATACTCATACGATTAAAAACCCAGTCAACAACTGCTGTACATTGCTTTATCACGAGTGACGAGTCTCTAGGCGCTGTTCATCACGTCGGCTATCAATGATCATGTCTTCTACTGAATGGGGTTATAATGACATCTCGTTTTTAACATTGAACTGCCAGAGTCTCAGGTCACAGTCACGCAGGTATGCTCAATTCATTTGGTTTTCGAGACCTGGCTGCGTAATGACGAACTTGTTAATATTCCTACGTTTGAATGCTATTTTCAGTTCAATAGAGATGGTCAGTGGGCTGCCGGAGTAGCAATTCCGCCAAAAGATCTATAAAATGAGCATAGTGGACACAAATAATTTGCCGTACTTTTTCAAAACCAATATTGACGTAACAAATGGACTGGCGAATGGAACTATGGGCTGTCTAAAGTATATCGAATGCATAGGCATCCTAAGGACAACGAGAACGATGAAAAGGTCGACAGTAAAAAATGTCAAACAACATGGCTTGAAGCTGGATGGGCGCAGAAAACGAATATCGACCGATGTTTTGTGCCCATTTCTAGAAAAAGCTCAACTATTAATCGAAACAACAATTAATGTTAAGCATAAACAACAATTAATGTAAAGCGTTGTACCTTCATGTGCCACCACAATTCATGCATCACACGGTGGTACCTACAACGAGATAGTCAGTATATACTCTTACGATAAAAGACACAGTTAACAAATTGTGTATATTGCTTTAGCTCGAGTAACGAGTCTCGAAGGACTGTTCATCACGTCGGCTATCGATGATCATGTCGTCTACCATGGACGTAAAAATGGGACCTCAATGGGTCTTCTTCAAAATTAGCTATCGCGCCTCACCACAAATCCGCTTTATCCGTTGTAATGGCGAATTTTGTACGAGATAATAATGACGTCTGGTTTTTAACATTGAACTGTCAGAGTCTTAGGTCATACACATCACCTCGACCTAACTGACACAGTCACGCAAGGAATCACGCAATTTTATTGCTTTTCCAGATCTGCGTTCAGTTTAAGAGAGACGGTGAGTGAGCTGCCGGAGTAACAATATATAAAAATTTAAATAGAATACTCATACCATACAGTCACCTCGCATAAAGAAATCATCGTTGGACAAACAACTGGTATGAGCGTAACAACACAACTCATTGATGATATATATACGGCTGAACTTCAGCTTCTCAATGAGAATAAGATACTTTCTGTAGTTGTATTAAGTTCATACATTTCGTCCTTGCCCCATATCCTAAAGAATTTCAAAAATTCTCCAAGGAGACTATCATCTTTTGCCGGTGATTATGAGCGGGGATTTCAATATTAATGTTGCTGTTCCTCAAGCTGAACCACTTATAAACTTCCTGCGAGACGAATTCGATTTGCACATGAACTCAGATCGAAATATATTTACTACTAGATATAGGACGACCATATTGTGCAGTTTTTCACTGAAAATTTTTAAAGTTAGATTCGACAGTATATAATATATCTTATTTTAGCTACCAAAATTCAATTGCGTCGATTATACCGAAAGAGTAATAAGACCAATTTAACGATAATAAACAAATGAAAAACTCTGGTTAGTAAAATTGCATTCCTTCTTCCTTCAAAGTAAACTGTACCCACGTACTATACACACGCCATGTTTACACATCTCCTTGAGAGTACTAATGGACTCACTCCTTTTTTCGCCTTTTATATCGATCAGGTCGATGTGCAGAATTTCCGCTGGATATGATGGAATTGGTGTTTCCTGAAGTTGCGGTTTATTCGGATGGCGATCATATTTATTTTGATTGCATATGTCGCAGTTCTGCGTGTATTTCTTTATAAGGCTGGCCATCTGCGGGAAATAATATTTTTCTAGTATTTGTTCCTTGTTTTCATTTGCATTCCGATGCGCTCTTCTATGCTCTTCTTGTATAATGCGGAATTTATTGTCTTCGTTCCTGATGTCTTCTACTACTCTCTGAGTTATCCGTATTTTGTAGTTGCATAGATGTTCCTGGTAGATTTCCTGAAGCAATTGAAGGTACCTTTCCGGAATTTTGATACCATTTATAGATGTTGGGTGAAGTTTCTCTTTCAGATGTTTAGTGAGTTCTTCCTTTGCTTGATCTTCTGACATGGAGATATAATGCCTATGATAGTTCTGATGTGGTTCTTCATAAGCGTAAGTTCCGTTTCCTTCAGTTACAATTATTTGGTTCCTGAAGACGTTTATAGGTGCATTGCAATGAGGAATGAGCTGCGTACCATCTTCTTCTGCGCTATGTACGGTCTCATCACTCGCTGATGAAAGTGCGTTTACCTCCAATTTCAACCTTGATAATGCGTCAGCTACCTTGTTTGTTATACCGGGTTTGTATACTATTTCGTAATTATACTCCTCCAGCCTGGCTTTCCACCTTTTCAGTTTACTGTTGTTATTTTTGTTGCTGAGGGCGAAGGTTAGTGGCTGATGATCAGTGAGGATCCTGATTTTCTTTGCTCCATAGAGATAGTTTCTTAAATTATCCAGGGCCCAAACTATCGCAAGCATTTCCTTTTCGTTGGTCGCGTAGTTTTCCTCGGTCTTATTGAGCGATCTGGATATGTATGTTATGGGTTGATCCTTACCCATCTCCCCTTGTGATAGTACAGCCCCAATGCTATGGTTCGACGCATCTGTTGTTAATATAAAGGGTTTGTCGAAGTCCGGAAATATCAGTAGGTCTGCCGATGACAATAGCAGTTTTAAATGTTGGAATGCCTTCAGTTCGACGTCCGTTAAGTTGATGTTTATTTTCTTCGACTGGCTAGCTTTTATTTGTGCATTCTCCCCCCTTGTAAGATTTGTCAAAGGTTTTGCTACCTTTGCGAAATCTTTGATGAATCGTCTATAGTATGATGTTAGACCAAGGAAACTTTTCAGTTCCTTGAGATTTTCGGGTGGTCTCATTTTTTGCACAGCCATCACCTTTTTTGGGTCCGTTCTTATTCCTTTCTTTGTTACTAAATAGCCAAGAAATTCAGTTTCTTGTTTTAGGAAGACTGTTTTGTTGAGGTTGACTCTAAGGTTTGCTTCCCATAACCTATCTAGAATTTTGTGGACGTTTTTCAAATGCTCATCTTCATTCTCGCCTCCAAATATAATTATGTCGTCTATGTAGACATAACATATTTTCCCTATATGTTCTTTTAATACGTCATCGATTATCCTCTGAAAGATCGCTGGCGCATTTTTCAGTCCGAATGGTAATCTTGTAAATTCATATTTTCCATTCATTGTTGAGAATGCCGTCTTAGGTATATCCTTTTCCCGATGTTGTGAAATCCGGATGTAAGGTCTATTGTAGTAAAAAATTTGGAGTTACCCAGATTTGCGATGGTGTTGGAGATATCTGGTATCGGATAAGTGTCAGATACGGTGACTGCGTTCAATCTTTTGTAGTCTATTACCATCCGATATTTTTTTACTCCCGACGCGTCCATTTTTTTCTCCACAATCCAGATGGGTGAGTTATATGGACTTTTTGAAGGCCTTATAATGCCATCGTTGAGCAGCTGTTCTATTTGCTGGTCCACCTCGGCCCTCATGTTGATTGGGTATGGGTACGATTTAGTGTATATGGGTTCGTCTGTAGTTGTTCTGATTTCTGCCCTTACGTTTGTTTCAATAGTTGGTTTGTCTCCAATGGATCCGAAGAGTGGTAGGTATTTATTGAGTATCCTTCTTAACTTTGAATTTGTTTCCTCACTTAGGTGATCGGTTTTAGTTTCAATGTTGTTTACCTGAGTTGATGTTTTGGCTTTCAGTTGGATCTTGATACCTGGTTTTATCGTAAGTATATTATTTTTCCTATCGATTAATGCTTCCAATTTTTTTAATGTGTCATCTCCGATTATCCCGTCAAAAGTTTTTAGTCCCGGTAGAACATAAAAATCTAGCATGATGTTATTGCCGAAATTTTGGAAGAATGGTACTGTTAATTTTTGTTGAATTTTAATGTCGCCTCCGGCTGATCTTATGTTGAATTGGTTGTCGAGCGACTTAGCATTTCTGGCGATTTCTGGTCTTATGAAATTTTTATTCGCGCCAGTATCGACAAGGAATCTTAGGATCTTGTTGTTGTTAGTCCTAAATTCTATGTAAGGTATGCTTGAGAGGCACTCGTTGTAAAATTTACTTCGAAATTTTCGTCCGCATCCTCTTCTTTATCTTCATTGTCGCTGTAGTTGTCAATATATTCTTCGTATTCCTGGCGTTCCTGTTCACCGTCTTGTTGTTCGATATGGAAGATTCTTTGTTGCTTATGTTGATTTAAGCGCGAATCAGGACTTCTTTCTCGTTTAGGTTTATTGTTCGGTCGATTCATGTAGTTTATTCTCCTAGTGTTGCCAGATTGATCAATGGACATTGGTATTGGCGGTTTTTGTTGGACTGGCCTTGGTGGTGGTGTTACAGAATAATTTTGGTGCTGCGGGTGTTGAAGCTGATGTTGTTGATATGGCTGTTGATACTGCATGTTGTACCCCATGTTCCTTTGCTGAAGCGATAATCTAGGAAGTGGCCTTGGCACTTCTTGCTGGAACTTATTTTGTGACGGGATTTGGTTGACAGGAACTGCGACTATATTGTTAAAATTTCTCTTATGTATCTGCAGGTTTCGGAAATTCAGATTTTGTATTTCCAGGCATGATGAATATGCCTCTGGTAGAGTTGATGGTCTTTGTATCATCAGCATTCTTGAAACCTCAGCAGATAACCCTCTCACAAACACATCTAGAGCACGATTCCTGTACATTTCTGTTAGTACCCTCATCGTGTCCTGATTGTAGTTTTCCGTTTTTATTTTATTTATTATGAGCGATAATTGATGGTTGACGTTTGCATAGAACTCATCTATGCCTCTGTTGCCTTGCGTCAGCTTACTGAGTTGATGTTCTAACGTGCGCTGATCCCGTTTGTCCGCATAATGGAGTGAAAGGCAGTTCTTTATTTCACTCCAATTTCCATTGAATATATTGTACGATACAAGTGCCGAATCCGCGGTGCCTCTTATTTTTTGTCGTATACTGTTAAGGATGGCTCGATAGATAGGCTTCTCTTTGACTATTTCATAGTCCTGTAGTATGCTCTCTACACTATTTATCCACGATACGTAGTGTAGGGGATTACCATCGAAAACCTGTAGCTCCTTCACACAGTCGGGTAGTTTGCTGATTTTCCTTAAATCGTTTTCATCTCTTGGCCCGTTTGGTGTAGTATTGTTAACGATGGGTGTTTCTTTGGCTTCCAATCGCTCTAATCTCCTTTCCATTTTATTTATTACCTCAATGTGCGCATTGAGTGCCCCGGTCAATTGTACAATTGAGGCTTGTAATTGGTCTAGTGTTACAGCCATATTATTATTATTTCGTATTAGATATGATTTAAAACTTTTATAGTTTTGTATTATTTTCGGATTCCAGAAAAAATTCTTTATTATTAAATGATTTTGTTTTAGATTATAATTATTATTCACTTTTAAATTATTAAATTATTACTCGGAATACTTTTATTATTATT